>JABAEC010000091.1:68160-110469 GCA_013435705.1 Claviceps paspali | reverse complement strand
ATAAAATGTCGTGGTTCCGCGCCGGCCTGTTCATGGTTGAACGAGCCGAGCGCACCCCCCCCCCCCCCCCCCCCCCTCCCACTCCTACCCCGACGTCAAAGTGTGTATCTAGAGGAATTCGACCATCAAAAAAAGAATGTTATTGAAGTGGCTGGATTAGTAGATAGGGTGGTACCAGTGTGTTGAAGCTACATAAAACCTGACCAACGAAATTCCACTCAACGTCTGACTGAGCCTCGGAGTCTCATCCGCCCCTCCCCCTTTTTGTTTTTTTTCTTTCCCTGATCAGATTCCGTCCAAAGAAACATCTCCAATCAAGCTTTCCGGGGTCGTGTAGACTGTTCGGACGGCCTGGCCAAAGGTATCCAGCATTGTCTGCATCGTATGCGCCGGCACGGTTCGCTCATCGTACAGCGCCGTGACGCGGAGGCCTTGTCGTTCCAGCTCGCAGAACAGATTGACGGCGTAAAGGGCGTCGGCTCTGTAGTCGGCCTCGGCATAGGACACGTCGAACAAGCCATGTCCGGCTCGCTCGAGCGCCGGCTGTATGACGAGCAGGGTCTGGAACGAGCACGCATGTGCGGCGTGCTTCCCCAGCCGCGCAATCTCGGAGAGTCCAATCTGCTCGTAGGGGATGCCCCGGGTGGCCACGTCCTGCATCCCATCGAGCATGTCCCGCACGGTGCTGCGGGCGTCGAGAGCGACCCTGCAGGGAACAGTGGCCAAGGTGGGCATCATGATGGATTCTATTCCGTCGACCGGCGCGTTTCTCCCCGACACGACTGTCCCGAAAAAAACATCCTGCACGCGCTGCTGACGCGCCTGTGTCATGGCCCACGCGAGACGCACATGCGTGTTGGGTGTGTATTGTCTCGCGCGCGGATGCGGCACCGCCACGTGATGAATCGTCTTGGAGTCCGGACGAGGACGGCGGCCTCGGTCGGCAAGGACCGGGAACGACGGCGTCTCGAGGCCCTGGCACAAGCGGCGCCAATAGTCTGTCGCATCAGCCATCGTGGCCAGGTAGCGGACAAAGGGGCTGACGGGCCGAAAGGGCAGCGTGGCGCCGCGGTAGGCCTCGGCCAGCTGCTCGAACATGAGCGGCAGCGTGTATCCGTCGTAGGCGGCGTGGTGGATTCTGAGAAGCAGCTTGTTTGGCGCCTCGACTCCCCCGGCCGCATCCGCGTCGCGGCGGAGGAGGATGAGCCGCACCAGGGGGCTCCCGACGGCGCCGACCGCTTCTCGGTCTTGGCATTGGCCTGCCTCGCCGTCACCCTCCTCCGTCAACGGCACGTCTTGCCCGACAACGAGCTGCAGCAGTCCATGCGAGGCTGACAGTATCATCCGCGTGCGCAGGATGGGGTTGGCCTTGGCCACGGCGGTCCATGCTTGACGCAGGCGGGCAATGTCCACGTCTCTGGAGAGCGCGAGCTCGATGTTGGCCACGGATGAAGACGCATCGCGCATCGTCTCGGCAAACAGTCCTTTCTGGAGCTGTGTGCACGGGTAGGCGTCTTGGAAAACCCGGCCGGGCAGATGGCACTGCCTCGCGGCATCCCTGACGATGCTCAGCTTCATGCCAGCGACCAGTGCGAAGGGCCGCGGACAGACGCGGTGCTGCTCGCGCGCCACGTCTTCGTCGGCAGCGCGTTTTGCGTCGAGCGCGAGCTCCGACAGCTGCGGATGGTCGAATACGCTCTGGACGGTCACGCCGAGCGCTGCCTTCTGAGCCGCGGCGACCAGCTTCATGGCCGTGAGGGAGTCCCCGCCCAGTGAGAAGAAATTGTCGTCGGCGCCGATCCGGTCCAGCGGCAGGCCGAGAACCTCGGCAAAAGCCTTCTGCAGGGCCTTCTCCGCGTCGCCGGCCGGCGCCCGACGGCTGGTCGTTTCCTCCCGCGGCGGCTGGTATCGTTCCAGCTCCTCCCGCGACAGCTCTGCAGCCAGCTGCCGCAAAAGCCGTCGGTTGGCCTTGTCGCTGGCCGTCAGGGGAAGAATGTTCAGCGGGAGGATGGCCGACGGAACCATGTACGAGGGCAGGACGCGGCGAATCGCGGACGAGATGGACGGGATCTGCGACCGGAAGCCGACGGTCGGTTCGGCCAAGACGGCGGTATCCGAGGTGGCGTTGCGGCCGGCGGCGATGACGTCGTTGTCGTCGTCGTCGTCGTCGTCGTTGTTGTTGTTGTTGTCGTCGTGGCTGTGTCTGCTCAGAACAAAAGCCACCAGCATCGGGGGACGAGACGCGTCTGCGGCGGTGACGAGCTCGGCGACGCACTCTGCCGCGGATGGAATCGCCAGCTTGAGCTGGTGCTCGACCTCGCCCAGCTCGATGCGCTGGCCCCGGAGCTTGACCCGGGTGTTCTTGCGACAGACAAACTGGACGGAGCCGTCGGCCGCGAGCCGCACCAGATCACCGCTCTTGTACACGGTGCCGCTCCGCCGCTCCAGCGCGCGGAGCCACGTGGGAGATTCGACAAAGGTCTCGCTCGTCCGGGCCGCATCGTTCAAGTAGCCCCGGGCCACCAGCGGGCCTTCGACGACCAGTTCGCCCACGGCGCCTGCTGGTCGCAGTCTCTCGTGGCTCGCCGGATCGACGACCCAGCAGCGGCTGCCGGTATCGCAGCTCGTGGTCCGGACGACGCCGGATGATGATGATGATGACGACGACGATGATGACGACGATGGTGATGTGCATCGCATCGACACCACGGCGCACTCGGTCGCGCCGTACAGCTGCACGACGCGCACGTGATCTGTCCACCGGCCGACGTCATCCGGCGTCAACCGCTCACCGCCGAGCACGATGGTCTGCAGAGACGGAACTTGTCGGGGATCCAGGATCCGCGCAACCGTCGGCGTGAGACTCAGATGGGTGGTGCCGAAACGGCCGATGGCATCTGCCAGGTCGCTCGTCCGATCCGTGCCTGACGGGACACACACACACCCGCCCGCCACCAGCGTCATCAGCATGTCGAATATGGCAGCGTCAAATGCGTACGAGGCGAACTGGAACACCCGCGCCTTGCCGTCGAGCCCGGTCCCTTCCAGATAGGCCGGCACGGCCGCGAGAAACGAAGAGTGCCTGCTCACGACGCCCTTTGGGGTCCCGGTCGAGCCCGAGGTGAAGACGGCGTACAAGGCGTTCTCGGGCAGCGCGAAGCAGTCCGTCGTCGGATGACGCTCGCCGCCGTCACTACCACCATGTTGTCCATGTCGCCTCTTTGCCGGAGCTGTTGCAATTTCTTCCTCATCTCCGACCGTGACGACCCGTCCCGCCAGCCCGGCCGCCAGCCCGGCTTGCCGAGACGAGGAAACGATGACGCGGGCCGCCATGTCGTCGCAAATACCGCGGAGCCTTCCCGGCGGGTGCGTCGGATCGAGCAAAGCAAAGGCGCCGCCAGCCCTCATGACGCCTACCATGGCGATGACGGCCCATCGCGATTTCTCAAACAGAACCGGCACAAACGTCTCGGCGCCGACCCCCAAGTCTCTCAGCTGGCCCATGAGCCTCGCTGACAGCTCCTCCACGTCCTCGTAGCTGAAGTCGCCGTCCCATGCGCAGACGGCCAACGCCGACGGCGTCCGGCGCCAGTGCCCGCCGATAAGGGCCTCGATTCCCGCGCCGAGGCCTTCTTCTGGCCGTCGCGTGTTCCGAGCACCCATCTCATCTCTGTCCGCCGCATTCACAAGACAGACCTGTTCAAGTCTGTCCTGGCCGCCGACCATGTCTGACACGGCTCGCTCCAATGCATTAACGACGGCGGCGGCCTGTTCCCGTGCCAAAAGCGCCGTGCTGTGCGTCAGAATGATCCGTACGACGCTGCCCTCCACTTTGAAAAGAACGACAATGTCAAACTGCTTTCAAGAAGAGTCCCATGTCAATCACACGCCCACCTGCAAGTACATAGCCTTATTTCTTACCTGGCCGAGACCGTCGCTGGTCTCGCATGACGCCTGGGAGCCTTGCCCCGGGCACATCACACATGTGTTGAAGAATCCTTTCACCGTGGATCCGTCATCATCTCGGGATGGATGCATCGCCGAGATGTCGAGACCGTGGGCCTCCCCATCGTGAGCTCCTGCTACTACGGAAATAACCTCCGATACCGAGGCGTGTGACGCGAGATCGATCCGGCACGGCCTGATGTCCGCTCTCGAAACAGCAAAGGAGACCGAATCCAGGCCAGTGTAGGCTTGTAGGACAATGCCCCATGCCGCGCAAAGTACCGTCGATGAGTCGACGGCGTGATGGTCCGAGAACGACGTCAGTCGGCAATACGGCTCTGCCAAAGCGACGGAAATCGATGCGCGCGTTTTTGGCTTGGCGTCGTCGCTGTGTTCCAATAAAGTAGGGAAGGTGCATGGGATACACCCTTGAAGATATGTCTTCCACCCCGTAAAGCCTGCCATGGTGACTTGTGTGCGTCAAGAAGAGCAATGATGAAGTACAGGGGAGGTTGGGGAGGGGGTTGCTTCGGTGGTGTCTCTTTGAGCTGGACTCTGCCATCTCTCCTTGATTCAAACCAGACGGCCGCCAGTACTATTTAATGTGCCTGTGCACTAGATGGTGACCATGTTTACCACTTGGTTGCACTCGTCATTCGTGCCTGAGCAGCCGAGTGGCATCCCGGTGACCTACCTAATAACCAGACCAGACATCCTTTTTCTCTCAACCTACTCAAACCACGTCAGCCAACCCCCCCTCTTCCCTACCCAAAAGGTAAAGAAGCGCAGATGTGTGGACCCTTGCCATGTTCACGAGAGGATATTGATTATATTACTGTATGTTACATATATTCTGTAAGCCGAATCGAAGGCCATTGATGTTGTCAAGGGACGCAGTCTTATAAATATTCTCTCTATAACCACGAAAGAAGTTTGGCCACAGAATAGTCTGCCCTTCCCCCCCCTTCGATAGAACTTAGCCACCAGGTGTTTCCGTGCTACAAACCATTCATCATTTTTTTTAAAAAAAAAGAAAAAGAAAAAGAAAAAAACTCACCGAGATGGCCTCCACAAACGACAATTGCCTGCAGCAACCCCTTTCAGAGCATCCCGAACACGCCACCGCCATGCCCACGTCCAAGCTTTTCGACGCTTGTCCGCTCGGCACAAGCGTTCTCGAGCACAAAGCCGTTCTTTCCCCCATGACGCGGTTCCGCGCAGACAACGACGGGGTGCCGCTTCCCAGCGTCAAGACCTACTACGCCCAGCGGGCATCTGTCCGTGGAACGCTGCTCATCACAGAAGGGGTCGTCATATGTCCAAGGGCCAAGGGCTTCCCCAACGTCCCGGGGATCTGGCACCGCGACCAGATAGCCCGCTGGAAGGAGGTAGTCCATGAGGTGCACGCAAGGGGCTGCGTCATCTGGCTCCAGCTCTGGGCCGCGGGTCGAGCCTCGGATGCCGAGACGCTCGCGAGCAACGGCTTGGACCTCGAGTCGAGCAGCGACGTGCCGCTTGCGCCAGGCGACCCCGCGCCACGACCGCTCCGCGAAGAAGAGATCCGCTCCTACATACTCGCTTATGCGCAGGGGGCCGTCAACGCGGTGCACGAGGCCGGCTTCGACGGCGTCGAGATCCACGCCGCCAACGGCTTCCTCATCGACCAGTTTCTCCAGTCCTCCTGCAACCGCCGCACCGATCAATGGGGTGGGACCATCGAGAACCGCTCCAGATTCGGCCTCGAGATCGCGCGTCGTGTTGTCGATGCCGTCGGCAAGGATCGCGTCGGCGTGAAGCTCTCCCCCTGGAGCACCTTCCAAGGGATGGGCACCATGCACGACCTGGTGCCCCAGTTCCAGCATTTCATCACGGCCCTCCGCGACATGGACATTGCCTACCTCCACCTCGCCAACGCGCGTTGGGTGGAGGAGGAGGACCCGGGCATCAAGACACATCCGGACGTCCACAACGAGGCCTTTGTGCGCACATGGGGCGACGAGAAACCCGTCATACTGGCGGGCGGTTACGACGCCGATTCCGCCCGACGTCTCGTCGACCAGACGTACTCTGCCAAGGACAACGTCTTGGTTGCCTTTGGACGCCAGTACATATCCAACCCCGATCTTGCCTTGAGGTTGAAGATGAATATCGCCCTGCAGAAGTACAATCGTGACACCTTTTACATACCCTTCTCGGAGGAAGGGTACGTGGACTATCCGTTCTGCAAGGAATATCTGGGGCAGTATGGCATCGTAGAAGAAACAAAATGATTGTTGGAGCGTGGAGAAAGACTTGACGCGACCAGGAAGGCGAAAGACAGGGGGTGGGAGAGGGGGGGGGGGGGTAGAGATCGACAATGTCTAGAAACGTGTAGTTAGTCAATTTGAACGATTCAACAGGACGTGGAGATAGTGCGCGCTCGCGATTGGCTGTGTTGGTGTCGGCTCCAGCCTCCCGCGGCAGTCTCGGTGCATCCGTCGCTCATGCTACCGCTGATTCTTGTTGATTGATAAATATCAATCAAGATATCGACCAGGTACTTCCCGGCCGCCAGGTCAAAAAGAAGAAAGACAAGAGGATGAGAAGGAAAAAAGAAGAAACAATAACAGACGGGAACGAAAAGGCAATGAAAGAAGACGATAAACCGAGCTAAGCATAAAAACAAAACCTCGAGAAGTGTAAAGCCGTCACTTATTATCAACTGGCCATTGACATAACATGCTACTACCCCTTCAAAGAGCCCTCTTCTCCAAATAGTTCCAGGGGGGAAAGGGGGTGGGGGGCTCGAATCATATAGCATTTCCAACACTTCAAATGCACTATTTGAAAAAAAAAAAGAAAAAAAAAACAATATGCCGTTCCGGTCGGCTAGACACTTGTCCTTGCCACCAAGTCTAAACAAACCACCGCGCTTTGCTGTCATCTTTCTCCGATTTCCTCCAGGCAGCATAATGCATGGGATGTGGGTGCGTGCTCGATATTAAAATCATGGAACCCCGCCGCCTCTGCTGCACCGAGGAGACAAGCTCGCCGCGGAAATCTGAGCGTTCCACGACCATCTACCATCGGGGAACCATCATCCGAGCGTCGACAGACATGAGCTCAGTACGAGTGAATTTGGATGGCATCAGCACCTTCTTGCACAAGCACGTCACTGCCGGTGACATCTCCCCTGCGGCTGTATTGCTGGCAGCATGGGGGATAGTGCTTCGCACCTATCTGCACGCAGACGACGTGTCCTTCGAATACAGGCAACCGCGATGCGGAACAACACAAGACGAGAGCGACCACAGCGACGACCTGCGGCTCTGCACCCTGAGCCTCGACGGGTCCATGACTGCGGATGACGTGGTCCGCCGGGCAGAGTTGGTTCTGAACGACGCTCGTTCCGTCCAAGACGGCCTGGAACACGAGACTCGCCGCGGGACAAAGACACAGCACAGCACTCTGAACAAGACATGTATGGTATTTTCCGCTGACATCCGCCTGCCATCTCACGAGGCGGAGAGATCGGGAGACGAGGGTGTCGACACGGCCAAGTATCTCGCAGACGTGAGTAGCTACTAGAAAGGGGGATGATGAAGAGGAGGGGGGGGGGGGGGGGGGGAGGTTGTTAACTTTTCTTCTGCAAACGATATTCTGATTCGGACAAGCGGCAGCATGACATGATTGTTTACGTAGCGTCCGAGAGGCTCTGCGTCCTGTCGTACGATGCCCATCGCTTCGCAGACGACCAGGCTGCCCACGTAGGGGCAACGCTTGAGACCGTCGTCAAGTCCCTCGCCGACGCGCCGCAGCAGCAGCTCATCAGAGACGTCCAGATATTCAGCCAGCTCGACAGCGACAAGCTTTCAAAGTGGAACGCCACTCTACCCGTTGCGTCTGACGTCTGTCTCCAACATCTCGTCCAACGGCAATGCGACCTGCGACCAGATTCACCCGCCGTGATTGCCTGGGACGGCTCCTTTACGTATCGCCAACTGGATATCCTGTCGTCCTCTCTCGCAGAGAGGCTCCAAGCGGCCGGGGTTGGGCCGGACGTCTTCGTGACAATCTGCGCCGCTCGCTGCAGATGGGTTCCCGTCGCCATGCTCGGCATCGCCAAAGCAGGCGGCGCCTTCTGCGCTCTCGATTTGTCGCACCCCCTTGACCGTCTGAGGGAAATGTGCGACGCCTTGAAGTCCACCATCACTGTCACCACGTGTGCCGAGTCTGAGCGAGCTTCTCAGCTAGCCTCGACTGTTTCTTCTTCTTCTTCTGCTGCTGCTGCTGCTGCTGCTGCTGCTGCTGCTGTTGTCGTTGTTGTTGACGAAAGAGCTCAGGTGGAGAGCGGTGAAGCACGACAGCAGAAGAGACCGAGACCGAGCGTGGCCAACGGACACCCCGGCAATGCGCTCTATGCAGTCTTCACCTCGGGATCTTCCGGAAAACCAAAAGGGGTGGTCATTGAGCACCGTTCGTTTTCTTCGGCGGCGCTGGCATCGGCTCAGCCCCTCGACATGCGGCCAGACGACCGAGTTCTTCACTTCGCGGCATACGCATTTGACATTAGCATCATGGAAGTCCTCACACCGCTTGTGCTGGGGGCGTCGGTTGTGGTTCCGTCAGAAAAGAGCCGCAGGCAATCGCTCGGAAGCGCTGTGAGGGAACTCGGCGGCGTGACGTGGGCATCCCTCACGCCCACGGTCGCTCGCATGTACCACCCGGATGAATTCCCTTCCCTCCGAACACTATCGCTCATCGGCGAGCCCGTTCAGGCGCCAGACATCGCGCTGTGGCGCACAAAGAATCTCATCAATGGCTACAATCCTGCCGAGTGCTGCCCGCTGGGAATATCGGGTCCCGCGAGGCTCTCCGAGGCCAGCTCCCTGGGACAGTCCTTCGCGTCACAGGCGTGTTGGGTCGTCGATCCGCTGGATCCCAACAGGCTGATGCCCATAGGCGCTATCGGAGAGCTGCTGATAGAGGGTCCGGTCGTGGCCAGGGGCTATATTCACGAGTTGGGTCGAGCACTGCCGGAACCAGAGTCTCCGTTTGTTCAAACCCTTCCGGCTTGGCTCATCCGCTTTCGCCGCCAGCCGGTACCGGAAAACACCCGGATGTATCGAACTGGCGACTTGGTGCGACGTGCACATGACGCGTCCATTCACTATGTCGGACGGAAAGATTCTCAGGTCAAGATCCGGGGACAGAGGGTGGAGGTTGACGAGATAGAGAGCCGGCTACACGGCGCCGTGTCCAACGACAAGATCAGGTTTGCTGTCGTGGCACTTCAGCTGCGGGGCAGTAGCAAAATTATTGCCTTCGTGTCGAGTCACTCGAAGGGCCTCGGGGATGATGACGAAGCGGTAGGACAGATGCAGGTGGAAGAGACGACGCGAGAGCTCGACATGTGCATCGGCGATGCAACCACCAAACTGCAGAGCATCCTCCCAGCATACATGATACCATCTGCCGTTCTCCAGGTCAGCTACTTACCCGTCTCAAGATCCGGCAAGATTGACCGAAGAGGGTTGATGTCATTTGCTCTCTCGCTCCCTCATGAGATGCTGCTACGCGCGAGTAACGGGCCAGAGACGGCTGGTGATGTCCCCCAGTCCGATGATGAGCGCCGCCTGCGACGCATCTTCTCGCTCGTGCTGGATATGCCTCTGGACAAGATCGGGCTCGAAAGCGACTTCTTTCGCCTTGGCGGTGATTCCTTGCAGGCCATGAAGCTGTTGGCCCTGGCAGCCGAGGCGGGCCTGTCTGGCCTCTCGTACGAGGATGTTTTCCGACACCCCCGTCTACGCGACATGGCCAAGGCGTCCTGCGAGTCCGATGGCGACAGCAGAAACGGCGCGCGCATCCTTCCTTTCAGCCTCGTCGCCGACGTCGCGTCGCTCGTCGACATGGCGACTACGCAGTGCGGCGTCGGAGAAGAGGTCATCGAGGACATATACCCCTGCACTCCGATGCAGGTGAACATCATGGAGCTGGCCACTACAGGCAGGGCTGAATCTTTCTCGACCAGCGTCTTTGCGCTCGAGGATCGTGTCGATGCAGCGCGCGTCAAAGAGGCATGGCGTGCCGTCCACAGGGCCAACCCGCTTCTCCGGACGCGCATCATTTGCAGCCCGGCCGGAGCGTTGTACCAAGTAGTTGTCAAAGAAGAAGACCTGTTCTCGGATGGTCATGATGGCGGCGACGGTTGTGGAAGCGCCGAGGCGGATCGAGACTCTGGACGCCGCGTCGGCTTCGGGGCGCCACTCGTCTACGTGAATTCCACCAAGCTCAAAGGCCGACTTGTAGTTGCCATACATGATGTTCTGTATGACGCTTGGTCATTCTCGCAGCTTGTGAATCAAGTCAGCCACGCGTATGACGGGCTTTCTCCGCCGCCGCCGCGACCCCATTTCAACTACTACGTGGCCTGCATAGCTGCATCGCTGGAAGCCGCACCGTCTTTCTGGCGAGCCGAGTTGGACGATTCCGATCCCGCCCAGTTTCCCGCGCCGGCCCTGCGCAAACACGGACCAAGCACCAGGGCATCGCTGGGCGTTCGTGTGCTCACCAACCAGGAAGAACACGATGGGTCGGCGTTGTGGGAGCTGCAACTTGCCTGGGCAATGACGACGTATGCCCGCACCAAGAATACAGATGTCGTGTTTGGATTCGTTTCTTCCGGTAGGAACACTTCATGGCAAGGGGCTGAAGAAGTCATCGGTCCCATGTCAACGCTGACTCCGTTGCGGGTGACCATAGACGACACAAGGGATGTAGAAGAGGTTTTGGAAGAATTGCGTTATCGCGCGGAAGAGCAGTCCGCGTACTCGCATGTCGGATTGCGCCGGATCAGTCAATCGGGACCGGGAGCCGCGGCAGCTTGCCAGTTCCAAACTGTTCTGGCTGTTGAGCGCGACCTGTGTCAGACCAAGGGCGCCTGGTTCAGTCACCATTTGCCGCCGCAGGACCATGCAGCTTCCGCAAGCTGCCTGCTAGCACTCAAATGCGTTGTCAGACCTCATAATGTGGACATTGTCGCCATGTTCAACCAACAGGATCTGCCAAGACCGGAAGCTGAGCACATCTTGTTACAATTCGGATACATATACACGCAGATCCACGGACAGCGGTCTTCAATAATTGCAGACATCAATACTGCCGATTTCCACGGATGCAACAAGGTCCGGACGTCGAGCATGTCAGCCAGCGAGAATCGTGGCGGGATGAACTTGAACGATACAGATGATGTTCCTTCCGGCCGTGGCATGAACCAAGGCAAGGCTGGAACTGAAACAGCCATGTGCGCATTCCGCGATCCTCTACATGAAGCGGTGGTGGTGGCCAGAAAACAAGAGCAGCGGCCAGACAAGTCGCGCGAGGGCGGCGTGGACCTCGTCTCTGAGATCAACTGGTACGATGATGCAATAAAGCGTCCTCGTCCTGCAACAGAGTCGAATCCACTCTCGGCACCCGGAGCGAGAAGGGTCGAACCAGAGGACGTCGACGCGCGCACCGTGTTTCTCACGGGCGCCAGCGGGTTCATAGGTACACACATCCTACGCCAGTGTCTCGAAGATGAAAAGATAAGCCGTGTCATTACACTAGTACGAGGAGACTCGGTGGAAGAAGCAAGACGCCGCGTGGAAGAGTCGGCAAGAAGGGCGCAATGGTGGTCGGATGGCCATTGCCGGAAGAAGCTCCATGTTTGGTGCGGCGACCTTTCCTTGCCACAGTTGGGCCTCGGCCCAGCACAATGGAACCTCCTTGGAGACGGGCGGACGGTCGACGTGATCATCCACAACGGAGCGTCAGTCCACTGGCTGAAGAGCTATGAGGATCTCAAGGCGACCAACATCGGCGCAACGGCACAGCTCCTGCAGCTCGCCGTGGAGAACCCCCGTCTGAAATTTGTGTACGTTTCAAGCGGCAGATACAAAGACCCAGAGGCCGAGGTGGAAGAGCAGACAGCGGCCGATATTGCCGCCACGCCCATTCCCTACAGCCAGACCAAGTTCGTCGCCGAGTTCCTGGTCCGGCGTGCGGCCGCGCGCACGCCTCGCGGGCACTCGAATGTTGCCGTGGTGAGCCTGGGTCTGGTCGTGGGTGATCCCGCGGCCGGGGTCGTCAACGCCGACGACTACCTGTGGCGACTAGTTTCGACATGCGTCAAGGCCGGCGTGTACAACAGGGACGCCGCCGACGAGTGGACTCCCATT
Organism: Claviceps paspali; assembly: GCA_013435705.1. Lineage (NCBI taxonomy): Eukaryota > Fungi > Ascomycota > Sordariomycetes > Hypocreales > Clavicipitaceae > Claviceps > Claviceps paspali. The sequence goes on along the minus strand of JABAEC010000091.1, from coordinate 98,323 downwards.
TCCGACGTCGCATCTGCGGCTCAGGCCATTGTCCAGACAGCATTGGACCCGGCCCAAGCTGTCCCGCCGACGGTGACGCCGGTCACGGGCGGCCTGGCGTGGCGCGAAATCTGGGACATGGTTTCGGAAATGGGCTACGACGTGGAACCGAGACCCGAGAGCGCATGGATTGCGACTGTTCGCCGAGACATTGAGACGCAGCAGGAGGAACACCCGCTCTGGACGCTGTCGCACCGGGTTGAATCTCGTCTGAAGAAGACGGGGCCGGCGTGGGCCGACTGCTGGCGCGGCGGCGACGAGACGGCCGCTTCGAGGTTGAGACTGGCCTTCAGGCGGAGCTTAGAGTTTCTCTGTCAAGTGGGATACCTGCCAAGACCCGCGAGAGAGATGAAGAAGGTGCACTGTGTCGCGGTGAAAAACACGAGTGCGTTTATGAGATCATGGTGATGGTGGGAGGTTGGAGGTTTGGTTGGGGGGGGGGGTTGGAAAACTTGCTACCAGTAGTACAATCGATAAGTCGACAACGATTTTTATCACGTGAACCTGTCACCCAAGATAATATCACCAGATTTAATGACAAGGTAGTACTACTAGTATTGCATAGTAGTAGGTAATAGGAACTACATACCATAGTAGTAGGTATATCCTGTTCCATCCATTTCAAGACCGAACCTGGCTACTATTTGCTAGCACTACTTAGCAGCAACTAGGGCTACTCTAACCACTTTTCCACCAGCCATTCCGCGGCATCCAGAACAACGGCGTCATCAGAACCCTTCCAGTCCTCCGTCACGGCCATGTCGCACATATGATCCAGTCCCCGGACAATGTCAAGACGCACAGGACGGCCCTGCAGCTTCATTGTCTGCGCAAAGCCGAGAGAGGTCTCAATGGGCACGACGGTGTCGCCATCAGCATGCAACACCCAGATGCGCCCCGGCAGTTCTGCTCCCTGCTTGACCCGGCGGTTCAACCACGCCGCCGAGTCGTCGTCCAGGCCACCGCCGGGGTTGAGGACCTCGGGGAACAGGCCAGCGCGAGCGAGCCAGGCCCCGAAGCCGTCGCGCTCATCGCCCGGCATGGTGACTGTCGGCCCCTCCCTGAACTTCTCCAGCTGATCCACCACGACCTGGTCGTCGGCGGGAAACGCCGCGTCGGGAAGACGGGCCGGGTTCGGCGCCCCTACGGCTCGGCTGCCCCTCCGCCACCAATCGGTGTCAAAGTCGATCATGGGATACATGAGACTGAGGCATCGGTACGATCTCGGATGCGCCAGGGCGGACGACAGGGCGAGATAGGCGCCCGCTGAGCCCCCGTGGAGCAGCACCCGCGTCAGATCAGCCTCCCAGCCCGGCGCCTTCTCCGCCAGCGTCTCGGCGAGAGATGAATGCAGCCAGCCGTGAAAGGCTTCCGCGTCTGCCTGTACAGACGGGAGACCCTCCTCGCGCGGCAGGAGAGCATAATCGGGCGAGACGATGATGGCCGAGTGCTTCTTGGCAAGGCGGAGAAGCATCGGTGGGAAGAACATGGCGAGCACGCCGTGACCCCCTACCAAGTACCCGCCGTGCCAGTTCACGATGACGGGACTGGGCTGCGACGACGAATCGGGAAGACATGGTGGGAGTAGCACATGAGCTAATACCGGATGGCCTTCACGCGTCACGAATCTAAGCAACTGGTCAGAGATCAGGCGTTGAGTCAAGAATGCGCACGGCGTTGACATACGGTTGGTCGAAGATGGTGAAATCATCGAATATTTCGTTTGACTGCAAAATCACCTTGTCCATTGCAAAGTAAATGAATAGATAAATAAATAAATCTAAACAGTTGCCGACGGGGGGGGGGGAACAGGTTTCTTGCCGGGAGTGGGACTGGCCGGCAAGAGGGAGAAGATCAAACACCTTTTATATGAAATGAATCCCCTCACTGCATGTCTTCCTTTCGTTTCCGTCATCGGCAAACTGCTCATTCCGAAGGCTTCTTTTTTTTTACAGGTTTGCAGCGCGTCGATCAACGCAGCATGACGTGCGGAGGCATCGGATGTGTGCAAATGGAAACTCACGCAATACCACATACTGTGGTTGTGTACTGGGTGTATACTAGGTGTATGCCGCACCGCAGTCGCAACAGGGCTCTCATGCAATCTCGGCTGGAACCCCTATATCATAGTAACACACATACAGCGATTAGCTAACCTGTTAGAATACACATTCATATTTATTACTATGAACCTCCCTATCCACTTTGGATGCATATGCATTGGGCATGTCTTCGTGATAACACCCTTGGTGCATAAGCCAACAGAGACAATCATTTCCGCCCGCATTCAGAGAATTGCAAAACTGCCTCATGGATACGATAGCTCTTCAGACGATGCATATACATATCACGTGAGGAATACATGATGAAACCGCACAAAGGCTTTCGTCGACGGCCTTGGCCTGGCTGCCACCCGTTTTATTTTTTTAGTCCAGGGCCTTGAGCTGCCCCAGAACTCTGTCAACGGTATACTCCCCATGTTCCCTGTCATACAAAAGGCTCGCTGCGATGGGGTTCACCACTCTGAAGACTTGCGTCGCTTCGTAGTCAGCTCTCCGGATGGCTGCTGGCAGCGCTCGGATCATGGAGGCCGTCACCGTCGTGTTTTTCCTGCGGGGTTGCCCGAGATTAGAACAAAGGGGGGCAAAAAGCGGGCGGCAAGAAAAGAAAAAAAAAAAAAGAAAGAAAAAAGAAAGAAAAAAGAAAGAAAAAAGTCAGAACAAACTACCTACATTGCGCCGGCGAAACGGGGAGAGCACAGCAGCAGTATGCTAGGTCCCAGAGCATCCATCAGCGTCCACCATCTCTTTCCGTGTCTCTTCCGGTTGTGAAACTTGGCTCGGAACTCGGCCTTTTGTTTCGAGTCGGCTGTCTGCCACTCTGGGTGCGCCTTCTCGAGTATGCTGTCGATGACGGCACTGATGCTCCCTCTGCCCATGCTTGTCACAGGCGCCGCCAACTCAACTGTGCCACTTCTCCAATCATGGTAGATCTTCTCGAACTCGAGATGGAGCAGGACCATGATCATCCGGCTCCTGATCGCGTCGTCCTTGATACGCACGTCCAGCCGACAGAAACAGGAATATACCCTCTGCAGGTTCCCAAACCTGTCGGGACGACTATCAAGGTGACCCTGGGACCATTTGTTGCGCCACAAGCCGTTTGCTGCCCATCGTGGTAGGTTTGCCTTGAGAAACTGTTGGTAGTCTGGTCGGAGGCACGTTTTTACCATGGATTCCATTCTAGACAAGGTCACATCAGAAGGAACCTGCATTCTTTTTCGATTCGGGGCCTGTTCCGGCTCTCCGACTGGTTCGCTTCCGTGGGACACGGAACTGGTCTGCGTGCCATCTCCCGCGAAAGACATGCAACCGCTAGTGACGGTTCCTTGATCTTTGATGCCTGGCGTGGGGTGATATTGCGCGCTCAGCTGTCCGTCCGTCTGAAGCTGAACCTGGTGGTTGAGGACGCCGAGAATTGCAGCGTCGTCGTCGAAAGCGAGGGATCCATTTTTGCCCCTCGCTGTCACATCAATGAAAGTTGGTTAGCCAGGAAACGGAAAATGCCTTGTGCCGGCAAAGTTTTCAAACCAGTCCAGGTCGGGCCGTGGTCGATCTTACAGTAGAGTTGGCCATGGTGTTCTTGCTGGATTTCTGGCATAAGCCCTCCACCATCTTGCGCAAATGCCTGAATGGTTCAACATTTCGGTTAACGAGCGATCCAGCGTGGCTCTCCAAAAGTCTTGTGACAGGAAGTGTAGTTACCCGAAAATGAAGATCATTGGCGCTGACGAGGGTCTCATCCGAGAACAAGTCGGTACCATAATCAAGACCACTGTTGTGGGGAATCTCAACATCGCAAGGAAGGGCGCCCTGCCCGCCGAGGCCAGAAGCGCCCCTGCTCAGCATTCGCGCATCTTCTCCCAGATTCAACATGGCGTCGTCGACAAAGAGCTCAAAAGGCATCATTGGTGGCTCCGAGCTCAGGATGTCGGGCTCGGCGCAAACAGTCCTGGGTGAAGCAGAGATGGCATTGTGTGTTTCTTGAACGCTGCTAGATGTGTCTCTGGTTACATTATTTGTATGAGACGTTGTACACTTGGCGGAACATGGGCTGATAAGCTGGAAGGGAAGGCAGACTTGCCCAGCATTCAATTGGGTTTCGAAAACCAGGACGGGCTGGAGTGACATGGTCTCCCCGACCAAGGTCTCCTTCATCTCGATTCTGAATGGTGCTAGACGACTAGCAAGCACAAGGAGGGAGCCAGCGTCATTTTCGTCAAGGAGGAACTTGACTGCGTCTCGCAAGGGCCCTACATTGTCCGAGAGTGTCAATGACACTGCTTGAGATTCCGGAGCTGGCTCCGTGTGCTGCTGCATAATAGATGATTCTGGCCCTGGACCCGAACCAAGTCGGCGAGGCATGGGAATGCTTGATTCAGCGTACCGTTGTTGATGGCCTTCAGAAAGACTTGATTCAAAAGCTCTTGTGAACGAAGCACCCCAACTCGGCCTTTATCTTCGTCGTCCATCGATCAAGTTCGTTTGGACAGGCCTCCTCCAATGAGGGATCTTCATAAAGATCATCGTGCGTCGTAATACGACATCGACGAAGACGCGTCTGACGCCTTAGTGAATGTTTCGGATGAGCTGCGGAGAGTCAGAGTGTGATGTGCGATGCAGAATACGGGTACGTACTTAGTAGTAGTCATGATAATGCTGTCGGGGGCATGCCGAGTCGATCAAATATCAAATGAGAGAGCAAATGTCCCATGGATATGGGATATGGGGCCTACAGCGCATGTCACAGGTGTCTCAATCTTGATTTTGCACTGTAAATACAGTGCAACTACGCTGGAGGAACCTGAAAAACAGAAGTAGAAGTAGAAGCGACCTCCGCACGGACGGTAACTCAGGCACCTTCTTATTGTGTACCTCTGTCTAGCTGGCCACAGCCACATAATGGTAGGTACCTCCTACCGCTAGAGTGGAGGCGAAGCGGGAACCCATCAGCCATCATCTTCAAGGACCAAAGTTTGAGAATTTGAGGGAAAGAAAGGCCGGAGGGATGACAGGGAAGGAAGAGGCAGGCACCTTCTTGCATCAGACGGAAACTATTCACAGCCCCAACCGACGTCTCCCACGATTCTCAGCTCAGAAGAGGTTTACTGTACGCGTATTGCGGATGGTTTTTTTTTTTTTTTTTTTCGAGACACGATCAACTCGATCCCCAAGTCCCCTATTCGCCAGCGGGGAAATATGTTTCAGAACGCAGTCTCGCTGCTGTGACGATCACGATCGGAACGCCTGTCTTCCTTATCTCTCTGCAAAAGCCGCAAATACCCCCAGTCTGGTGCCGGGAGCTGCTGCTCTCCAGCTGCCCTCAAGTGGCATGCTGATTTTGCTCCAACCTACTTTGCATGATGCTTCACGGAAGAGACAGGCCTGGGATGACAGGCTAACTCGTCCTCAAACCCAATTGCACAAACTAGACACGGGCCAAGCCAAGCGGGAGGAGGCTGCATGGAAAGCTGCATCGCTGATGGACCTACGCTATCTCTGTCGATCCGATCCACCAAGTTCAGTTCGTCAATGTTGGCATTTAGCTTTCGGTAATCCGTTCTGGGCAGTAACATTGTACCGAGGTCCTGATGGTGGACGATCGGGGGGGGGGGGGGGGGGGTGGCTACTACGTAACGTCCCATCATCGGCTTACATGAACACGCCCAGCTCCAGTTTCACGGCAAAGGGATTGATCAGCGACCGTGGGACTTACCCATTCGTGAACGAAATAGATCGGGACGCTCTGATCCGATCATGATCCGACGATGATCAGTTGGGCAAATGTTTCTTTTTTTTTCACCAACATTTCATACCTCCGAGACGGCTCGTAGTCTCTCGGGACAAGGACACAGCACGCACAACTGCCGCCAGCCACCCACGTCGCATCATGAGCGAATGGAGGGATAGAGATGGGGAAGAAGGAATAAAAAGAAGAAAGGTTGCATATACTACCAAGCTCCGTATTGAGTCACTGTGGCAAATTCCACGCGTACAAAAAAAAAAGTCACTCTTTCCCACCTAATTTTGATGCCACCCCACGGGGTTTAAGAAGACAAAAAAGAAAGAAAAAAAAAGAGAGAAAAGGAAAAAAAAAGACACAAAGAATGAAGGAAGGCACCCTACCACTCCAAAGGCTCCTTCTTCTCTTCACCCCTATTTGTCTTGGGCACCGGCACCGGCTTGGCTGCCAACCGGCCACCTTGTCCCGGCCTCTTCAGGTAGGCCGATCCATCCAACCAGGGGGTGTTGAGGGTCATCTTCTTCTCGAACTCGGTGATCTTGTCCTCCATCTGCATGGTCAGGCCAATGTCGTCCAGGCCGTTCACGAGGCAGTGCTTGCGGAACTCCTCCACGTCGAAGGAGCAGATGGGCGTGCCGGACGAGTTCTTGATCTGCTGGTTGGGCAGGTCGATTTCCAATTCGCGGCCGGCGCGGGCCTCGGCGGCAGCGGCCTCGAGGTCCGCCTTGTTCTGGATGCGGATGGGCAGCATGCCGTTCTTGAAGGTGTTGTTGAAGAAGATGTCGGCGAAGGAGGGCGCGATGACGCACTTGATGCCAAAGTCCAGGAGTGCCCAGGGCGCGTGCTCACGGGAGGACCCGCAGCCAAAGTTGTCCCCTGTGCAGACCAGGATCTTGGCGTTGCGGTAGGGCTCCTTGTTGAGCACGAAGCTGGGGTTGTCGGAGCCGTCCTGGTTGTAGCGCAGCGCGTGGAAAAGGGCGGTGCCGAGGCCCGTTCGCTTGATCGTCTTCAGGAACTGCTTGGGGATGATGGCGTCGGTGTCGACGTTGGCCATGTCCAGAGGCGCGGCGATGCCCTTGAGGGTTGTGAACTTCGGCAGCCCGGCGGGGGCGGAGGCGGGAGCACCAGAAGCGACAGAAGTGTTGGTGTGCGGTTGCGAGTCCTCGGGCTGGTCGGCGATGGCCTCGCGCTCCTGGGCATCGACGGCCACCCGCTCGTCGACGTGGGCCTTTGCCGACGTGCTCGCGGGGCTGATTCTCGCCTCGACGTGAGGGCTGGCCGCGTAGCTGGACAGCTTGCGGACATCGGCGAGCTTGCCGGCGATGGCAGCTGCCGCAGCCATGACGGGCGACATGAGATGGGTTCGTCCGCCGGCGCCCTGGCGGCCCTCGAAGTTCCGGTTCGACGTGCTGGCACATCGCTCCTGGGGGGACAGGATATCCGGGTTCATGCCCAGGCACATGCTGCAGCCGGCCTCGCGCCACTCGAACCCGGCATCGAGGAAAACCCGGTCGATGCCCTCCTGCTCGGCCTGCGTCTTGACGAGGCCGGAGCCGGGAACGACCATGGCGCGCTTGATGTTGGCGGCAATCTTCTTGCCCTTGACGACGTGTGCGGCGGCGCGGAGATCCTCGATCCGCGAGTTGGTGCAGGAGCCGATGAAGACCTTGTCCACGACGATGTCCTCCATGGGCGTGCCGGCAGTCAGGCCCATGTACTCGAGCATCCTGCGCCCCGCCATCTTCTTGGACTCGCTGGCGAACGTCTCGGGGTCGGGCACGACGCCCGTGATGGGGACGACATCCTCGGGCGACGTCCCCCATGTGACGGTGGGAGCGATGTCCTTGCCGTCGATGAAAACATCAACGTCGTACTTGGCGTCGGGATCGGACTGCAGGGACTTCCAAAAGGCGACGGCCCGGTTCCACTCGTCGGAGCCGTACTTGGGCGCGAGGGGGCGTCCCTTGAGATACTCGAACGTGATCTCATCAGGCGCCACCATGCCGGCGCGGGCGCCTCCCTCGATGGACATGTTGCAGATGGACATGCGGGCCTCCATGCTGAGGCCGCGGATGACGGAGCCGCAGAACTCGATCACGGCGCCGGTGCCGCCGGCGGTGCCGATCCTGCCGATGGCGTGCAGGATGATGTCCTTGGAACTCACCCCGGGGGCGAGCTCACCGTCCACGCGGATCCGCATGTTCTTGCTGCGCTTGGTGATGAGGCACTGCGTGGCCAAGACGTGCTCGACCTCGCTGGTGCCGATGCCGAAGGCGAGCGAGCCGAACGCGCCGTGCGTCGATGTATGGCTGTCGCCGCAGACGACGGTCGTTCCGGGCAGGGTGAAGCCCTGCTCGGGTCCGATGACGTGAACGATGCCCTGACGCTTGTCTCCGAGGCCAAAGTACGTGAGGCCAAAGTCCTTGACATTTTCCTCCAGCGTGACGCACTGCGTTCTCGAGTCGTCCTCTTCGATGAAGGTGGCAATGTCCTTCATGCCCTTTCGCGACGTGGTGGGGACATTCTACATGGCTCAGTCAGTGCGAGGTTAGGTTTTTATTTTTTATTTTTTTTTTTTGTTTTTCGCATTTTCACTTGCATTTGCATTCCCGTTTGGCATAGGGAAGAGAAGAGAGAGGTAAACTCACGTGGTCGGTCGTAGCAAGAGTACAATCTGGCCTGCGAACCTTCCTGCCCGCGTTCTTCAGCCCTTCAAACGCTTGCTGCGAGCAAGTCAGCATTTCCCACCTCGTGCCGAGCCCGTCGTGAACACGGTTACTATTGCCTCGCGACGCGCATGGGCGGCTATACTCACAGGCGACGTCACTTCGTGCACCAAGTGTCTGTCTGCAAGGACACCAAAACGGCCATGGGTCAGCGCCATCCATCAAATTCATCCAGACAAGCCCCCGCCGCCTCGCGGCCGCACCTACCAATGTACAGCAGGATCGTGCCGTCGAGCTTCTCGTCGACAATATGATGCGACAGCACCTTGTCATACAAGGTCTGTGGGTTTCCGGCTGTGCTAGGCATCGTGACAAGGACCTCGGCGGAGTAGTTCGACTTTTTTGGTTGTTTTTGTCGTTGATGTTGATGTTGTTGTTCTTTTCAATTCGGCTCGACAAGACGCAATTCGATAACAAATTCCAGCAGCTCCACCACGCGCAAGTGTAGGGACACGAAAGCAAATTGCCAGAGTAGCGTTTCTGCTTCCGATAACCTGACAATGACAAGTCCAGACTCAGACGTTCACGTTCAGCCCGTCAATTGAGAGAAAGGAACCCACAGGAGTGAATATGAAGAGCGACAGGACCCGTGGGGGAAAGAAGAAGAAAAAAAACCTCACGACGAGGCAGCCGGTGCAGAACCTTCTTATGTGTCGAGGCAAGTCGAAACACAAAACAGCAACACGCTTCCCCCAGACTACACAAAAAGTAGTCTATTCGCACCGGCACCGGCGGAGTCCGATGATCGGATAGGGCGGGGTCATCACCCCCCAGCCATGACCAATCCGAGATGGGCATTTGGGAATCAGAACCCGCCCACTTGGTCTCGAAACGAAAAGGAGGGGGCGCCCATTCCATTTACATCCAAAGCAGCGCTCGGTTAATCCATCCGAGTCCTCCGAGTCGGCTTGCGCTTGTTGTTCATAACGATATTTGCCGTCCTCATCATCTCGCTCAGTCACAAGCAGCCCATCGTACCGGATCAACCAGCCTGCCTGTCATGCATTCTCCGTTAATCATGATAAGTATTTCGTATTCGATAATCCCTAGTTATTCCTGTCCGCTTTCGAGTTCTCGGAAACCACCACTCGGTCACCTATACTTGTAGACGTCCTCAGCCCATTTCCCTCAACCTTTGGACATTCTCTATACACAGCAGTCCCAGTCTCAGCGCCACAACGTAGCCAGTAACGAACAGGAGCGATACCGGAAGGGCAAGCACCGCCGTCAAACAATCTGCCACAGTCCCCTCGTCTCTATTCTGCCTAGTCCAGTATTCCGACTTGCCATCGAATAACGGCCCGACACGATCCCAATACACCCGCCAGAGTAGTGGCAGGTAACACCGCGCAGCGCCGATGAGCTCTCCGACGATTTCCAATATCGGAGCAAACGGGCCACCTGTGCTCCTCGTCGCGGCACATCCAGCGGCGGAATCTTGTCCATCACTCGTGATGCCGTCGGGACATGGGAAACGTCCTGGAGCTCGAACCAGCGACGCCACCTCGTCCTCGACCACCAATTCGACGTGGGTGCCCTTGTCTTCGCGAGGTACGATTGCCGTCTGTGCCGGCTCCTCCTCCGCATTTGCACTTGTGGGCACCTTTTCGGTTTCTTCCAACTTTGACTCTGGCTGCTGCTGCTCCACCAGAATATTGTCTGTCTGTTTCGCGTTCCCGTCTGCCATCCCCACGTCCTTTGCTGTCCCTACGTCTGTCGTCCCTAGAACGTCCATTTCGCTCGGTGCAGTGTGGTTCTCGCCTACAAGAGGCTTCGCGTTCTGATCCCTGTGTCCGTCCGCCTGCCCCGGGCTGCAATTCGATGTAATACCGATCTCTTCGCCGTCTTTGGTCGACTTGGCCCTCGACGATGGCTTCAGTAAGATTCTCGTTACAGATGTCGCCAAGCTGCTCTCGGATATGACAATCGGAGGCGGGTTGTGCACGGCTCCACCCTCTTGACAATTTCCTGGCTGGCATGGACTGTTCTTGGTGTTCAGGTCGGGGTCGGCCGGAAAGCCTCTTTTCAAACGACGTGGGCCGCAACCAGTAGTGGTGATGATGTGTGTGGAAGCAGACTCGAGTTCCATCTGGGGACTGTCTTGCTCTGTAGCTCCCATTGCCTCGGCTCCTCGTGCTCGCATCATTTCCAACGGTGCATCCACTGGCTTTGAGGGCAGAATCGGCTTTGGCTCCTGATCTGGGCTCAGACACTTTGTCTGCGCGTCCAAAGTCAGCATCAACCGGCTCGGAGCCGCATGCTGGACAAGCTGCGGTTTGTAATCGCTCCCGCCGCTCTTCAGGGGGTTTGGATCCGACTCGAACTCGAGGTCCGAAATGTGATGTCCCTTTCGCTTCCGCGGACCTGTTGTATTCAGTCGGTCCAGCATGCGCAGGCTGCTTGTTCTGGCGGTCTGCGTGGAGCATGCCGTTCCTCTTCTCTTTCGGAGACCCAAATTGTGCGTCATCTTTCTGTTGCATTCTTGTGTGATCCGAGTGCCATGATTTTCCATTATATCTGTTGAAAGCTTTGTCTTCAACATCTCTCGCATGCTTTCGTGGTCCGCGGTGCTGATTCTGTGGTACAGACTCGGATACTTTGAAAGTGCCGAAGATCTGCTGCCTTTTTCCTGCGTGTTTACTCGGGCCATCTCTTCTCCTGCTCTGTGGCTGTTCATGTTGGATGGAGCGTCGTCCTCCTGTGGTTTCTTGACTCCTGGGTCGTCCATCATCCCCGGTCCGGTCTCTTCTAAAAAAGACACCATTCTTTCTTGCGGCTCCGTATGGTTTGGAACCATTTCACCCTCGACCTGGGGGACTTCTCTCGTTTCATGTGTCGTTTTCGACCCTTCCTGCACACCAAGATTGACAGACTTGTTCTCGTGCGCTTGGCTTGGGTCTTCAGACGTGTCGAAGCTTATCCCGTTTACAAAAAGTTCCCAGGCCGATGGACCCATCCCGGCAAAGCCGACAAAGCTTTGTCGAGTCGGTGTACGAATCACCGTCGTTGCTGAGTCCAAACTTTTCCCCAGACCTCTATCTATACGTTTTGGCACATGATCTACTTCGGATTCATCTTCGTCGCAGTCGAGTTCAATAAGCCTTGGACCAGATTTTCGCTTAGTCGCTGGCCTGTCTTGGACTTTTGATTGTTTTCCTGTCAAACCATTGTCATTGGAACTGAGTCTGATGGTTCTGGATGAGTACTCACGAGATTCGTGGGGTGTGTTCAGAATGGACTGTGCGATGGGACTGAGATTCGGTTCTTGAGCCGAGGACCATTGCCGTGCATGGCGTTTCCAAGTTACCGTCTGGTTGGTGTCTTGAGCTCTCTCCTTGCCTTTCTCCAAGCGAAGAATCTTCTTCTTCTCTCTCTTTAGCATTATCTTCCTCGCCTCCGTTTTACTCTCCTCTCGTGTGCTCTTGTAGTGACGGCGAGCCTGTCTCAAGGTGTTTTTCAAGACAAGAAGCTTTTGTTGAGTCTCTTGGCTGAGACCGCTCCTGCCGCTGTCTGACGGAGTTAGAACATCGCATATTCCAGTTTCGGGGTTGAATCCCTGAACTCCCAGATAGTCTCCACTCTCTTTGAGGTTTCGTCGAAGCTTTCGCGCCTCCTGTTTCTCCAGGATATACTGAGTATCGGGTGTAGAGATCGAATGAGAGAATGAGTCATCCTCATCAAGAATATTGAATATATTATCATTCATTCCTAGAAATTGCGGTTGCGATTCGTCATTCAGATCACCTGCTGGAGCCTCGTCCCATCTCTCATCCTCATCCATGGCAATGTCCTCGTCAGCCAGATTCTGGACGCTTCCGCCCTTGCACGCTTCCCACAGCCAATCACTTTGAGTTATCTGGTCTGCTTCAGTGACATCAGCTCCAAGATTCTGCCAATTTTGTGGCGCCTCAAGTGGTTGCCTGTTGTTATTCAGGAATTTCGAGGGACGAAGCGTCCCCCCACGCTCTGGTCGATTGCTCGGTAGTATTTGCTTGAACCACGAGCCAAGCGATGGAGGCCTGCGAGGAGTCCTGCGAAGATCACCAGAAGATTTTCTTTGTTTCGTACGTTTCCTGGCTCTGTTCTGACTGAATCCGGCTGAGGTCAATGTGATTTTGGGCACTTTCTGTGGCAGAACTGACGACATGGTCTTTCTTGAGGCTGTGATTTTTGCTGCGAGACTACCAAAATTGACCTGATTGGGTGAGTCGGCGTCGTACGACTGTTGCCAGCTGCTCATTTGCATTTGGCCTCACAGACGACACCAAGACCGTCGGCGGATCAAGATAATAATGAAAAAAATGATGCTTGAAAGGCGGCTTAGAGTTAGTGATGGATTGTTGTTGGGAAATTCGGGAGGTTGTGTGACTTTTGATGAGAAGAAGGCGCATTTCAAGGAGCTTGGTCCGCCGCGGGAAAGAGTAGCTGATCTAATGTCGCACGAGACGAATTCATAAGCAGGCACACTCGTCGGCGCAGCCCATCTTTGCATCGAGCCAAAAAAAAAAAAAAAAAAAAAAAATGTATGTATATCACGTCCTCAGGGTGCACGGTGTGGTGTTCAAATGGCGTGTAGCTCGACGCAACAATGCTCGAAGTAGGGCACAAGAAATGCCAATAAAAATTCCATCAGTGGCCAAGTAGTAATATACGTATATGTTCATATGTTTGTATGTAGGTATCTATCCATACATGTAACGCCATAAAATGCCTCTCCGAATAGCTATGTTCATGAACTCCTTGGTTTTTTTTTTTTTGTTTTTTTTTTTTTTGCTGGTTACAGGAAAAAGCAAAGAATGTCAACTGTCAGCCTCGCCACCTTTTGGGAAATCGTTCCGTGGCACCGTGCTTTCCCATGTTAGCAAAGGGGTGAGGCGAGCTGTTCAGGCTGGGACTGGCGAATCGCTTGGGTTCGAACTGCCTTGTTGGGCTGGTGTGAGGCTCGTGGCTTTGCCGCTCGGACACAAACGTCTCCCTCGGTGTTCGGGGGGCACCGAAATCGTCGTCGTTGGTGATACTGTCCATGCTCACGGTCTTTTTCAAAGGCGACCTGTCGCGTGAGTATGCTGTCGTATTGCTCTTATATGCTGTATTGCTGGTCTCTGTGGAGGTTCCTACGTTCGAAGTGGAAGGCGGGACGGCTGGCGCATAAGCAAGCGGTGTATTTTGACTCGGAGTATAGCTATCCGGAAAGCTATGCCGAAGACCAGACCGGCGAATGCTGTTGATTGATGGGGTGAACATCTCGGATCGCCGACTGGCGGCAGTAGGTGTGGAGACCTGCGGCTTCATGATGTTCCCAGAGCTAGCACCAAGGCTCTTGAGTCTATGACTTGGCGTGGACTCCCGAGAGTCCACATGAGGATTGCCGTGGGTGATGAAAGATCGTCTGATGAGCGTGGTTGGTGTTCCAGCCTGCACGAATTCTCTCGAAATGACGGGCTGGTCCTCCGACATCTGCGTCCCGACATCTCGAACTGTCGGATGGATGCGCGGCTGAACAAAATTGGTGTCGTACTCATGAAGAACTTCTCTTTGAATGATTGCACTGTCCATAGCCTGCTGGGAGTATCTCGATGACAAGAGGATCATCTGGACTGACAAGACAATCTGCATGATCAAGGTGTTGAAGACTGTGACACTTGGCCGGGGGTCGAGAGGAGCCAGTGGCAGACAAACCAGATACACCAGAACATGGCCCGGGCTGAACAAGCAGAGAAGCCGAATGCACACAGGTAGAGGGTCCCAGACAGATAGCTCCCAGACATCCTGCTTCTTCTCAGGATGAGCGCGGGACTCGGCAGAGTCTGGCAAGAACCTCTCCGAAATGAAATGCAGGGGCGAAGAAGCCACGGGACTTGAATGCACACGGACTCGTTTTGCAGATGATGTATTGGGCTTGACGTCGATGTCGGCCTCGAACAGTCTGTATTTTTTCGTTCGCGAAACGGCGTAAATCGCGTTGGTGACAGAGAATGCGACCATAACCCAGCACAGGGGATACATCTACGAGTTTCGCGTCAGCGCGTTTTACCGTCCAACGAAGAAAATCGAGACTCACAAGGATCGACGACCAGCTAGATGAGCTCTCGTCTCCAAAAATGTCATCACTTTCCTGGTTGGACCCAGAGTTCGCTCGAATGAGGAGAAACAGGAAGTTGAATGCCAACCCCAACTGAGTGCCAATCAGTCCCGAATCCCATTCCCTCGTTTCGATCTCCTCTGAAAGCCACAATAGAAAATCCATCGGGTTAAGCATCGAGGTGACGCGCTCCCAAAGAGGTCGTCGACGCACAAGTCGCGGCATCGTACCAAAATTTTCGTCAGTCGGGTGGTCAGAGAAAAGGATCCAACAGTTTCTTATGACAATAGATTCTCCTCCCGACCTAGTCCGGAAGACAAAGGCGTCATGCGCCAGCCAGATTCGACACGGGCAAATTGGTGTCTGGTTCAAGTTGTTTACTTTGGCACCAGTTTAAATTCTGCCGGTTAGAGGTGCGAGCCTAGCAACAGCGCCGGCGGCCAATCAGCACCACCAACGAGCCCTTCTCCCCCCCCCCCCCCTGGTCGCGGAGAAACTACCTTTCGCGGCCCTGCGCTCTACGTACGCTGCCATCATAGTGGCGGTTGGAGAAGCCATCAACATCAACCACATCTCATGCTTCCGGTTCTGAGCCTCTGAATATAAACCTGTCACACGGCCGCCAGATAATAACCGTCGTCGTTTCACAGCCGAAGATGGCCAATCAAGCAGACTTCAAGAACCGCGAGTTCCTCGCCGTCATCGGTGATGAGGTAGGCCTCTTTCGCTCCCTTCCGGGATGGCTCAGGACGGGCATTGAAATCATTAGCTCATGGTAGCTGACGTGGACAGGATTCGGTGACTGGCCTTCTCCTGGCCGGCATCGGCGTAAGTTTTCTTCTCTCTGCAGCTCAACTTCGGACCTGTTATAACCATTGCTTTCTCAGCACGTTACGACAGGCGCCGAGGCCCAGAAGAACTTTCTCGTCGTGGACAACAAGACCGATACCGCGGCCATTGAATCCGCATTCGACCGATTTACGCAGGGCAGAAAGGACATCGGCATCGTCCTGATCAACCAGCATGTCGGTTTCCCCGGCGTCTGATGTGCTGCTATGCGAGGTCGCTAACTTCGCTGGCAGGTTGCTGAGAGGATACGGCATCGTATTGATACATACACGGCTGCTTTCCCCGCTGTGCTCGAAATTCCCAGCAAAGACCACCCATACGATCCTGAGAAGGACAGTGTACTGAGAAGAGTACGTCGTCTGTTTGGCGAGTAAGCTGATGACTATAACGAGATGGCCGGGGTGGATGGTGCAAGCATTCAAACCGCTCATGGCGGCGATCAAGAACTTTGCAATATATAGATAGGCAATTGGAGTTCAGGAGGGATCATCATTATTTATTTTATATTCGATGCAAGGTTTCTATGTTCAAAACGAAAAGAAAGCCGTCCTAGCCATTTCACATGCATTCCCGACGATGAACTTTGTTTGACAAGCAATGCTGAGCAAATGCCCCGAGAATCCGATTACCACCTCCGATACAAATTTTGCTTTAATGAGGAAAAGAGACGAGCAAAAGGATTTCAGGTGAGCCGAATAATCATACATAAAGTGCTATACGTGTACGTGTGTCGCGTTACAATCTTAGTCTTGGCTTTGAAACCAATCTTTCGTCCCTCATTACAACTCGTTTCCTGTGAATTCTCCTAGACCACCCATTCCGAACTTTACAGTGGCGGTCAGGCAGGTGATGCGCTGTTTCTCGGCAGTGAAAACATCAGCTACCACATTGTAGGTGCCCTACGGTACCATGTTAGCAATCGGCGAAGCGAGGCTATGACGCCGCTTGGACAAGGACGTACCGGAGGAATCTCTTTGGGAAGCTCCACAGTCTTGGTAATGACCCTTTCACCAGGCTTGACAGGACACTCGAGGTCGACCTCGTTCATTTGCTCACACAGGTCGGCTGTGGTCGTGAGGAGCCGAATAAGCCCATACTTAACGGTCAGATTGATGTATGCCCCCTTTTCGATGGTCTTCTTTACAGAGCCATGGGCTTTGATGACTAATTCCTTGCCGCTATCGAGGAGATATCGGTGAGTAATGGACAAGATGGGTTGAAAGAAGTACCCATCTGTACGTAGACGGTGGCAATGGAAGAGGGCACATACGCTGCCGGCGGGTTGGGGACCAAGTCAACACTGTTGATTTCGATGTATTCCTCGGAGTTTTTGCCGGGGCAATATTCTAGGGGAGATTCTCCTGGGATTTTCAAATCCCCATTGGATGAGATGCCCTTCTGGTCATCAAAGTTCCAGATGCTCAATGCTGCCGAGGGAGCCACCACGGCAGACAGAATAGCGACAGACACTCTCATCTTTGAATGCAGGTTCCTGCAGGTCAGATGGATTTCTCTATTATGTCGTTCGTTTCAAATAGGTGTATGGGATGGCTGGAAATGGCCGATTGATGGAACTCGTCGATAAAAGATGATTGATGTGGAGGATGACGGTAGCGAAGGCCGAACGAGCAACTGACAGACAGTGTGGGTCCAGAATGGTCATCGTGGTTGGGGCTAATGGAACGGGGTAGGAAGTGCGTCATGGGACCTGCAGGAGGGCGAATGATTGGCTGGTTCGTTCGAGATCCGCAGTCTGGCTTAGCGCCCCAGTCAGCCAGCACTACTGCGTAAAAAACACAGCCACGGAAGGTGTGAACCAAGCACCAAAGCAACAATCAACATTGTTTATTTGGCGTGAGAGAGCAGCACGGCAGTCGACTTTGCCACAACATACTACGTACTAGCATACGAAGTCCACAAATGTATTTTGAAGTCGCATGGCGATTGAAGTAGTCACTCGACTGGCAGACTGACGAGCCGAAATATTGCTACCCTGCGTGCCGGACAGACATGCCCTTCATACACAGTATGGTGAACAGTAAAGCGGCGCAGGGAAAAGAAAGAATACTATTGACCACGTGAAAGCACCACCGTCAATAGATGGTGGTATATGACTGATGGGCATTGGACAGCACCGTCATCGTCATCAAAGCCACCCACTGCATCCCGAGAGCCTGTTATTATTATCATCCAAAGGCAAAAGGCTGAAAAAAAAAACGTGAATGTGAGTGTTTCATGTTTTCATCGCTGGACCCGCATCACACCATCACACCGTAAAGCAGACTGGCCTCCCCCCCTTGTGAAAAGTGGATGCCAATTTCCGCCTTGCCAGGCAAAAACAAGGCAGCAGAGCAGCTTCTTTCCCTTAATAGTCATCCTTCGCTTGGTCATGATCAGACGCACGGACCAAGTCCTCAATAGTATATAAACTGGGCTTTGCTCGCTCCCTCTTGCCGGTTTCTTTTCCTTTCTTCTTCATACTTACCTTGTTCCAGTATCCCGAGATCAAGAACACGGGATACTAGCAGAGGACACCTGCATTGCACAACGCGGAGTCGTCCTGTGCTCAATTGTCCTTCGGGGCCATTGGGGGCGTAATTTTTGATTTGTTCTTTCCATTGTGGACATGGTACTCAACTGTGGCACGAAGGAGACGAGACGAGCTTTGGGCGGCAGGAGATTGAGGCTTTTCGTTGATGCGCAATTTTCACGAGCGAAAGCTCCTAGACCGAGAACGGACAAATCTACGACGCTCGAGGCGGTCACCTTGGTGCAACTACTTGACCTAGCACGTCGATGGGGCATCAGTGCGACCCATGTTGCCGAGATTTGCGATACATGTTGGAAGCAGCTTAACACCTGTTTCATTTTCTGACACGATTAATCACAACAATCGAGCCATGCACGCTGCTGAGTTTTTATTGAACCGATACTATATACCAGGTACCTTGTACATTCATTCGACCGCTTTGATACAACTTGAACCCACCCAGATCAATCAAGGGCGTGGAACCGGCACTTCGTCAGTTATGCTGGCCTGGATAAGCAATGCAGGGTTTGCAAGACAAATTTGATACACCACCAGCCACAGGATTGTGTTGACCGGGCTTGAGTCTTCTGGATTCGACTCTCAATCCTAAACATACAAGGGGGTGGAGGAATTTTTTTTTTTTTTTTTTTGAATAAGATAGATGTTTCTAGTGAGCGAAATTTGTGACAACGGACGGATGGAGCTCAGAAACAGCGGCTTTGAGAGCTTGGGGCCGAGGCTAAATAACAAGAAAAACAAAAAGGGCACAAACCGCTTGCAGCTGCGCTAATTCTGGGCGAGTGGGAGACGAGCAGCATGACCACCACCTCGTTCCCTCCCCTTCCCTCAGGATGTGTGCGCTTGTCGCTTGTCACACAACAAATGAATGCCGGGGTTTTTAGAGCTTCAGCTCCGCCACCGTATCGTGAGCCAAGGAGCAAGGCAAGGAGGGGGAGGGGCCGCAACACGGCACCATGGCTTGAAGGGAATGGAGGGCGGCCTCAGGCAGCAGCACGATAAGCAGGCCTAGGTGCAGTCGAACCAACCAGAGCAGAGACGCAGGGCCCACCACTGGGTACGATTTTGGCCTAGTGCCAATCAGTGTGCGACGGCTTTTCGCATTTTCGCCTTTTTTTCTTGGTCTGGTCCTGCTGATGTAGTCCGTCCGTCAACGTACGTACGTTGATATAGTCTGGTTTCTGCTGACGTCGTGTCGTCCAGTGGCTGGAGTCGGACCTACTACGTAGTATGTTCAAAGAGAGGAAACAACACCAGACAGGTACCTAGCAGGTACTGATATACACCAGACGGTGCTTCGCACGTGACTGTAAGAGAGGCGCGTGGTTCGCGTTGCAGAGCAGAAGTGATGGGCCGTGATGTGGCAGCAAGATGGATGTGTACGTTTGAGTGCGATTCCTATTCTTGCTGTGGGTTTCCGGCGCCAGCATATTGGCGGTCATGAGCATTAGCATCAGCCGTAGCAGAACAAGCAAAGTTGGAACCCACACGACAACTTCGCGCCGCCGCCGCCGCCGGCATCATCCACCCCCCGGCGCTGACTTTGCACCAAGGGTATCACAGAGCAGAGCTGGATGGAACAACAGCTTGTCGAGATCGACCCGCAAGCCTACTTGCGAGCCCACTTGCAAGCGTCTCCCGCCGCCGCCTAGGCAAGTGGGAGAGCGGGACGCTGAGTAAAGTATAGTTGGCCCAAGGGATGCAGCAGCCAGCAGCAGCCAGTTGCAACTTGCAGGTGTCGCAGCAGCCAGGTGGTGGCCTGCTCGTCGATGGCATGGCCTTTCCGAGGTTATTTAGTACTAGTCGTCGGTCCCGAGCAGAGTGTTTGTTGAGGGTACATGCTTGGTACTCCGCCGACAAGACAGACAGACAACCCCAGCACTGTGCAGATGGGTTTGTTAGGTATTAGGTAAGTGGCCAACGGGTGGTTTTCAGAGGGTCTGTGTCTCTCTGTGTTTGTGGTAAGGACTCAGCAGTGGTGTCTGTCGGCCGGTCGCTCATTCCCCATTTGCGCTGCCCATTAACTCCATTGCTCCTTCCCCCCCCCCCCCCCCCAAATTTCTATCCTCGTCCCGTTCCTGGTGCGTCCTACGATTTGTCTCTCCCCCCCCTTCAATCACCATTTTCTTCATTGTCCCTTCTTTTCTCCCACCACACCACGCGCACCTCACGCCGCAAATTTCGGGTTCAGCCTCAAGTCGCTCGGTTCTCTGGCCCATTCGGATCATACTCTACGACTTTCTTTTGCCTCAGAGCAGTGGCGCAATCTCCAAACTCTGCGCGCTGCAACATTCGCGCTCGACTCTTTGCCTCTAGGAAAGTGCCTTGATCCGTCTACTTCTACAACTACCCTTGAATACGTGCTGTAGAACACGCATTCTGGCCCAAGTTCAACAGACCGTTGCCTCGATCCGCTCAAATTTTTCGCCCCGAGCAGCCGCTGCCTCGCCACCCCCACGCCGCTGCGTCTTCCGTCGACACCTCGAGACTCGTTTTCAATCCTGCATTTGTCGCTGAACACTTCGTCCAACCTCTCAGCGGCTGCGTCGCCGAGATCGAACTCACATAATTCCACGGCGGCAATTTGTCCAGATCGTGGTTGCGGCGTTGTCACACTGCAACACCACTATTGCGCGTCTTCGTCGAAGCGTGAGGCGTCGTCATGCCCCCAAGATCGCGGCGTTGATCCTCACATGCGACTCACGCCCTTCTCCGACAACTACTTCGTGAGGCTCTCTCATATTATGATTGAAAAGATCGCGCCGCCGTCGACGCAGGCAATCACCCCCAGTCAGGTAGCCCTCGCTGCGCCTGGGAACGTGGTCGTCAAAGATGACCCGTCCGTTGACCCGAACGTGGAACAGACAGAAGAGGAGCCATACACGATTAAGTGCATCTGCAACTTCTCTGACGACGACGGAAATACTATATACTGCGAGACGTGCGATACATGGCAGCACATCGACTGCTTCTATCCCAACAATCGGGACGAGGCCATACGAGAGGATTTTTCTCATTCCTGTGCCGAATGCAAGCCTCGACCACTCGACCGGCAAAAAGCCATTGAACGAACACTGCGGTTGCGAAACGTGAATACCACCATTCGATCAACACAATCAGAACCCCCAGACAAGAAGTCGAAACGATTGCCAACAAAAGGCACGAAAAAAAAACCCAAACTAAACGACATACATTTAAACGGCCATTCCGAAGCCAGCAAACATGTTGGTAGCCCTCCCGCGCCCTCGTCCAAGAAGGCAAAACTCTCACATCGACCCTCACACTCTGCCGGCTCTATGCCTCCGAAGCGAAGCCCCTCCTATAGCCACAGCTCGCGCTCAAACCCTGCCCACCCCCCTAGCCCTGCTACCACACCCCCCGACTTGCCTGATGACTTCCAAATACACCACTACTCAGCGGGCTTTCACTCCCTCTACAAAGAACAGGAAGAAGTACCCAATACGTGCAACAACGCATTTGCCAGCCTAGCCATACCCACCGCGCTTTCCCGATGGCTCCGAGAGCCCGATACGATGAAGCAGGAGGTTGGCAGAACGCGAGCAGAAGTGCTGCAAGACGAGCCGCCGAACTTGGAGCAAAAGAAGCCCAAGCTTGAGGTCAAGGATACGACGCGTTCACCCGAACCGGGCACTGTCCTTCGCTGGCGCTTCGTCAAGTCAACTGCGCCCATTGAAAAGGATGTACCACTGATGGAGCTGAATGGGGAGATTGGTTTCCAGAAAGACTATTGCGCCGATCCGGAAAACCTGTGGGCAGACCTTTCCTCACCCTTGCCCTTTGTGTTTCTCCATCCCGCGCTGCCGCTCTACATTGATACCAGAAAAGAGGGATCCTCAGCGAGATACGTCCGGAGGAGCTGTAAGCCAAATGCCCAGCTCGACACTTACTTGTCTGGAGGCTCTGAATATCATTTCTGGCTCGTCAGCGACCGGTCCATTTCCGCCGACGAACAGATCACGCTGCCATGGGACTTCAGGCTCGAGAAGAGCGTTCGAGATAGATGGCTCCATCTGCTGGGTCTCAGTGACGAGGAACCAACCTCGATGCCGGAAGAGCCGGAGATGGACCCTGTTGAATATACTGCCATCTCAAACTGGATCGATCGTATTCTGTCAGAGTATGGTGGATGCGCTTGCGATCTCGAGAACAACTGTGCCTTTGCTCGATTTCATCGGCACTACCTCTTTGGAAAGAGCCTCGGCCGGAACAGCAAAAAGAAATCTAAAAAGGCCCGCAATCGTACCATCTCCCCAACCAGCACAGGACATGCAAGCAACAGCAGGGCCGCTAGCGAAGGCCACGTTGATGAAAGCGTGGATGCCGAAACGGCTTCGCGAAGCAAACCCTCGAGTCGCGACCGCACACCGCTCCAGGGGTCCTTTGACCAATTGGGCATACTGACTGAGCCGACCGATAGAGATAAGAGGAAGGTGGCCATGGTTGAGGATTCCTTTCGCAGGATGGAGCAGCAACAGCCGCCGAGGAAGAAGAAGCGAGTGTCGGATGGGACCAGCACGTCTTCAAAGACAAAGTCAAGAAATGGGTCCGCCGGCCCTGCTGGTGCCGGGCAGTACGTCGACTCGGGGACCTGGCGCCGAAAATCTGGTTCGCCGTCAAGCGTCGGCTCTCCCAGCATCGGACATGTCAAGACCAACGATGGGCAGGCCTCTTCAGCATGTAGATCGCGGCAGTCGTCTATCGGGTCCCGGCCAGTCTACTGCGATGTTGCCGTCCAGACCGATCCGGTACAGGGACAGTGGTTCAGCGAATTCTGCCACCGACCTGTCAAGAAAAGAGTCATCTCGTTATCGAAGCGGCTGATGAACAGTCGGCACCGATGTCGTGTTGATGAGGAAGACCGAAGGAGGAGCTTTCTCAACAATCAACCGTCCAACATGAGCGCTGTTGTAGACCTGGACTCACCGACGGGCGAGCGCAAACTCTCTTGTGTTAGCCTTGGATCGGATGCTCAATCACCAAACTCGCAGACCGCCACTGACGGCAATGTTGCGGACAGCCAGGCGCCGAAGTCTAGGGACAGCCAAGCGGAACCGAGCAAGATGAAGACGCCGGACCTGCGGGTGCAATTACCTCCGGTGCCAGCGTTTGACAATACTGGCCTGAACGGGACTGGGCCGACTAATGCGACACCTCTATCAGCGTCAAGCTCAACAGCACTGTCGCCTTTGTCAAACCCATTTGGTCCAGGATCGCTGAATATCATGGCCGTGAATCCCAGCCCGATCAAGAAGAAGTTGAGCCTCAGCGATTACAAGAGTCGTCTCAACAAGGCGGCCGGCAAGGTCGGCGGCGCGTCAGCGCCCCTGAAGCCAGGCCTCTCGAGTCCTGAAGATGTCAAGGTTGAGATTGCCTCGGAGCCGCAGCCACTCGACAAGGCTGATGACTCGACAAACGCCACAGCGTCATCGTCTACGGTCAATGGCGTTTGATTTTCCCTTTCCCTTTTTCTTTTTTAGGTGGGTTTGAGGTCATGCATGCTTCGCCCACGCGCGTGTGAATAATTGGGCTCCGGCTTTCCACCCAAGGAGCGAGCGATGCCCTCTCCCTGCCCCCTTTTCTTGGCAGAAAAGAAGACTTTTTCTTCTTTTATTTCCGACTCGACACATTGCGATTATAAAAAGCCGCCTTTCGTCATGTCTATTCTACGTAACACTTGTCACGATTTCAATGGGAAGAGCAACTTGGCGTTACAGATGACGAGGAAGGGAACATGGAATTTGGCATTTGTTTGGAAAAAAAAAAAAAAAGGGGTAGAAGCGAGGCGGGCTCGTTTCGGTCACTTTTTTGTTGTAGTGAGGGTTTCCCCTGAAACCCTCCCCACCCTCTCGTGAGGTTTGTTGCCTCTTGACATTTATTAAGAAGGCGCTTCAAATAAAACGGAAAAGGATGAGCAAACACATCCGCCGTGCGAGACAATGTACCGCCTGCCTTGTTTTGCCAGGTTCACAGTTCCCCCCCAAAAGACAGAAATGTTGACAGAAAAGGATCAAGTCAAATAGAAGGGGGGAGGGCATTTATACCAACGATAAACCATTATGGGCCAGCTGGTGGCTGGACTTGGTCGGTTTTTTTTCTTGTATTGATTTATAATCTTCTTCTTCTTCACAAAACCCCCCTTCTTTCTCCCCGCTAAAAAATGTCTCTTCTCACGCCTTGTATTTATACAGTTAATGGACCGGGATATTCCTGCCCGAGCATGTCACTAGACTCATGCGCCTCCCCCCACCCCCCCCCCCCCCCCCCCTTTTTATTTTTTTTATTTTTTTGTGCTTGCGGACGCACAAGTTGCGATGAATATACTTGTTTACCCGCGTTGGTTTCGTGACGATACTGTGTCGGTGGCATGCAAGTTGGGGGGGGGGGGGGGGGTTAAAAAAAGGGTATCGAGTGATGGGTGGTGATTTTCTCATTTGCATGTACATGACGGCAGAGATGAATATATACAATGAACGGGTTCCTTGTTGCGCCATCACACAGATATACACACAAATGTCTATGGGGATAAAGTGCCCAGGTTGTCTTCCTTAAAGACCAACAGGGCCAGCCTGTGTCTCGCAAAGAGGCCGAAGAGGCCGACGAAGAGCTGGAGGAGGGTGATTTCCCAGGCCAGACGGTCTTCGCGCAGGGGACCCCTCCAGACGAGCCACAGGTTCAAAATGGTAAAGTTGCTGGTCTCGACGAAGCGGTCCTTTTCGTCCGTCTCTACCTGCAGGAGGCGCAGCCTCGCCAGCAGATGCAGGAGGTGAGCGACCGGACGGCGGGGCTGGCGGTCCGGAGACCACGGTGTGACGGAGGGCTCGAGGAGACCGGTGCGGGCGTTGAACCTGGGGAGCCTGTGGCGGGGGCAGGGGACGAGGCCGAAGATCTGGGGGCACGAGTAGGCGAAGTTGAAGATCTGGGGCACGAGGAGCAGGCCCAGGGTCTTGGAGAAGTGGCCGAGGATGCCGACGACGGCGAAGACCATGCCGGAGAAGTAGCAGTAGGTGTCGCCGACGAAGACGCGGGCCGGATACCAGTTGTGGTGGAGGAGCGCGCAGGAGACGCCGATCCAGGGGAGCAGGAGGTACAGCGAGAAGAGGTGCGAGTCGGTCGCCGGGTGCGGGTAGGGCGTCAGGAGATAGAGGCAGTCGTTGAAGGCGATGAGGAGGGCGACGACGACGCACTGCGACACCTCGATGCCGTTGATGCCGGCCAGCATGTTGATGCTCTGCGGGCAGAACATGGCGACGCAGGCCATGTAGACGTAGTAGAGGGGGCCGAGATCGAACAGCTCGCCGAGAAGGGGCTGGAGGTGGACGGGCATGACGATGGAGGTGACGCCAAAGTCGACAAAGTAGACGACCAGGATGGGGATGCTGGCCAGGCCGGGGATCCACCACTTGTGCCGCCAGCGAATGTCGAAGAGGTCGTCGCCGATGCCGAGCAGCGCCATCGTCTGCAGGGAGATGATGGCGCCGAGGTACGAGGCCAGTTTGTTGTGCGGGAACTTGTGCAGCAGCCTGCCGTTGCTGGCGTCGCCGGCCGAGTGCACCTCGACGACGACGTCGCGGTTCCCCCCGCCAGACGTGGCCGCCACGATGTCCTTGTAGAAGGGGAAGGGGATGAAGGCGATGACGGTGAGGAGGTACACGGCGGCGCACACGGCGCCCATGCACTCGGGGATCTCGACGCGCGTCTTCTTGCCGAGGTCGCGGCCGCGGAAGCCCGCGCGCATGAAAGTTGGGCCCAGCCAGCGGATCATGGCGTAGCAGAGGCACGAGGCGGCGACCGAGAGCGCCAGCGAGGCGATGAGCGGCTCACCGTCGCCGCGGAAGGTGTTGGCCAGCACGGCGAGAGATGAGCCCGAGAGGAGGAGGAGAATCGTCGTCTCCCGACTCGAGAGGGAGGTGTTCGGCAACGACGACGACGTCGTCGAAGACAGAGAGGCAGGAGCCATGACGGTCCAACTTGGTTGGGTTATGTATAGGGAGGGGCGTGGTGTTGCTTTCGGCAAGGCTATGATACGGTGCGAAGAGATGTCATCGTATCCAGGCCAACAAGCCGCGCGTTCGCATGGGCTAACCGCGTTTGTGTCGCGAAACCGGAAGCGTCTCGCTCGATCGCCGATCAAAATGGTGAGACTGTCCGTCGTGTGGCTCGAGATGCGGGTTTCGTTTCCTGTGTATGTACTGCGGGGTGGGTGATGATGGCTGGCTGTCAATGCAGTCAGCGAACAAATAAAAATAAGAGAAAAAAAAAAAAAAGAAACGGAGGCAGCCGTGAGGACAAATGGAAGAATGCAGCCGAGTGCGAGAAAGTTGTGTAGAGAGAATATCCAGGTGTGCAGAGAGAATATTCACTTGTAGATGGATGGAATTGTTAAATGAAGGCGACGGCAGCTGCCACGTTGACGTTGCCAGCTGCCAGAAAAGAACCCTTGTCCTTGTGGCACCGGCACTTCTCATTACTAGTAGTACTACTAGTACTAAATAGTACTACTACTATGTTGCGCACTTACTACTACTAACCTACCTGGGTTAGTACGCACTCTAGATACTTGAGAGAGAACATGTATCCAACATCCACGTGCAAATGTGAATGAAGCAAAAAAAATCATATCCTTACTACTACTTACCGTCTTCTTTTCTGGAATCGACTGTCTAATATTCCTGTCTGTTACTTGCGTGGGATTTTTTCTCTTTTTTTTTTTTTTTTTTTCTTTTCGATTCAGACGCTTTCTCATATGTTTCGACAGCCAAGTGCGAGCTACTTTTATTTTTTAAAAGTCACGAGAAGCCTCCCCCCCTTTCCAATATAGTATTAAACACACTGCTCGCTATCAAATATAGAATCACAGTCGCAGATTGCCGCTGAATTCCCCGAGGCGAGACAAGGAAAACAAAAAAAAAAAAAAATGCACCCGTCACTCATGGGACCAAGTTCCACTTGGCGATACAAGACCACGACATACCCACCCTTCCCTTTTTAGATGAAAAGTCCTTCGCCGTGACGCCGCGACCATCCCTGCCATCCATCGTTTCTAGCTTCAGGACTTCCACCGACTGACCTGGGGCGCCCAGGTCTCGCGCGTTGATATCCACCCAGTGCCAGAATCCGTTCGTCTCAATGGGAAGGAAGTCATCCCCTCGCCCATCTCGCCCATGGATACTGAGCAGGAAAAGAGCAGGCTTGCCCAGCCCCGCCTTCTCTGATGTCCAGTGCTCACAATTCTTGGAGAACTGGAAGCGGACGGCCTGCCCGCCGTGCACGGATATGTCCTTGCTCTTTGGCTCCACGGAAGCCTCGGACAGCCCCTCCCCGTTTCCTGTGCCAAACCACTGAAACGGCTCGCCATCGACGCCCCCCGTGTAATACTCTTCCCAGGTCATGACATGCCCGTCAGTCCTGAACTGGTGGTTTGGATTCTGCGGGAAATGGCGTCGCCCGAAGACTTCATTCGACATTGTGAACTCCCGCGGGGAAAATTCCTGCTTGTACAAGTTGGCCGTCGAGCAGATGTGGCCAGCACCCCAGCAAGGATCGACGAGCTTCCAGACACCACCATCCACGCGCACCGCGTTCCACGCATGTCCGTCAGGCTTGGCCGGAGGAGGCCGCTCGCCTTTCTTCAGAGCGGTGTGTCCGAAACCCTTTCCGTGACCGGCGACGACAATGCATTCCAGGCCTGCGCGCTTTGCGACTGCCGTGTAAACCTCGGCATAGCCTTGGCAAACAGCCTTCCCGGAAAATATTGTGTCCTCCACTGAGAAGTGACGCACATCATTGTTGAAGAATGAAACGGTGTCGTAGGAGATGTTGTGGTGGCACCAAGTGAAGATGGCCCGCGCCTTGTCGTCGTACGAGGGGAACGGGTCGCACAACTCTCGGGCAAGATGGCCGACTGGATCGTCTCGAGGCAAGGATTGGCGAGGGAACAGTGATGCACGCGCGTCGGGTCCACTCCAATCTCGACATACCCAGCATCTCCCTGTTCTCGCATCACCACTCCTTCCCCCATCTGACTGCTGGGCCCTGCTCCGGCCCGAGACAGCTTCCACGTCGGCAGCCGAGGGCCTGGAGGCAAGAGGAACGGGCGGCGGCACATCCTCAGGATCAGCGCTGGCCGCTACGGACGGCGGTGTCTGTTGATTTCCTGACGAGGGAGCGGCGGACGGCTTTTCAGCCTGGCCGCTGCCGAAGCCTCTGATTGTGATGCCGGAAGGCAGCTTTCGCGCGACAGCCTTGACCCCGTCATCGTCGACAGTGGCGAGCGCAGACGAGGGTGCCTCCTTGAGAGGTTTCGGCGGCCTTGATGGCAGTCTCGGTGGGAGGCTGGGGCGCGAGGCAGGCGCCGGAGACGATGAAGCACTGACAGCAGTCCGAGGGTCCTCTAATCTTGATGCTTGCCTCGCCCGTATTTCGTTTCCACGTGCCTCTTTCGCCGCGAACTCCCTGGCGGCAGCCTCCCTAGCCTTGGTCTCGAGTTCTCTTTTGGAGGGAGGTAGTGCAGGCAGACTGGCAGGGTCGAACGTGGCGGGCGCCATAATGCGTGGTGCTCCGCCAGTAGACGCGAAGCTGGCGCCTGACGACACAGTCCTGCCCATCGAGGCTGTTGAGAGGCCGGAATGTTGGGAAATTTCTGATGATGTTGAATTCCGTCGAGCAGAGAGATAGGCGGTGGATGGAGTCGACGTCCGTCGAGGTAATGCGGGCGGGGTTTTCTGGGCGGGCAGCAGTGATGTCCTGGCTGGCAGGGAGGGGGGAGCGGTCTTGCTGGTCGTTGATGATGTTCCATTGCTTGTGTTTGACGTCGAGGTGTCTCTTCGAGGCAGTGGTGGGGGTGCATTTGCCTCGGTAGGCCGAACAGGTATTGCTTGATGTGACGAGCCACGGATGGCGGCCGCTGCGGTCTGACTTCTCGGGGAGTTTGCTGGCCGAACAGGAGGGGCTGGGGGAGGTGGCCTCTTGACGGGCCTTTCAGCGGCGTTGCTGCCACCACTGGAGAGCGAGTTGAAATTCTTTTGCTTGTTGAGGGCGGCTATCCTCTCGGCGAGTGTGTTGAACTGAGGTTCTTCGGGATCCGCCATCGCCTCGACCGATTTTGGGCGTGCGAGGTTAAATCAAGCAGGGAGGGGCAGACAATTGGCAACTGTCACTGTCGAGCGGAGCGTACCTCGGCTCCTCGAGACTATGGACTCTTGGTGGACCATGGACGAGGAGGGGAAGAGGATGATGATGGAGACAATCGTCTTTGTCCTGTTTCGGTTGGGTGGCAACTTGCTACCATCGAGGCGGAGCGAGAGGAGGGGCCGGCCGCATGCACGTGGATCTCTGTCCGCGGTGCCCCCTGCCTAGCGCGTTAGGGAGTAAGGGGAAGAAACGGAAGGAATCTGTGGATACCGAGATGGGAACAGGGTTCATGGAGTTGTTGAAGCTGAGGAGTCGGTTGTGGATGTTGGAAGAAGGCAGAGAGACTTGCCGGCGGCGGCTCGTCGGCCTGGGAGAGACGACAGAAGCAGTCTATCCGGAGGGCTCTGAGGCCCTGTGCTGAACGGCTGGATCGATTCCTGCATGCGTGTGTGAGTGTGTGTGTGCGTGTGTGTGTGCGTGCGTGTGTACATGCGTGTGTGTGCATGCGATGCTGCGTGTATGGAATGTTTGCGACTCCTGCAAAGCCGTCCCGATCGAAATACAACGGGCCGAGTAGTCTCAAAAATGCACAGTGCTGACTCACTTGGAGGCCACACAGTCTGCAGCAAAGACGCGCTAGCCATTTTCATCGGCCGATTGAGCCACATGCTGTTCACGATTCAACCACCCCGGGGCCACGAAAATGGAAAATGGAGATTGCCTGCATGGATAGATGCACATCGTCGTCACCGAGATTGTGAGCTCTGGTGCATCGGACCCTCAGACGAACCGAGGGCAGGTCGATGTGGGGCGGTGTTGAACGCTGCGATGATGCTATTGCCAGCGTCGTTGTTGGTACGATGCCAACCAAATGTTGCTTGCGAGCCGGGGGGGGGGGGGGGGGGGGGGGGGGGGGGGGGGGGGGGGGGGGGGGGGGGGGGGGGGGGGGGGGGGGGGGGGGGGGGG
>JABAEC010000091.1:48334-68150 GCA_013435705.1 Claviceps paspali | reverse complement strand
GCAAACAAAATTTTGTTTGGGAGCCCCCCCCCCCCCCCCCCCCCCCCCTCCAAAAAAAAAAAGGAAGAAAAAGGAAGAGATTAAAAATAATAATAAAAAACCTCCTAAAAAAAGCTACAAAATCTCCGGAGCTATCATTCCACCTAAGCCAAGGCTAAAGAAGTTCAAAATACGAAGACGTGGGGTGTGGGGCCTTGGGTCGTGCTACCCTTCTTTCTCTTTGCAAAACCTCCAACTTTGTAACTTGCCTCGCCAACTTCTTCATCCAACTCCCGTTCGCATCATCTTCTCCCAGCTTTGTCCTCTCTGCTGACTGTCGGCATTGCGGCTGCGGCGTTTGCGTCGTGTCCACGCTCTTTTGTCACGCCGCCTTTGCTCAGAGTTTTGCAGCCTACGCCTTGCAGCCTACGCTTTGCCCGTCGCCGTCGTCTTGGTCTTGTGGCGTCTGCCCCTCATTCGTCCCTGTCTCGTGATCATATCGTCATATCGTCATCTTTTCATCCTGCGCTCAACCTCCGGTCGAGATAGCAGACAAGGATGCTCATGTCTACCATGGAAGGTGACGCTGCAGCGGGTCGCAATCGCTCTTTCAACAAGCCCGTAGCATCCATTCTTAGTCTCCCTGCCGAGACACAGCGCGAAATCGTTGCCCACGTAAGTTTTTGCCGTCTCGGACATTCAGAATGCGTCTCAAGAAAAAGAGGGGTAGCGGGTCGTTGGTTTCAACTGCCATCTGAAACATCTGTTCCCGCGATCTGTTGCCGTATGGATGGCCCAAGAGCTGGCTGTTGCACATGGCAATCGTGTAACTGATTTTACCCGAATCCTACTGACCAAAAACCAACTCGTCTGATGGCGCAAACAGTGTTCTCAAGGCGATCTCATATGTCTTGCCCTCGTGTCCAAGCACTTCCATAACCTAGCTTCCGCCCAGCTGTACCGCAACTTTCACATCATCTTTCCCGACGATGACGATGTCAACTTCGACTCGCCCATTGACGGCCTGGCTGGTGGCCTCGATACCTTCACAACCAGCGAATACAACTATGCGAAACATCTCAAGGACATTTCCATGGACACTCTGAGTGCCGGCCGCAGCGGTGAACAGTCGTACCAAGCATATCTGTACAAAGCCAGCTGCGGAAAATTCCTCAATACCCTACTGCGCTTGACTTTGAAGCGAGCCTGTTCCCTGGAGTCCTTTCGGTGAGTGGCTTTGGACGGCGTCCGGGTGCTTGATGTTTCATGCCATGAAGCTCGGTAGAAACTAATTCAATCCCGACAACATTCTGACACAGGTGGAACATCCGGGTTGAGCTGAGTCGACCCGTCTATGCGCAGCTCCATGCCATCAGGACGCTCAAGAAAGTACACATCCGGTTGCAAGCCGGAGACTCTTACTACACACCACCCCCTCCGCTGCCTGTAGCAGCGACAGATCCTCATCCAGGTCCCCAATCCAATGGCCACTGGCTAGCCACGACGCAGCATGTGCACCCTTACGGCTCATCAATGCCGTCCTCTATCGTCGACGGGATTTCGCTTTTTGGTCCACCCCCAACGTTGCCACCTCACCCATCGAGACCCTCGCAGAAGAGCAGGAATGAGCACAAGGGTGTCAGGGATGTGTATCCCTCCACCCTGTCAGGCTTCAAGGACCTGAAGAGTTTGTCTGTCCTGGATATTGACAACTTGGACATTGTTGACGAACTACGAACCTGTGTCAAGAAGTCATTCTGCACGTTGAAGGACCTTCAGCTGTCCTTTTCCGATAGCCTTGCACAACGGGCCCGAAGGCCCCCGCAAGAATCCGAACCCGATGATGAGACCGATCTTGAGGATGACCTTCCGGCGGCACCTCAATCAGAGAACGCAGTTGACTATCATGGCACTGGCCCGGCAAAGGCGTTCCGCGCGCAAGAAGAGCGAAAGCTCCAAGAAGCAACTCTTGCCAAAATATTCGACGTCGAAGAGCACCAGCTTGTGAAGAAGTCTCCGCTGCATCATGTCAACGGCTCGCTCGAGCCCGATGGCGGCGCAAACCCGGAAGCCAACACCGCCGACTCTGGAAGCCGCTCCGAGGACCCGCGTGGCGACTTTGTCGACGCCCTTAAAACAGCATCGACTCGATTGATGGCTTCCCTGAACGGATCCAGAAATCTTTCAATATCGCAGCAAGAAGTCCTTGAAATCATTGAAAAGGCGGCCCGTAAATACGTAGACAGCGACTCGAAGCCCATCGGTGGACAGCGCCACGACGACGACGACGACGACGACGACGACGACGACGACGACACAAGGGCAGACGAGGAAGAGGCATCATCCATCTCGAGCATCGACCAAGAGAGGGATGCCGATGAAACCACACTCCTTAAAGACGAGGATGGCCCCCTAGAAGAAATGCCTGCGGAATCCTCTGCTACTGGTTCGGCAACTCCAGAACCCTCGAGCAGAATACCCACCGACGACCGGAAGCCGGAGCCGGAGCCGGTTGATGGCCTTCACCCATCCAAGACCAGGTCAGAGTCCTCTCCAGACGACATCGACGTGGAACACCTCGATACAATACAAGATCACCTCGATGAATTCCACGACCACCAGTCGATAAGGCCCCAAAGCCCTCCGACACGCGACCAGGGCCCGAACCTGGCCACTCATCCCCCTTCTGTTGGCGCGGACGAGGTTGCCGCCGAAACGGAAACCGCTTCCACCACAATGCACAACCCTCGAGATGAGAGAAGGGAATTGGAGTTCATCAAGGTCGATCGTAACGCCATCACCAAGAAGCTAACCCAACTTCATAAACTGGTTCGCGGGGTCGGGCGACGAGTCATGGAAATTCGCGACGAGAGGTTGAGTGGAGTTGGTTCTATCTTTGATGGAGCTCTTGATTCCGAACTGGCGCATCTGAACCGGAGCGCTGTAGAGGTGGCCAACGAGATCCACGTGCTCGAGTCCGAAATCGAGGAGCTCGTGGAAGAACCGAGGGGGGAGAGGCGCAGCGCCTCCAACAGCAGCGCGGCGAAACAAGTCATCGAGGCATACAAGCGAAAGACGAGAGGAATGTCCATCGAGAGCCTCAAGATTTGCCTGGTTCCGGTCAAGGCGTCCGTCTTGTCACAAGCAATTGACATAGCCTGCGTCAGGGAACTGACGCTCATCAACGTGGGCAACCAGGCACCTATCTGGTCACTGTTGATGAAGGAGCAGAGGACTCGACCGCTGGCGCTCCGAAGCGTCTTCACGGACCACGTTTCGGCATCGTTCCTGACCTGCATGGCGCAGTTGCCGGTGCTTGATGACCTGTTCATGCTGCAGCGTGGTCTCAAGCACAAGCCGGAGAGTTTCGCGCCCCGGTCAGTCACATCGATGGATCAGATACGGCGGCTGGTGCTCAAGAAGCACATGCCCACATTGAAGCGGCTGATGATCAAGGATGAATACCATTGCCCGAGCTGGGATGCCAACGAGAAGACGATGATTCTAATATGTACCCTGGGAGTTGAGCTCGAAGAGCTGGCGTTGAGCATGAATATTCATGCAGTGGTGAGTTTTTTTTTTTTTTTTTTTTTCTTTTCTCTTCTTTTCTTTTTACTTCTTCTTCAGTGAAAACAATTGCTAAGTCGACAAATATCAGCACGCTTTCATGCAGTACTTTTCAGGGTTGGTCAACCTGCGCGCCATCAACATTCTTCACTTCAAGAACAACGACACATGCATCTGGGTCATGCGAGAACTTTTCCGGTTCATCGTCGACAATCTGTCACACCATCCGGAGCTCAAGCTGGAATGGATCGCCACGGAGGATGACCGCGTGGACAGAGTGGTCAGGCCATCCGAGGCATCTTCGAAGTCGTGCCCGCAGACATCAGCCAAGCCAGGCGAGGGCAAGGGCAAAGATAAGTCGGACGAGGTGTCAAGCAGCGCCATGTCTGAAGAATATCCCGTTTTACCAACGGACGCCATCGAAACAGACTCGGAGAGCGAAGACGACGATGCAGACAGCGGGTCTCGTCTCAGGTTCAAGACGATTGGGCCGCTACAATTTTACGACGTCTGGGGCGTCAAGATATTTGAAAAGGAGATTCGCAGCGGCAAGCTGTAATGTGCTGAAAAGAAAAAGAAAAAAAAAAGAAAAAAATAACAAAAAAGAAAACAGGCACACACACACACACACAACGAAAAATAAAACAACTGGGACAGCAAACGGCAACTAGGCCAAGGTAGTGGCGAATTTTTGGATTCATGATGGACTGCAAGAGAAATGAAAGCTCTGCTACGATCTACGATTGGACGAGATAAATTTCATAACGGTGACTGACGGCTGGCTGGGCATGGGATTGGCGCACAAGAGACTGGGACTGGGAATTGAAGGCACGAACGGGTTTGTCGCGGCATAAAAGAAAAAAAAAAGGCAATTCGTCGCAAGGTGATGGCTCGATGCGCGTGCGACATTTGCAAGTTGCATACTGTCACATGGCGTTATTATGATTCATGTGTCTCGTCAGGATTATGATAGATAACGACGGCAGCTTTCTGGCAAAGCAACTGGCGAAGGAAGCGATACAGGACCCCTTACACGCACACGTTGCCCACCGACCATCTCATATCAGGTGCGGTACTCCCCCTTTGAAGATGGATGAAGGCTCGGGACTCTTTTCGATGCAGCTTTGTGATGACCGTTTCCGAAAGGAGCGGTACGTCATAACACGTACGCAGCCCGATCTCTCTTGTGGCTTCTTATCCTTCCTTGCCTTTACTCTGTCTGTCCTCTTCCTGGCTCACCCCATTTGCCTGGTCGAAGTAATGGTAACAAGCCCAGGACGTGAGATGCATCATCCCCCTTTTGCATTTCTGCCAGGGACAGGTGCCCTCCTTGTGCTTGCCCGCCCATTCAGTCTTGACACCCCCACGGCAACTCATCTGCCGAAGACCTCTACGAAGCCACCACACGAGGAGGGAGGATCCCCCCCCCCCCCTTTTCCCCCCGCCCTCCCATGGCGAACCCGGCACCCAGGCCTTATTTTCTTTATTTCTAATTGCCCCCCCGGGTAGGCTGCTCCGAGAGAGAGCAGAGATTTAAAAGAAGCTTGGCGCCAGACGGGCATCCCGAGCACTTGCCGAGTGCGACGGGGCCCTTGATGCTCCCAAAGGAACCGCTTACGCATCCGACATCCATCTTGCAGACGTCGCTGTAGAATTGAGTGAAGAAATCGGTCTTGCTTAGGCTGCTCGCTTGAGCGGCATCTGTGTTGCATATAATTATATAATCGACGGCCGTGACGGGAGCGACGGCGACGGCGACGGCGGTGAGAGCGGTGATTGTGCTGGGGAACTTCATTGTTCTGGAGGGTTGGTTGTTAATTCGAAGTTGGTTGTTGGATTGCCCCTTCTATTCTCTTTTCTTTTCTTTCTTTTTTTTTTTACAAAAAAACAAAAACAAAAGGGAATTGTATATGGTACTGGGGGGGGGGGGGGGGGGGGGTAGGAATCGGCGGCGATTGAAAAATACAATGCCACGGATGTCAACTTGCCTTGAGAGCAGAGCACCGTGATTATGGGTAGTTTATAAAAAGAGAGAGAGAGAGAGAGAGAGAGAGAGAGAGAGATAGAAAGAGGACAACACTAGAACTAGTGGTCAAGGTACGTAGGATTTATTTGCCGCCACTCTATAGTTCTTCCCTAGGGCGAACTAAGTCCGTCTTCTTTTTATTTTATTTTTTTTATTGCACGTTACGTCTAATTTCTTCCCAGCTAGCGCCATCCCTCCTCCTTCGCTGACTTCCAGAAACATACGCCTTTACGTGCCGGCTATACTCTAATACTGAGCTTACTACTGCTTTCACGGGGTTTCCGAGCAAGGAATTTCCCCGCCTTGTATCGTCCATCTACCTACTACTTACTACTACTTACTGCATAGTAATACATATGTGAAGGCTCCCTCCTACGAGAGGACGCAGCCGGCTATGTTGAGCTTCTTGCCAGACGGGCAACCCGTGCACTTGCCGACGGCGAGGGTCCCATCGATGGCGTCCAAGTGGCCGGCCGTGCATTGCACATCGTCGTGGCAGACGTCGCTGTACCATTGGTTGAAGAAATCAGTCATGGACAAGCTGCTGCCGTCATGGGCGTCCGTCTTGCATGTGATGCCGTAATCGACGGCCATGACCGTGACGGGGGCGGCGGCGGCGGCGATGAGGGCGGTGGTTGTGATGGAGAACTTCATCGTGTCTGGAGGATGGTCAGATTTGGTTTGGTTGGTTGGGGGAGGTGGTTCAACTCCTACTTTTTTTTTTGTTTGTTTGTATTTTTTGTATTTTGCTTTATGGTTGGAAGAGACGGTATGTATGACCAAGTTGAGAAGAAGAATGAGAGAGAGTGAGTGAGTGAGAGAGAGAGAGAGAGAGAGAGAGAGAGAGAGAGAGAGAGAGAGAGAGAGAGAGAGAGAGAGAGAGAGAGAGAGAAAGATTGTTGTCGAGAGTTGTAGAACTGATCTGGGGCTCCGTACGTATTGTATATCTTGACACGGCACCAATGCTTATACACATAGTATGCCTCGTACGTGGCGCCTTAACCTTTCGACCGCCCGAGCGTCCCGGCTTCTTTGACAGGATACAGGGATCCACGTCGCTTGAGCGCCAGACGGGCGTAAGGGAGGGAAGGTCGTGACGAAGGACGGGATATTCTCCGAACAAATGGAAGAGCCGCTGCTGCCGGCGTCTTTGCAGGGCGTAGTTGGAGTTTGTCTTATGGAAGCCTTGCCGCGCGAGGGGGTTTCTTATCATGTCACTTGG
Organism: Claviceps paspali; assembly: GCA_013435705.1. NCBI lineage: Eukaryota > Fungi > Ascomycota > Sordariomycetes > Hypocreales > Clavicipitaceae > Claviceps > Claviceps paspali. The sequence continues at coordinate 61,356 of JABAEC010000091.1, read as the reverse complement.
GGATGATGACTCTCCGAACCGATGCCCGCCCCCGAGACGTGCCCTCCCAACTTTTGCTACACGCGGCAAGTATGTTTGCTGGTTGGCCGGCGGCCCCGGAGTGGGAAGCGGGCGGGGAGGCGGCTAAGGAAAAAAAAAAGAGGAGTTTGGTATAGTATATATCTAAGGAAGAAAAGAAAGGGGTTTGGCATAGCATATATGGGGCTCGTGTGCTTTTCTTACACATCACCAGTACGAAACAAAACAACCTTCATTTCGGAGGCTCATCCATTGGTTTATATTCGTACGCAGAGCAACTCATAATCTGCCGGGAGGAGGAAAATGGCCATTTGGCCCATCAGGGGATGTGGCGGTACGAGGGGACGATTGTGCAGCCCTTGACAAGGTCCGAGGCCAGACCATCCGGGCAGTTGGTGCATTTGGTCTGAACCGAGGAGCCGTACGATATGTCTTCGTGACCCGTGCAGTCGGCACCGACACTACAGCCGTGAAACATGTACTCTTCGAAGAAATCCTTCTGTGATTTTCCAGAGCCGTCGGCCAAGCTCGAGGGGCATGAGAGGTCGTAGTCCTGGTCGGCGAGGGCGGGCACGGCGGCCAAGAGGAATGCGAGGGCCGAGACCTTCATCGTCTGCAGGGTTTGGGTGCTTCTTAGTTTGATGATTTTAAGCTGGCCAAGTTGGACGAGCGAGACTCGGAGAACTCACGTGTTGGAGGTTGATGTTTTGAAAGGGGGAGGGGGATACTATGTAGATAGGAAAGGAGGATGAGAGTATGGGCGAGACGGATGACGCGGAATGGAAGATGACCGATACGAACGAGTGGCCCAGCGGGTTGATTTTATGCTTGTTCCGCCATGGAGAGCATTCGTCTGGAACATCCAGAACACACTACTATGTAATCTGAACTAGTGGCCATCCTTGGTAGGCTTCGCCGGTGCAAGCGAAGCAATGGGCCGCCCCGGCGCTGGAATCAGGAATCATGTACTGTGTACAAGACGACCCCCCCTGTTCCACTCTGGATAAAACAGAACAGATAGAAATGGGGTTTGTTTACCTTCTTTTACCCTTCTCCGGCTGGGCCGATGGAAGGCACCTCATCACGGCGGAAGGCTCGGAGATGGAGCATGCGACTCTTTTCTGCTTTCTTCTCTCGTCAATGGGATGGAACCCAGCGCTCGGTGCACCCAGGTGGCCTTGGAAAAATGACGATGTTTGGCCCTCGTGAACAAATCCTTTCATAAACACCAGTTGAGGGGAATTCAAAATCCAGCGCGACGCATTTTTACCCCACGTTCCCACAAAATTGGGAGGAGGAAGGGGGGAGGCATATTAGCCGGCGCAGGGTGTACAGCTCAAAGACGAGTTTCTTTTTGATCAAGGATTTTTGGCACGCAGAGTGAGTGAGTGAGTGCGTGGTCTTGGAAAGAAGCTTGCATTTGGACGGCGTACGAGTTCACGCCAATCCAAACCAAGGAGGGGACGATGTTTTTCACGTTGACGGTATCCGTGGGCAAGGTATGCTTGTTTTTCACTCTGTCTTTTTTTTTTTTTTGGTAAAGACGGTGTAAAATTAAACATGATGGTCCGTCTATAATGGTTCTATTGCACTATGCATAGCTATAAGATTGTTTCCATCTCCACGAATACATGGCTAGCCCCCTTTCTCCAGAACGAATAACAAGAATAATAACAAAAGGGTCGGAGCGTTTATGGGTTGGCCGAGATAACGCAGTCGGGGTCCTTTGCAGTGGTGGCGCTGGCCGGACAGTTTTGGCAGTTGGCGTTGTAGAAATTCTTGACCTTGGTTAAACCAGTACTGGGAGAGCAGCCGATCTTGCTGCAGACATCGTTGATGTGGGATTGCATGGCGCTGTTGATGACGCCTTGCGATGAGCCGCTGACCAGATAACTCGGGCATGAGACCTGGACGACGAAGCCGTTGGCACCAGGGCCGCCGTTGGCACCAGGACCGCGCGACGGGCTGGCGCTGACGGCAGGCAGAACCGCCATGAGGAGGGAGGTAAGAGCGATGACCTTCATCTTGTTGCTTGCTGTATGTGGCTTGTCAGTGATGGGGGTTGTTTCTTGAGAGAAAAAAGCACGTAGACATGGGAAAGACTCTTTTCTCGTCTTGGGGCCTCGGAGGGGGGGGGGGGGGGGACCTACAAAGACGGGTGGGTTGCTTGATTAAGGGGCAGAGACCGTTGTAGAAAGTGATTGCTTATAGATGGATGGATTGGATGGAGTGAATGGGGAAGGTATAGGCGGAGGGCGACTGGCCTTTTTATACTGGTGAGCAGGAAGTGTTTTAGTCGTCGGGGGGGGGGGGGGGGCATAAGAGATGAACGACGGCGGCTATTCTCCCCTCCAGCTTTGCCGCGAGGAGCCGGCTTCCTCCTTCCTTGTTCATGGCTCTACATAGTAGAAAGCAGCCAGTCGCAGACCATCCCGGAGGCACCGCAGCCGCGCGCCATGCAGCCGGCAATCCGTCAGGAAGCCGTGGATTCCGAGACTCCGTGTGTTCCGGGTGCCAGCTTCACACGTCCGTCTTCCGGCCTTTTGCCTTTGCCGGCGCAGGTCTCTTTCACGTTTCAGGGATGCCGGGGACAGACAGAAGAAGAAGAAGAAGAAGAAGAAATAAAAACAAAACGATGGCAATGACAAGAAGAACAATAATGATATAGACGTTACTACGTAGTACTATTAAGAATATTACAAATAAAGCGCGTCTCACGGTCGCGTGGTCGACTTCCTCCCTCCCTCCCTCCCTCCCTCCTCCCCATTCCGCGCAATGATGGACCGGCCCCGCGTAAAGAGTCCCCAAGTTTTGGGGCGGCCACCCTTTGTGTGGAAGGGTCTGGGGGCCACGATCCCATGGCGCTGCGCATTTACCCGGCGACGTCGCCCTGCGTCATATAGTACGTGCGAGTAATGGGGGACAGGGCGGTTGAGACGTTTCAAGGTAGAAATGGCCAAGTATGTACAACTACAAAATGGCTCTTCAAAAAACGGCTGGTGTCTTGACATGACTAGCTTTAGTATCGGTAGTTTCTCTATGATGAGCATACACCCACCCACCCACACACATACACACACACACATATATATAAATACATAAAGCCGATACACGCGCTGAAGCAGCACGAAAGACTCTATAATTCGGCGACTGCTCTCAACGTTTAAGAATATAAACCCTGTTCAGAAGGGAGTGCTTGCCGCCGCATCATGTGCACAAAACGAAGTGCTCACGAGTAGGAAGTCTTTACTCTTCAAGAATTAAAATATATATTATTCAACTGTGAGCTTTTTGTACAGGATAAAAACCCAAGTTTACTGCCCTTGCACCAAACTGCAGTCAGGATCTCTGTGGTTGCCGGCGGTCATTGGACAGTTTTTGCAGCTGGCGGTGTACCATTCGTGTGAAGGGTGTTGAACGGTGGTGGCCGAGGCAGAACACTTGAGAGTCGAGCAGATTTGGTTGATGTGGTCTTGGAAATACTGCGTGACTAGGTTTTGCGATCCGGACGCGAGGTAATAGGGGCATGAGACGTTGACAGTAAAGCCGTTTCCTTGACCAGGACCAGAGGAACCACCCTTGTCCGGGCGGGCGCTGACGGCAGGAAGAGCGGCCATGAGGAGGGTTGCGAACGCGGTAGCCTTCATCTTCTGTTTATGGCGTATACGTTTAGCGCTGAATTTTTTTTTTTTTTTAAAAAAAAGGAACGGAACGGAACGGAATGGAATAGAATGAAGAAGAAGGAGGAGGAGGAGGAGGCGGCGGTTTAGGCCTCGGGGGGAAACCTACGATTTTTTTTTTTCAGCCGGTGGGGATTTGTTGTGTGATGTGATAGTGCTTCTTCTTTTTTTTTTTTTTTGGAATATGTCGACCCGAGGAAATAAGGATGAGGATGAGGATGAAAGATATGGCAGGGGATCAGGCGGAGAAGACTGGGCTTTATATTCATGGGAGGGGATCTTGTAGGCAGAGTCGGCGACAGGATGAAGACGTGGTCCTTTCTCCTGCAAGCCGCGGGAAGCCAGCTACTCGTCGTCGTCCGGTAGGAAGCCGTGTATTCCGCACGCCGTGGGTTCCGGATGCCGTGGGTTCCGGATGACATACCGACATCGACATGGCTTACACGTCCGTCCGTCTTCGACCTTTCCACCTTTTGCCGTCCCAGGTTTCCCTCACATTAATGCCAATGCCACGGAAAGAAGTGTCCGAGGTTGGCTGGTCATTTCTCGAAAACAGCAACGTGGCAGGCTCTACATCTACACATGAGGACATTAGGTGAAACGCGTGCTTTTGTATTCAGGCTCAAAGGCTAAAAAGGGCACTAGCCAACCATGTTTTCTCGTGCCCATCACAAGGAAGCGCGATGCCGGTCAAAGCGCAGGGATCTGAATGGCCAGCCTGTCATTCAAAAGAGAGAAAAAAAAAACAAAAAAAAAAAAACCACCATGACAACCCCCCCCCCCCCCCTCCCCACCAAATCCATCCTTTGTGAACCATGTGCCACCCGAGCTCCGATGCCTCCCAAACATGTCCTACTAAGGGGGGGGAAAAATCTCTGAACATCTACGAGCTGATATAGCAGCCGGCCTGGTGGAGCTTTACGCCGGATGGGCACGATTTGCAGGTGCCTGCGTATCCGGCACCTGACGTTTCTGCGTTGTAGCCAAAGTCGATCATGTTCGCGCACTTGAGTTTCTGGCAGAGACCCGAGATGAGCTGTTGGAAGTAAGTTCCCACCTCGTCATTGTTGCCACCGCCGGTGTAGGACGAGCTGCTGCACTGGATAGTGACATCTGTCGCTATCACAGCGGGCAGAGCTGCCACAAGGAGAGCTGCAACAGAGGACGTCTTCATGATCTGGAAAACGAATGTGTTAGACAGGGGTGATAGAGAGAGAGCGAGAGAGAGAGAGAGAGAGAGAGAGAGAGAGAGAGAAAGTAGAAGGGCAAAAATAAAATAAAATAAAGAAAACCATACTATTGCGTAAAGGATTTGAGTTCTGGTAAACAAATGTTGCACTGCTGAAAAAAGATTTCGGATTGCTTTGAAACGGCAAGAATCCCGTTGAGATGTACAGATGCCGTCTTCCTTTTGTAGCAAGAACCCTCCACGGAGGACCCCAGCTTCCCAATTCTTTTCGGGCCTCCTCGACGTCGGAGCCCGATAGGATCGAACGGTGGAATCATGGTACGTCAAAAACTTCCGGCCCATCCGAGCCAACGAGCCAACCCCCGGCCGGTCCAGTTCGCCAGTGATACTTTTGCCACGCGGATGCGGTGTGCGGTGATGAACTTGACCATCTGGACATGGCGAGGGTTGGTCCTGCCAGAAGAGACCTTACATGCTGTACTTGCTTTCTTGGTACATCAACACCCCCCGCCTTCGTCCCAGAGGATGCAAGGGAATCCTACTATGTACACAACTAGACCGTATGTCTGAGGGTGCTACACGTGCCACGGGGGTAAACTCCCTTCTCACCTTCTCACCGCTACTGGTCTGAAAGCTGCCTCAAGAGTCTCGATTTTGGTGTAATTATTGCCTCTTTCGTATTTGTATTTACAATAGCCTCCCCCCCCCCCCCCCAACACACACACACACAAACACACAACAAAGAAGAAGAGAAACTCTCTTCTTTCTTTATCAAGGGCCCTTTTGGAGACTAACATCAACCAAGTCCATCTTCACACTTCAAGCCCTTCATTGCTGCCCTTGTGGCATTAATTACGCATGGTAATGCACCACACAGTCACCATCTTGACCAACGTTCAATTCCAGTTTGCAGTTCCAAAGCGTTGCCGTGGCTTTACCTTGGATGGGAGTAGAGCTTGACATGTGGCAAGACGCAAATTGGCTTACTGCGCGGAGCAAATCGGCAGTATTGCACACAACGTTGTAGTCGTGGCTTATGATGGGCGCGGCGGTAGCGGCGGCGGCGAGGAAGGGTGCCAGGACGATGAACTTCATTGTCTGCGTGGGGCAGTCAGCGATGGAAGTAAGAGAGGCAGTTCATGCACGTATATATATATATATATATATATCTACAACAAGACTTACGGCTTTATAGACAAAAACTTGTGGCTGTATGGAGAAAGACCTATGGCTTTATCGAGCAAGACTTGCGGCGTTATAGAGAAAAGGCTACGTGATGTTTTCGTTATTCGTGTCTTGGTAGTATTCGGTAGGTGCAGCGAGTGCAAAAACGTGGTCAGGAGAAAGACTACAACTTGTGATGCTGCGAATAGGGGTTGCGGAATCACGACGTCTTTGTAGTCTTCTTAGAAGACGGACTCTAGAGTTGGTTTATTTGGCCCCCCTCCCCTCATTTCCAAACCCATGCTGCAACGACTCTATTTCCTCCTTCCATTACCGACCTTGAATGCTGTAGAGCAATAAAGGCTGGGGGATTAAAACAGTCAAGCGAGACGAAAGACGGGGGAGGCCTCTTCTTCCAACTAGGAGACTGCTTGAAATGCACCCAATTTAACTTGTTCTTCGATATTTTGCACCCCGGCTTGTGATACCACGGCTGGAAGCTCTCATAATAAGTTCTTTTAGCGTTATCAAACAAAGAATAGCAAAATATCAGCGTGTTCGACATGACGACCGACCCCCCCCCCCTATCTAAAAAAAAAAAAAAAAAAAAAAAAAGACGCATTTAGGAAACCCTTCTGCAGCTGGATGTTTTATCGGTGCTGATGGACGGCACAAGTTGGCACGATTCGCAAAAGGCATTGTATCCCGCAAGGGCTGGTCCCCCATTTATGCCTTCTTCTTGGCTGTAGAGCACCTTGCTCGTATCTGTGCACCCCAACACGCTGCTGATGTTTCCAATCAGATACTGAAAGTGGTTGATTTCATCTTGGTAGAAATAATCATCATCTACGGGTTGGTAGAATGACGCGAGGCATCGGATCTCAATTCTTTGCGATGCCCTCGCGGCGGGCAGGGCCGCGAAAAGGAGAGCCGCGACGGCGGAAACCTTCATGATATCTGCGCGATAAGGTGTTGATACAAGTTGTGTTTTACAGATATGGACAAACAGATATATGTACATATATTGCAGCAAAAGGGGGGACAAAACGCACTCTGTTGAAGGGGGTTAGTAGCAAACGAGTTGGGTTGTTTTACACGAATGATGGTCAATGGCAAAGACTTTTTATCTTGTTGGATTGTTCAGGTGTTGCATAGTAAGGTGTTTTTCTGATTGATCTGTGACCGGCAAGACGAGTTCCGTTCTTTTATAGTACTATGTACATACATAGTGGTTCAAGCTGCCAATCCTTGCGGCAGGCAGGGTCTTTAGCCGTTTACCAGGAGGATCGAAAGGCGGATATTTATGCGACATGAACAAGCGACGGCAATTTCCGGGCGCATTCGAGCCAGCAGACGGTTACGCGAACTTACTAGTTTCTAATTTCACAAGAGGTACGTGAACTAACCGAGCTTCAATCCTTTTTTGCAACGCGATACCATACCGGACCTATCGCCTCTGCCTGGTTGTCCCTGATTCCTGCATTTCTGATTCCGACAGTCATGGTCTGTCTGCCAGAAAGTTCGATGTGCCCTTCCTCCTGCTGGTATAATTTGCATTAGACTGCCTCTCTAGAGAGCCCGCTCTCATCTCCTCGCACATCCTGTAACCTCTGTCGTCGTCGATAAGTACTACCCACGCTATGTTCCTCTCTGATTCCTTCCGTTGGCAATGTACATTAGAATATGCCCTCGCGCCATGCCCTTCTTTAAAAAAAAAAATGGAGCATTCTACGCTATCCTTCTGCAGGCCTTGGTACGGTCGTTCGTGATGGATAACGGAGCTTCACATCCGTGGCAGACACCATTGTATCCCCCGACTCCATCTTCCGCTGCAAAGACCACCTGGTCCACATACTGGCAGTTCAGAAGAAAGCAGACATTTTGCATCTGATTGATGTAAAAGTTGACTTCGTCTAGAGTGTCGGTAGGCCTGTCCGGGTAGTCGATTTTGTATGATGACTCGAGGCAGTGGATTGTCATGTCTTCCACTGCTCTCACGGCGGGCAGAGCCGCGATAAGGAGGGCTGTAACGGATGAAGTCTTCATGATCTGTGCGCATCAAAGTGTTAACAAATAGTGATGACATTTTTTTTTTGTTTATTTGTTTTTTGTTCATTGGGAAGGATGTGTGTGTGGGGGGGGGGGTCCTACTATTGAAGAGGGTAGTATAGTACTATAAAAGAGAGTGGTATAATAGTAAGGGGTTAGATTGTATTATAATTGACAAAGTACTGAGAAAAAAAGGGTTCTACACCAAGACCTGTGGATGGATAGTCTTATACCTATAGACAACATTCACGACAGCTCGGATTCTCATCTTACAGCAACAGCAGAGCCTTTGGTTCATTTACTCGTAGCTAAATCACAAGAGACAACAATCTCCGGACCCATCCGTCCCATCTCGGTTCGTGGAAGGAGTTGACATGAAGCTCTCTTTACCGAGCAGACGGCTTCTCGAGAGACCGGGAGGAGCTCTTGGTGTCTCGGGAAGCCCCTTGGTACGGAATACCTCCAGTGAATACCTCCAGTGGTGTTCGGACGAAGCCACCATCCGCAGCACAGGAAGTCCGCATCACAAATGGGTCATCCGCAAGGGGGGTTCTTGCTAATGTATTGTAAATGACATGTGTAATAACCGATTGCATATCTCTCTGTGTCTGCGAGTGCATACATAGTGAAGCATGATTCCTGTGTGCAACCTTCTTCCTATACATAGTATGTATACCGATGGCCTTTAACTTATTTTGCCTGATGCCCCTTGCCCTGCTAGCTTAGCCGCCTTACTACCCGCACATTACCTGTAGATTATTACTCGCCTATATTTCTTTTCCCCCTATGTTGGTTGCACTGAGAGGGATTGCTCCCTCCTACGTGGTTCGATTTTATACTTTGAAGCTTCCTCTTTGTACCTAAACAATCTCTCCTTACGCAACTACTACTACTAGTATGTATGTATGTATGTATGTATGTATGTATGTATGTCTGTATGTATGCATGTATGTATGTATACACGTCGACTTGTACTATATATAGTCCGATGTCCGAAGCTGCCGACCACCGGCCACAAAGTCGCATGTGAAATATCAGAAACATTGTAAAAACCGACCCTATTTAAAACGACCATGTGTATCTCTTTCTTCCGCAGGCAGAGCGAGGAGTGGTTCCGTCAGAAGTGGCAGCTCCGGATGTCTGTCACCTTAGGGGTGTTGTCTCGAAGGTCTCTGCTTCCTTTTTTTTTTTGTCGTCGTGTTGAAACCGGATACGGTCGTTGCGTCCCGTCTGATGCATCTGACCACCCCCTCCCGCACATTGACGGAAACTGTAAGGCCGAACGGGGCGGATATAGATGCCTTGTAGTTGCGAAGAGCCCGCATGGGGTTGTTTTTTTTTTTTTTTTTGTCTTATGAAAACCCGCCCTTGTGGTGCTTGTGACGAAGAAGAAGACGAAGAAGAAGGACAACAACTACGATAAAACCATCTCCATTCCCACCTTCTGGCGAACGTGCAACATACGTTTTCGAGCTCAATTTCTTTTCTTTTTTTTTCCACTTCGTCTTCGTCTATATCTTCATCTTCATCTTCTTCACACCCTCAATACATCTACGCCAGCAACCAACCAGTCGTCTAAAAAAAAAAAAAAGAACTTCTCGTCCGCCATCGCAGCCCTCGTCATGGCCAGGCTGCAAGAAGACTCTCCATTGTCGGAGCTACAGCATCGACCAACCCGGTGTTTCCCAGTACGTCGGCGTCTGCAAAAACTGCCCTCCCAATCAGGATTACGAAGAGCAAGGCTGCCTGAGCGCCGTCACATGGGGCTAGAGCGTTGGGCCTCTTTGTTACTTACTGGAAGAATTGCCCCGAGGCGGAAGAAATCAACAATGAGTGCGTCAATTGATCAAACTACTAACTAGTACATAGTAGTAGTGGTAGTAGTAGTAGTAGTAGTAGTAGTAGTAGTAGTACTAGTCGAGCAAGGGGCTGTCAAGGAAAGGAAGGCGGTGGGAGGTGTCATGATTAGGGCCCAGACATAACCTACCGCAATTTAAGTTCCCCACGGGTAAAATGAGCGCATGACTACACTACATGAATACATATTACGTATGTGAGCGAATGAACGTCACGTGACTTTTTTTTTATTAAAAAAAACAACAACCCCTCAAAACACCAATAGAACAAAAGCCATGATGATGAAAGAACTGCTGCAATTTGACTCCTCCTGCCTCATCTCGTCCATCGCCCAGTCTTCCGAGCGTGTAGTAGTACATCACACACGGCTGAGACGAGTGTAATCCTTTTTTTTTTTTTTTTTTTTTTTTTTTTTTTTTAAGTTTTACGTTTCAAGCTAAGTTAATCTACTCCCCCCTCCCCCCTGAAAATGCCGACACAAAAACAAATAAGAAAAAAAGGAGGCGCCGCGCCGGCGGCTAAATGCCCGGCGTCTTTGCCAAGATCGCCCTCATGGCCTTATGGCCAATCCATCCCATAGGATCGCTCCCCCGAAGCAAATTCAACCACAAATCAACGGACGACTCTGCACCGGGGGCGGCTCACGCAGGCCGAGTCATCCAAGTCCGTGAACCCGTGTTGTGCGTCCGTGACCCCAAGCGGCGGTGGGTAGATTACTCGGTCGGGGAGGCGACTCTTTTTTTTTATTTTTTTTAATGGTTATTTCTATCCCCCCCCCCCCCCCAATCCATCTCACATCTTCCGTCCGCACGTAAAAATCGTCGGCGATTTTGTTATTTTTTCCCCAAGCCAATCAATCAATCCCCAATGGACTTGACTCGTCGGCGCCCCTGCGCCGCCCTAGTGCCATCTTGTGACGGTGGTGTTGTTGAAATCCTTCGAGAATAGCCGTCGTAGTATGGATAACTACTTGGCACGCCGCATCATTTCCCATTATGTGATGCGTTATTTTCTCCTTTCTCTTCCATTTTCTCGCAACCAGACTATTTACTCCGTCTTCTTTCCAACGTTTGACCCTGTCATTCTTTCTCATCTCTCTCTCTCTCTCTCTCTTTTTCTCTTACACACACACACACACACACACTCTCTCTCTCTCTCTCTCTCTCTCTCTCTTCATCGCCGCCATGCAGTTCACCACCCTCCTCGCTAATGCCCTCCTCACGGCGCTGGTGGCCGGAAGCTCAGTTGCGCCCCGTGAAAAAAATGAATGCATTGATAAATGCCTGAGAGACGAACAATCATGCTTCACCGGTTGCGATCTCGACAACATGCAAGCCCATCTGGTAAGTGAACCCGCCGCGCTCTCATTCTCCCTCTCGCAGCTCTAACAGGAAACTTTTCCGTCCGTCCCAGTCGTACTGGCAAATGTCCGCCTGTCGCCTTGACTGTGCAAAGGCCGAACTTTCATGCCAGGACTCATGCATCCCGTCCGCATAGACTGCCAATCTGTGCTCTCCTCCTTTCCCCTCTCCGAACAGTAATAATGTGTCCCCGATGAGCGAGAGCCAAGGTGCCAATCGATCTTCTCGTCTCAAATATAGTGCCAGTGGACGTCGGAACGATAATGCGATGCGGACTCGAATTCTTTTTTTTTTCCTTTTTTTTTTTTTCGACGGCAGATGTCCAGAGGCCGGGGAGCACGTACATGCAGGCAGGTTATTTTTACTTGATAACTAGCATTGTTGATGTAGGAGGACGAAACTCCTGTGGGCAACATAGATCTAAATTTCTCTAATGTTTTTATTCTCTCCTTACTATTCTCTCTTCCTTTCGTTTCCATCTTTCGTCTCCGCCCCGAGAAAACCGTATGGCCTGTTTGCTACTCTGGACGTTTTGCTTGCAACCTTGGACACGGGAGACGCAAAGGTCCAACTACCGGTTGTTGCTCATGCGGCTCATGATCTTTGCAGTCATGAAAAGCCTGTAGAAATGGGCATCAACTTTGTTCCCAATCGTCCTGGCACCTCGTCCTCGTGTGTTGCCCTGACGCATGAGACGATGACGATGACGATGACGATGACGGCGGTGATGGTGAGGATGATGATGATGATCCTGTCAGCGCAGTTTACTCAGAAACATAGCATCTTCCCACGCAGTAAGCCCCGAAGCCAACTCGGGTCCATCGCGCAATCCAGCATCGTGTGCAGGCATGGATGAGCAGTTCCCACTCGGGACGCCGTCTCGGAGTTTTTTTTTTTTTTTTTTTTTTTTCTTCCTCTTCGCCGACGGAACCCGGCACGGTACCGATGTAACGTGAGCAACCGGCCGACAACGGAGACCACACCCCCTTCCATACACTTCGGAAGCTCACCGTGCCCTCATCGCCCGCGTAGATCATTCCTCCCGCTTCTCCTCCTCCAGGAACCCCTCTCCATATCCCAACCCCCCCGTCCCGTCCCCCAGGGACGATCAAGATCCCCTCGTGTTCCGTGGACGCCCATCCTCCTCCAAGAGGCAAGCGCCCTCGCGTCCTCAAGACCGCAATCACAGATTGATGCTTTGTACAATCGACAACAACAAACCACCAGAGGTCCCTCGTATACCCCCGCGCCACCAATAAACGAAATCAAATCAAACCCCGTCCCCCCCTCCAAGAAAAGAGAGAGAGAGAAGGAACAAAAAAAAGCAAAACAGACAAAAACAGAAATTATAAACACAATGCCAAGTGCCGTGTGCCACCCACGTCCGACGTCCGCCAATAAGGCCCGCTCGACGTGCCGCCTCCCAACCCCCTGGCATGAGGTCGGAAAACTGCCAGCCGACCACTTGCATAAATATACTACCCCCTCAATATCATAGGCTCACATAGGAGATTACGTGAGAGTTACGCAGATTCAGGGGCGGTCCCGTTCCGCTGCAACCCGGTCATGATGGGGAAGAGGGAGAAAGCAATGCATGAGCGATAATGACAAAACAAAAAAAAAAAAAAAACAAAAAAAAAAGGGGGGGAGGGGAGGGGTAATTACGGTAAGGGGGGGGGGGGGGGGGGGGGGGGGGGGGGGTCA
>JABAEC010000091.1:0-40355 GCA_013435705.1 Claviceps paspali | reverse complement strand
CCCATGTTTGGGGGGTTGCCCCCCCCCCCCCCCCCCCCCCCCCCCCCAAGTCCCCTGGCATATTTCATGGCAGGAAGACACCGCTTGTGCCGGGCAACGGCTGACCTTTTTTTTTTTGTTTTTATTCTTTTCTTTTCTCGCGTCAAGTCTAGACTCGGAAGGGGATAGAGGACGAGAGAAAAGCCGAGAAAACATATAAAAAAAACCAAACGAACGAAAGAAAGAAAAAAACACGAAGAAACGGCGGAGAGAGTGAGTGGATGCTTGGAAAAGTCGGGCTCGGAGTTTTTTCTTTTTTTTTTTCTGGTTTTTAAAAAAGCCATTTCTTCTTTCCCTAAAAAAAAGGGAGAAGGGTAAAGAACAAAAAAAAAACACAACGAAACAACGGCAGACAGTTCCATCACCTTACACACACTGGTCTTGTTCTTCTTCTCCAGAAAATCGTTGTTTCTCTGTTTTGGATGAGTCGATGGGCCCGAGTGAACGGGGGGGACAGTGCGCGTCGATGGATGAATCCATCATGCCACAGCCACCCACGCAGCCACCCACGCAAGCCACCCGCCACACCACGCACCCACCCGCAACGTCGTTGACTTCTCTGTTTAGAGTAGAATGAATGCAAAAGAGCGCCGCCACGCACAGTGGCCCGGCGGGTGGACAGGCGGGTGGACAGGCGGGTGGACAGGCCTGAACACGGGCCAAAACGACTATCCCCAGCGTCCCTGCCGGCTCTGTGCCCTGTGGCGCCCCCCGCCAATAAACGCTGCAACCTCTCTCTGCCCGCTGGCTCTCGCCTGTCTCGCCTGTTCACAAGGTCTCTTGCTCTTCTTCCTCTTCATCCTCCTCTTTTATTCTTCTTCTCTTCCACATCAACGCCGCTCTCTGTCTCTGACGCTGCCGCTCCCGCTGCCTCTGCTACCATCCCTCCACCATCATCCGATTGCCTGCCACGCTCGCCTCCCCCCCGACTGTTGGGGAACGCCGCCACGAGGCATGTCGACGCCAACGACGGCCGTGGCCACGCTCCCGCACTACCACCAGCACCACCGCCACAGCCTGCACGGCCACCACGGCCACGCTCCCGGCCACCACCACCACTCGTACCTCTCGCATCACCTCGCCCACCAGGGTCACCTCAACTACCACCCTCATCCGACGTCGACGTCGTCGTCGTCGTCGTCGTTGTCGTCGTCGTTGCCCATCGCCGCTCCGAACCATCGCCCGACCGATGCCAATTCTCTCTTGCTCCCCAACCCATCCACCCCGTCTGTGCCAACAACCCCGGTCCCCTTGAGCACGGCACCTCTTGTTTCCTTTCATCACCAGCCCGCGAGCCAGAATACTGCCGGCACTTCCTCGTCGGCTGGCACAACCACCCGGAACAATCACCTCCAATCTCCGCCGCCACCGCCGTCACCCCCTCCCCACGCCCACTACCTACATCGCAACCACGTCGAGCCCTCGACCCCGACCACGCCGTCGTCTCATAATCATCCGAGCTACTCAGCCGCCATGTCCAGTGCGACCGTCACGGCCACCACAATGGTTGAGGCTGGGCCTGCCGCCGACGGGCCTCCGTCGAGAAAACGCCGTCGCTCCCGCGGACCCGACTGGGACACTTTTTACCGGAATGGCCTGCCCAAGGAGGTCATCGTCATCGATGACACCCCCGAGCCGGAGGCCAACACCGGACGCAAGCTGACGTCCAAGAACGCACATAGCATCCTCACCCTCTCAGCTGCCGCCGGTGCTGCTGCCAACACGGCTGCTCGCCAACCGGCCAAGCGCAGACGCCGAGATGAGGCTGCTCCCGGCTACCACGTTCAGTACGTGGGCTCTCACACAAACACACCGCTGCAGAACGCCACGCCCAATGGATCGACTCTTTCGAGCGACGACACGAATCTCCTACAAAACACGACGGCCGCCACGTCATTATCGTCCGTCAGTCAGTTCGAGGAGGTTCCCACTCTTCTCAAGCGGAAGCGGACCACCCGCCAACAAGCTGCCAATGATGCAAAACGCCGCGATATGGTCGCCATGGGCGGCCAGTTTCAATCATACAAACCGCCTCCCCTGCCGCCCAAAAAGATTGCTGATGTTCACGTCCGAGTCGTGCATGACGTGAGCTTGCTTCCCATCTTCTTTCCCTTCTCTCCACCGCCGAAAAGTTCTGGGTGAAGCACGGATACTGACCGACTCGGCATCTTCACACGCAGCAGCATTATTCAAAAACCACAAAGGTCGATGACGACGATGGCCACTACATCGTCGTTCCCGACGCAGAACTGACTGACAAATGTACGTCTCAATACGTTTTTTGTTTTGTTTTGTGGCCGCCACCCCCCCCCCCCCCCCCATTTTGTCATTCACCTCTTCCCCTGTTCTCCAGTTGTCGAAAAAAAAAAATAGGATTTGTTTGTGTTTTCTTTTCTTTTTTTTGTTTCCCCCTCCTTCTTCCCACAAATGGCTAACCGGGCCTCTTCAAGACAAAATATCTCGTCTTCTCGGCCAAGGCACGTTTGGAAAAGTAGTCCAAGCGCGAGATGTCAAGCACAACCAGGCCGTCGCAGTCAAAATCATCCGATCGGTACAAAAATACCGCGATGCATCGAGGATTGAACTTCGAGTCCTCGCCACATTAAAGGCCAATGACAATGAAAATAGAAACAGGTGCATTCACCTGAGAGATTGCTTCGACTACCGTGGCCACATATGTATCGTCATGGATCTCCTCGGCCAAAGCGTCTTTGACTTTCTAAAGGGCAATCGCTTTGTACCTTTTCCTAACAGCCAGATCCAAAGCTTTGCCCGTCAGTTATTCACGAGCGTAGCCTGTGAGTACGACCGGCAATACAAGCGCCGACCACTGTTTCTTCTTCTTCTTCTTCTCTGGTGTGTGGCATAGCAGCTAATGGTTCTATGGCGATAAGTTCTGCATGATCTCAACCTGATACACACGGACCTCAAACCGGAAAACATACTTTTAGCGGATGATTCGTACCAAACCTTTACGTACAATCGCAAAATACCATCCTCCTCGACCACCGTCTACAGGCAAGCCTCTCAAAGGCGGGTCTTGCTCAATACCGAGATACGGCTGATCGACTTTGGGTCTGCCACCTTTCAGGATGAGTACCACTCGTCCGTCGTGTCGACGCGACACTATAGGGCTCCTGAGATCATCTTGGGACTGGGGTGGTCCTTCCCCTGTGATATCTGGAGCATTGGTTGTATTCTCGTCGAGTTTTTCACTGGTGATGCCTTGTTCCAGACGCACGACAACCTCGAGCATCTGGCCATGATGGAGGCCGTGGTCGGCTCGAGGATAGACAGCCACCTTGTGCAGTCGGTAAACAAGATGTCCACCAGGAATGGCGGAAATCCAGCATCCAAGTAAGAAGACAATTTTGGCCCGTCGTCTGGTGCACAGATGCTCGCTCTGCTGCCCTCCCTGCCATTTGCTAATATGCTCTCAGGTACTTTAAACGTCTGAGACTGGATTACCCTTCTTCAGAAACAACGCGGGAGTCAAGAAGATTCGTCAAAGCCATGAAGCATCTCAATGTAGGAAAAAAAAAAACCATTGCTGTACCCTGTCGATCTGACAAGTTGAAAAAAAAAGGCTTCCTCAGCCATCTGACCAATCAACCAGGACATCATCCCGTCGAACAATCAGTTCTTCAAACACTTTCTCGATTTACTCCGAAAGATATTTGTCTATGACCCTTCGCAGCGTATCACTGCAAAGCAAGCCTTGAATCATCCCTGGTTCAAGGAAATTGCTCAACCGGACGACGGCACGGAAGCGGCCAAACTTCGACTGGACCGAAAAAGAATTGAACAGGAAAATCTTCGCTATCCCCAGTATGTGGGCTAAATGAATGCATAGCCATATGATTCTTATTGTTGTTGTTTCTATCTCCGACTACTAGCAATGAGCGAGACAAAAAACAGAACAAAAAAAAAACAAAAAAAAAAAAAAAAAGAAGCCACAGTGAGCTCTACTCGACTACAACCAAATTCTCTTTGTCCAACTTCCTTTCGTGTACGCCGTCTTCGATCATACTTTCCTTGTCCCATTCTCTTCCCCCTAATGACCATCTACGAGCATGATGAAAGGAGTTTTTTTTTTTTTTTATAATATCGACGGACGTCTTTTTTTTTTTATTCAATATGTTCCACCAAAGGAGGAAGGGGAGGGCAAGATGAAAAGAACAAAAAAAAAAACAAGGCATGGTTATGCATAGCCTTGTTTACTTTACTTCTTGCTTTGCCACTTCACTTCCTTCCACACATGTCAGTATCCTTTTTTTTCTTGAAATGGATGAAAAAAAATGGAGAGCCTGGATTTTTCTTTTTTTTTTCTTTTTTTTTGAGAGAGAGAAAGCAACGAAGAGTTTTTGCCTCTTGATCATGGTACTATCTGTACTGGTACTGGTACACAGTATATTGTCCGAGTATATGTAAAAGGATTCGGAACGCGGGACCTTGCCTGTTTCCACGTGAATGGGTGCTTCTAATTTGTAGGGGTGAGAAGGGGGTTCCTGCTATAGGGACTACGTGTTGCTGCTGCGGATGGTGAGTTTTGAATTCCTTCGTGTCGTGTCTGCGCGCTGCTGTGGTGTATCTTATGTCCCCCTCTTTATTTTTTTCTTGTTACCCCCTTTCCTTTTTTCGATATAGGGTACTTGGTGTATATGTCTTTCTTGGATTCATCTTTGCGAGGCAGAAGATGGCCTACTGGCTTTGTTTTTTTTTTTCTTTCTAGCCTCCCCCTCCCCCTTTACTTTTGTAATCAATGTACTTACTTGGTGTATATATCTTTGTTGGGTTCATCTTTGCAAAGCCGGCTTTGTTTTGTCTTTTTCTTGCCCCCCACCTGCCCCTTGACTTTTGTAATTAGTGTACTTGGTGTATATGTGTCTTTGTCGGGTTCATATTTGCGAGGCTGAAAATGGCCAACTGGCTTTGTTATCTTTTTCTTCTGGATTCAAGCCTATTTGGTGTTTTTACGTGGATTTCCGCCTTTTTTTTTTTTTTTTTTGGCGGCTTGTGTTTATGCTTGTTGGTTGTAGGTGCGGGTTTTATGGTGGGTGAGATTGGCTTTGGCTTTGGCTTTTTATGAGGTTGGTGTTTTGTTTGGACACGGGGCAACGAATCCGAGTATTCACTACGTCGCTTTTGCTCTTACGGGGGTGTCTTGGTAATCGGGCGAGATGGTTTATGGGACTGGTGTGGGTGGATGGGTGGTTGCTAGAGTGCTAGAAGCGAGAGCTCACCCTCGCTGGACCACGTGAGATTGTCACTCGTGAGGTATTGGAGTCCATGATTGGTCTTCTATTGAGCTCTTTGTGGGGTAGAATGTCCAGCAGCTTTGGCTCCCGGGGGGGTCATCGGTTGCCGTTTTGAGGCATTCTGATCCCTGGGTTGGAATTCA
This sequence comes from Claviceps paspali, assembly GCA_013435705.1. Classification (NCBI taxonomy): domain Eukaryota; kingdom Fungi; phylum Ascomycota; class Sordariomycetes; order Hypocreales; family Clavicipitaceae; genus Claviceps; species Claviceps paspali. Next base: position 34,915 of record JABAEC010000091.1, on the reverse strand, counting down.
CCGCTGCAGATGCGGACTCTGCGACTCGTGTTCGCGCTTGCTTTGCCGGCTTTGGCACGTGAGAGTGTACAAGACGTTGCCGTTGTCCAGAGAGGATACAAGACAAAAAAAAGAAGACTAGGCGGCATGGAAATACCGTGCGGTGGATAATTTGATTAAAGCCTACAATCTGGGACGTCTGGGGTCCCTGTATCTGCCCTGGTATCAAACATGTCGCGAGTGTCGCACACCGCGACTCGGCTTTCCCCCGCAGAAAAACAACTTTTTCAGCGCGCTGTGCCAGCATCAGGCCGAATTACACCAGGGAGAGCTTGTTGGCAGCAATGTCGAGGGCATCGACATCGGGGGTGAGGCGGCAGTAGGCCTTCTTTGAACCGTCGGGGCTGTCAGGAAAAAAAAAAAAAACTACTGTTAGCAGGTTCGGTCGGAGGGCGGGGATCCGGCAAACCACGACGAGGAACATCATACCGAATCAGGGTGTTGATCTTGACGCAGTCAATGTCGTAGAGCTGCTTCAGGCTGGTCTTGATCTGGGCCTTGTTGGCGCGGACATCGACGATGAAGACGAGGGTGTTGTGCTCCTCCATCTTCTTCATGGCGCTCTCAGTGTTGAGAGGGTGAACGACGACGCGGTGGGCGTCAAGTCGGGGCTCGTGCACGATCGACTTGCGCATGTACTTGGGCGACCGCGAGAGGACCAGAGTCTTGGGTCGGTGGAACGACGTCGACGTGCGAGTCTTGACATGCTTGCGGGAGTGCGACTGGAGAAAAAGAACGAGAAGCGTTAGTCGATCGGACGATGAAGATGTGCGCCCGCAGCGTGGTCCCAGATCCCATGCCGCCAGGAGAGAGCAAAAAAAAAAAACATCAAAAAAAAAAACCTACGCCTTTCAGGACTGCCTTGGCGGCATCCTGGGCCTTCTTGGAGCCAGCTACGATCACGATGGTCAGCAAACGCCCTTCATGCTGGAGATGAGGACTCGCAAAATCTGCTGCTTCCTGTACCTTTTGTCGTCTTGGGTGCCATTGTCGCCGTCTGTTGTCGTCGTTGTCGTCGTCGCGGTTGTGGGATAGAAGGAGAGAATCAACGCGGGTTATATTTTTTTTTTGTCGTGTGTGGAGATTGATTGGAGCATATTCTTTTCGTCTGATAACGGGCTAGGGCTTTGGCTTATCGGATATGTGGAGTCATCACGTGATCGACATGAAGGAATACTTTGGGGCGGGCAGATTTGTTCCGGCTCTTGAAACATTCGCCGCTGATTGGTGGACAGATCGCGGCTGTGTTTCGGGAATGCGTTGCTTCTTTTGTACATACTGCGTAGTAGTAGCGACGCTGGAGATACAAGACGCTGTGGCATTGCTATTTTTTTTTTTGGAGCATCATTCCGACGCAGTTGCTGTTGCGTGTCCCGGCGCACAAAGGGGGGCTCCACTGAGACACGTTAAGCTTAACAAAGTTGCCGCAACTTGCAGGGCTCTTTTATTTCCCTCCGACGGGTTGCATGCAAGGACACCCTGCCTCCCTACCTGTACATGTTCACCGCGTCAAGCGCAACATATGTCAGGTTATCAATTTTTACCTACCTTTTTTTTTTTTTTCATCTTGAGGGGTTTACTACTACTATGTACGTATGTAAAAAAAAAAGCAAAACCCAACTCATACAAAATGTCCCCCCCCCTCACATCATATCGTCGTCCTCATCCAACTGCGTGGCTTGTCAATATGTCGTCATCGTGGGTGCGAAAAAGAAAGGCCCATTGCTACATGGTATAATGCCACTGTCACTGTTTTTGTCCATCGTCTCCAGTTGGCTGGGGTTCTTCGTCGTCGGAAATTTAACAGCGGGGGCTGAAATTTGGCCCGAATGGAACAGCACATTGGTTCCTGGTTTCGCACGTCCCCAGATCAAACTGGTCTCAACCTGCTTTTTACGAGGGAGGGATTGCGGGGAGACGGGACAGACAATGCAATCCTGACAAGGGGGGTTATATCGACGTGTCCCACGCTCAACCAACTGTTGCTTTATACGTAGTAAGCCTTTTTGCTTTGTTGTTTCACGTCGTTTTCATTTCAGGCCTTTTCCTGCCCGCAGCCTAAAACAGGGCGGGTCTTGTCTTGACTGCAATGGCGATCTCCATTCTTGTATTGACTTCTCTCTAGTCAGCGGCAATTCTCTCATCGACGAATAACAAGGATTCAAAAATGAGATGTAGGGAAAATGCCAGAATGACCGCCTCGTTACCCTGTCTTCACTTTCAAGTCGTCTCGGCCCCCAAGGCGAATGCCCCGGCCTCCACACCTCACTGCCCGCCCCCTACAAAAAAAAAGGGTTCACGTGTCAACCCCCAAATCATGCATCGCGTCCCCACGTTCCGCTGCCATTCAACATTCGAGCTACTTGTTCTCCCCAGCACTTCTTGGCTCCCATCCCGGTTTGGCCATTTCAAAGCTCTTGAAATCAAAACCAGGCGCCACAGAGCAGCCGACGAGGGTCCATTCCCCCAGGGACTGGGCATGTTGCCACTCTCCCCGGTCCACGATAACCTGTGGACTCTGGCCGCTGCACACATCGGGCCCGAGGACTACGTCGCGGACTGGTTTGCCGTCGTCCATGGAGAGTGAGAGCAGCAAAGGATCACCGGCATAGTAGTGCCAGACTTCGACGGCGTCGAGAACACGATGCCAATGCGATAAGCCTGCCTTGCCCTCAAGCAGGTAGTAGATGTATGTGCTTCTTGTGCGCCCCGAAGCTGATGTTTCCGAGTCGCGGAACGTCTCGGTGAAGAAGCCCTTTTCCGGATGAGGTTTGAGGTCGAGGGCGGCGATGATATCCTTGGCTGTGCGCGTCGACGCCATGACAGATGGGCTGCAACGATGTTGTCCTAGAGCGTGTTGAGTGTTGAGATACTGGGTGTAGTTGAACAGTGAGCACATAAAACAAGAAGATTGGAAAAGAAAGCTGGACGACAAGGAGACGAGAAGAAAACATCATTATTAAAAACCAAGGTGTCATGTTTTGTGCACGGCCCATGCGGACACAAATCAGAACAGCTCAACGCAAAGCAAGAGCCACCAAAGACACCGGTCCTGCCTGCCGTGTCACGAAACAGAGGTAACCGGCATTTTAGCTTTCCGCAAATAAGGACGCGGGCGGTGGAGTCAGAAGCTGGATTAGGTCGAAGCACCCGTTGGACAAGAATCGAGAAGTGACGAGGCATATTGATCATCAGTAAGTTCTGGGAGCCTTGATGAGTCGTCCAAGTGAGAGTGGTGGTACAGGACGGGCCTGGTGACGGTGACGGCTTGATGAAGTGACGAGCTGACAAATACCAAATGAAGATGGACAGACCGAAGCTCAAACTGCCACAGCGACAGCCTGAAGGAAGGAGAGGAGAGGAGAGGAGAGGAGAGGAGAGGAGAGGAGAGGAGAGGAGAAGAGAGGAGAGGAGAAGAGAGAGGGGGGGAACTGAATCTACAAATCCTACCTTCTGCTTCGAGTCATCGACAAAACGAGCTCATACTCGCTGTCCAGACTGCCTATGTCCCTCGGTATCACCTGCTGCTCACACGGCTTCCAGCTGAGCGCACGAGTCGGCCATTCTATTCTTCTCGCCGACGCCTCCATCACGATTCTCTTCCCGTGTCCTGACCATCTCGAATGTTCGGTGAAGCGAAGCTGAGCAACATTGCCACACCTGTCTCTCCCGCCCGTCACACACCGTGGGCGGGCGAAAACCTGCACCTATCTCTCAGCTCTTTTCGCCCCCGTTCTAGACGCGCAAGACGGAGATGAAGCCAGTTCTGGTGCGTTCGGTTGTCGCGTGTATACCGCCAATCGTCACACAACATATCGGCCCTCGTTCAACGGTGCATATCCGCCTCCCTATCCAGTCACTTGGGTGGGTGGGTAAGCATGAGAGCAGGCGCCCGCTTGGGGGGGGGGGGGGAATAAGAAACAGCTATACCTCTTCGTGCGCTCGCGTAGGGATGGAATCCCAAGCAGTGCGTGCTTCATCTTCACCATTATACACATGCGTATACGTTTCTTTGCCGAGCCGAGGTCATAAGTGTAAAAGATGAACGACATAAAAGAAGACCTTCCCATGTCCATGATGATTGCCGCCTTCACTGGTATATCATGGTACATCGGGGTGGAGATCAACATATCTTTGTTCCTTCTGTTCAAGAGATGGCGCGGGCTCTACTTTTGGTCGTGCGCTCTTTGCTCGTGGGGTGTCATTCTAGAGCCGCTGTTCATCATTCTCGCCGACTTTGGGGTGTGGAACGATGGAGTGCCGTCGATTGTCATGATCTACCTGGCGTGGTGGATCATGGTCATCCCCCAGAGCTGGGTTCTCTACTCGCGACTGCACCTACTGATGCGCACGGCGTCGTTCCTGGGAGCCATCAAGGTTATCTTGATATTCAACTCGATTGTGTTCTCCGTACCAACCATAATCATTGGTACACTGGCCGTATGTGCTCGTTTATCTTTGTCTCTCGCGTCCTTGTTGATTTAACAAGAACACACGCACACACACCTTCACATTATCACAAGGCACACAAGTATGCACCACATGAGAAGCGCGAGTCAAGATTACTTATAAATGTCTCTCTTGATTAGCAATCGACCGACATAAACCCGAAACTTGCCTCCTTTAATCTCACCTGGGATCGAATCCAGCTTGTCGTCTACTTCGTCCAGGAAACGAGCCTTAGCATTCTGTACATAATCCAGACGCGCAAGTATCTGCGCGGAAGAGCACCCTTGGGGGAGCAATCATGGTCTGGGTCGTCGACGACACAGGGCAGCGTGTCTCGGTGGCAAGCGACAGAGCAGAAAACGGTGTTGTGGCAGCTCATTTACGCCAACAGCCTAGTGATTGCTCTTGATATCATACTTCTTGGCATCCAGTGCGCCGACTTTTTCCACCTGCAAGGGGCATTCAAGCCCTGCGTCTATGGAATCAAGCTCAAGGTCGAATTCGTCATACTCAACCGCCTCATCAACATGATCCAGCGACCCCAAGGCGGGAGAATGTACGTCCCCAGCGGACCAGGAAACAGCAACGACCAAGCCGGTGGCGCAACTCGGCATGAGCGAGAACACAGATGGTGGCAAAAGAGGTCGAGCGTGGACCCTGCAGACGACCACGACGAGCTGCAGCTGGTAGAAGGCGTTCCCGGACACCAAGGGAGTTTCCAAAGCGTCGAGAGCCAGAATCCGGTCCACGACAAAAGAATTGGAAAATAATGCAAGCTGGGGGGAAGGGGGGAGGGGGAGCGGATTGAAAAGATGCATATGGAATGTGAAGGCAAAGGGGATCCGGGGAAACGAGACGAGGATATCTACACGCGACGAAGGTCATGGACATGGCAAGTAGTATAACACGGTAGACGCTTTCCTATTGACAGTTTTGCACTTGGTTTTACTCCCGAACACAGGTTGACACAGAGAAATAAGGAGAGAGAGAGAGAGAGAGAGAGAAGAGAACAAAAATACCCCGAGTATTCCGTACCAGAAAGAAACAATGTGCTTGCAACCATCTCATCAGCACGAACCCCTTGGCTTCCAACCCGGCGGGGCCAGTTCAAATCCTTTTGACGTAAAGCCAGGTGCGACTAGGGAGAATGGAGAAGAGACGTCAGCTACAGAGCTCGGGAAAAGAAAAAAACTCCCCCAAAAGAAAAAAAAAAACAAAGAGAGACAACAACCCACCAGTCGTGCCGACCAGGGTCCACTCGCCATGCGACCGCGCCCTCTGCCAGACCCCCTTCGGAATGACGACCTGCGGTTCCTGGCCGTCGTCGTCGAAAACACACGGCCCGAGGAGACGGCTCACGACAGGGGTGCCGTCGTCCCGCGCCAGAGAAAGGGTCAGCGGGGCGCCGGCGTAAAAGTGCCAGACCTCAGTGGCGTCGAGCCGGTGCCAGCGCGAGGGGCCCGATGCGCCCTCGAGGAGGTAGTAGATGAGGGTGCTGACGGAGCGGTTGGCCACCCTGTCCGGGTCCTCGAACGTCTGTCTGAAGTAGCCGCCCTCGAGGTTGGGCTCGAGCCGCAGGTGCTGGATGATTTGGGCGGCCGTGGGATGGCACGGGACGGCGGCGGGATCGGCCTCGGAGAGCCTGGGATCGAGCCGGTGGATGGTGCTGGTCTTGCAGGCTGTTGCGGCGAGGGCGAGGGCCAGAGACGCGAGGGGTATGAAGAGGCGGGGGAGCATCGTTGCTGCTGGTGAGGAGGGAGAGAGCCGCGGTGAAGGGAAGGGAAGGGATTCCAGCACGGGGGGAGGGGGGGGGGGGGAAGGGACGGGATGATGTGTGTTTTTCTTTATTTTTAAATATTTGTTTGTCTTTTTTTTTTCTTTCTGGTTTTGTTTTTGTTTCCAAACCTAGCATCGATGAGGCTCTTTATCATCCAAGAACTGGACGTGGTGTTTTTCTGGAAGAAAGGAAGGGAGGGGGGTGTTCTGTCCCCCCCCCCCCCCCTCCTCATCTCCTTTTCCTCGTTCCTTTTATAGTACGCAGTATGCTACGGCGGCGTTCGTCCCCAACGCCGTCCTCCCATGTTTCAAGTCCATGTGTCTGTGTGTGTCTAAACGAGCCCATCCCCCGGACAAGTCTTCCCATCCCCGAAAGCTGGTTTTAAACTCCGTGTACAGGAAAAAAAAGCTACGAACGGGGACAAAACAAAAAAGAAGAGGCGGTGACAACCAAAAAAAAAAGACGAAAACTCCGATGCTTTTCAATAGAACAAGGTAAAGCCCGCGCTTTGTAATGGGACGTGGCTGTTTTCTTGTTGGGCCAAGGTTGCTTGTTCTTCTGCGTCTCATCACGCGGGGGACTTGTGTGTATTTTCTTTTTTTCTTTTTTCTTTTCTTTTCTTTTCTTGCGCCCGCTGGAGAGGATGGGGTGTCACACCTCTTGTTGGGGTTTTATATTTGGCTGGCTGTTTTTGTTTTTTTCTTTTCTTTTTTTCCGCGTGCTCTTTTTTTTGTTCTTCTCCCTCTTGTGCAGGGCCATGGGGTTTGGGGTTGGTGGAGTTGAGGTATTATCATCATTGTGTTTGTTCGTATTTGTTTCTTTTAACTTTCTTTGTTATATCTCTGCTGGTGAAACCTGGACTGGTTGTGTGTGCGATGACCAGAAATATGTCTCTTGTACAAGGAGCGCGCGGATTTCACGAACCCCCAAGGTCCGTCGCCCCCCCCTCTTCCCCCCCTTTTCCCCGAAGTGACGTCTCAGCGGACAGGACGATAAGGTGATTCCATGATCCTTCAACTGTGGGTGTCATTGCAAATCTATCCTGATACTCGGAAGATTCCTCGATCAAACTAGGTGGGAGGGAGGGGGGGAGGGGTGAGATAGGCGGCCACGTGGTGGCGAAGGAAACAGGCTCGCATGAACGGCTGCAGCTGGACCATTTTTTCTTTTCTGTTTTTATTCTTTTCCCTCTACCCTTCTCCACTGGCTAGTATTACAGGTTCCACAGGTCCGTAGGATGGCTGACACTCCACGTAGCACTACTATGTCGTCCAGCCGGCGACACGCCCCCCCCCCCCCCCCCCCTGATTATGTTGAAAAGAGAACAGAGAGTGGGAGAAAAAGGAGGGAAGAATCGAGGAGGGAAAGAACGGAGAAAGAAGTACGTAGTCGAAAAGAGTAGAAAACAAATAAATTAAATAAATAATACAGGCTTGCTGCTCACCATAACTTGCCCCCCTCCCCTCGGCCTACCTCCGAGCAGGATAACACTTCTTGCAGTCCTGCTTTCGTCCTCAGCCTCACGCTTCCAGCCCTCCTTTTCCGCGCGCGCCGACCCAATAATCCATACAGCTGCAGGGGAACACCTGCCCACATGTATTCCTTGGCTCGTCCCGTGATGGGGAGCGCCACGCGACGCAGGGGTCCGGCGCTGAAGGCAGGAAGGACTGACTGAATGACAGACAGACAGACAGACGTACGTACGCAGTACTACGCAGTTTTTTTTTTCTTCCATTTTATTCTTAATTTTCGTTATTCTCTCCCAAGTCATGCTTACTACGTACTGTGTAATGTCCTCGTCATGAACACCAGAAGAAACAACAACAAAAGTATAGAAAATTCAAGAACCCGGCGCCCTACGCCGCAGCAGACATTCGAGGTCGTGACCGTCAAACACGGCCAGATCCCTCTTCCAGGCCCCGAGCAGCACACGCCTTCCCGCCCTCGCGACCTCCTCGTTCTGTTGGGCCGTACCCCAGGCTGGCGTCGTGGCTCCGAAGCAGACCAGGTGGGCTCCCACGTGAAGTAGCGCGCGAAAGGCAAAGTTTGCGTCGACGGAGCCGTAGCCATCGACGAAGCCGCGCATGATGTAGACGCCGGCGTCTATGCCCCGGTACAGTTTGAGCTGCCACAGCTCGGCCATGAGCTGGCCGACGTCTTCGGCCCGCACGCCGACCTGCGCCATCTCCCAGTCTACAATCCTCACTGGCGTCGGTGTGTGCTCTTGGAGGGGGCCGTCTGGTAGCAGGATGCTGTTTCCCCCCCCCCCCCCCCCCAGGGAACCAAGACGCGTCAGCACGTGTATAACCTTTTGTTTATCGTATTCCCTTGATAGAACGAAAGGGCGTTTCGTACTTGCCCGTCCAAAAGTCCCCGTGAATCGGCCGCAGACCGGCGCCATCCCGGAGCTCGGCCGTCGCCATGTCCACAATGTCCCGCAGGACGTCCTCGTCGTCGCCGAGGATGGAGGGGAACGCCGTCGCCCGCAGAGCAAGCAGCTGGTCGTAGTTGATGGTCTTCTTGAGGGTTTGCATCTCGGTGTTGCGGGCGAGCACGGCGCGCAGATCATGTCCGCCCGGCCCGTCGCTCCAGTCGTGGAAGCTGCGAAGCCAGCGGCCCAGGCAAACACCGAGCTGTGTGAGACGCGGCCACTCGGCCCCGAGGCCCGGCGACGACAGGTGCTTGAGCGCGTAGTCCTTGAGGCTGACGGCGCCGGGCAGATACTCCTGAATCTGGGTGTTGGTGCCGGCGTCGAAGTAGTAGAACCCCGGCGTGCCGACGTCGTATGCCGGCGACGCGGCGTGTGGCAGGCCCGAGAGGAGTTTGAGGCTCTCTACTTCAGTCTCCTGCTGGGGGAATGCCCCTGATCAGCGCCCCTTTCTCTTGTTCGTCTCTTCTCCTTCCTCTCTTTGTTCCTTCGACTTCTCCTCATCAACTGCGGCCCTCGGCGAGGGAACGAACGTACGCATCGTGACGTTGCCAGGGTGAAGTCGGGATTCTGCGCGACGTAGCCCTCACCGTGCTTCACCAGCACTTCCGAGGTGCCGTCGTCGAGCGGACTCTGGAGCACGGCGCGGTAGATGAAGTTTGCCGTGCCGCCGCTCAATGGAGTCAGCAACGCCGCGGCAAACTGGGTGCCGTCGAGTTCGTCCCGAACGGCCGTCTCAATGGCCTCGACCTGCGCCATGATGGTATATTGGTTCGATAGGCGAGCAAACGCGTCCTCCTTTTTGTTTTTGTTCTTGTTCGTATTTCCCTTTGTTGACGGTCCGAAAAAATAAAAAAAAACCAGCGGATGAAACCTATGTCTGCCTATAATGTATGCAAATTGTTGCTTGGAGAGTGTTTCCCTGATGATAGGTGGTGAAGACACAAGAGTGCTTGGTCAGTCTCACGGCGAGTGACTCATCCGAGAGATGACATATCGACTCATGCGGTCCCATTATAAACTGTGTAACTACTACATAGTACTAACAGATGTAAAGAGGGGTGGGGGAAAAGAAAAAGAAGAAAGAAAAAAAAGGAATAAAAAAGAAAGAAATGGTAGTAAACAACCCACCCAAACCAACCAACCAACCAACCAACCCCCCCCCCTTAAAAAAAACGAAAAAAAAATAAAATAAAAAATAAGAAAAAAAAAAATAAAAAAAAAAGAGTCCCCCCACACAATCACGCCGTCAGGAGCTGTTCGAAAAACCCGCCGAACCGCCCCTCCGGATCCCGCAGGTGTATCTCCAGGATCCAGTGGCGCTTCAGGCCATCCCCCCCCGCGCAGTTCATCGTCTTGTCGTTCCCCCTCGCAATGTACAGCGATATCTTGTCGCGCGGGATGCGCTCGTGCGGGAACGAACCCACGATGTGGCCCGCGATGGGGGCGCCAAACACCCAGCCGTCCCCCTCGGCAGCCTTGACGGCGATCTCGTACAGCTGCTCGCCCGACATGTCCGGGTCGGCGTCGTAGGCGGCCTTGACCCTCCGCCACATGGGCTCCAGCGCGTCCCGGAGCCTCAGCTTGGCGGCGTCGCGGCCCAGCACAAAGGTGCGCCCGAAGTCGGCCTCCCAGGCCTCCAGGACGGGGCCCAGGTCGACGACCAGCATGTCGTCCTCCTGGATGATGCGGTCCGGCGGGTTCTCCTCAAAGGGGCAGAGCGTGTTCGGCCCGCTCCGGACGACCCTCTTGTGCCAGTGCGTCTTGATGCCGAAGCGGTCGAAGCCCACGTCGTAGATTTGCTTGCTGAGGTCCTTCTCGCTGATGCCCGGCCGGACGAGGTCCCTCTCGATCACCTCGAACAGCTGCACGGCCTTGTTCTCGGCGTCGCGGAGGTACGCGGCTCGTGCTGCCTCGTCCGAGACGACGGGACCTTCTTGCGGCATTGTGTTTATTTATTTATTTATTTATTTATTGAGTTATTTTTCACAGGGTGGGCGGGTTGGCGGAGTCGATGTAGCGGGGATTTCGACGACGCTGAGCTGGAAGCTGTTTTCAGAACAGGAATAAAAAAAAAAAAAAAAAAAACAGTGTCAAGATTCAATGGGCTGTCTATTGCAAACAAGGCGGGCGAGCGAACGAACGAACGGCTACGATGTATCAACGGCGTGCGAAACCCCGCACTAGGCCCGTCGGCGGCCCCCGGAATAAGATTCCATTAGCCGACCAATGAATGGCGACTGCCAGACGCGCTTGCGCCATGTACTATGTACTACTAAGTCCTAGTACTACGTAGTAGATACTAGTAGTAGTAGTAGCCGGCAAGTCTGCAAGTTCTGGTTGCTTTGATGCCGCCATCCCGGCTGCCAGATCTCAGATCCGGCCATGCGTCTCCTTCCTCTCCACTCGGCAGACAGAAGACATGGTAGACAGTGCCGATCATGGGCGCAGAGGCAAGTCCCATTGTAAAAGCTTCCAGCAAAGCCCTGTGGCATCCAGAACCGACGTCTGCCACGGTTTTATGAACGCAAGCCAACGTGAAGGAACTCGGGCGGCGCCGTTGGCCGATATTCGGTTTCCCACCCCGTCCCGCCGGCGACACGTGACCACGCCGGGGCCATTGTGGCGGGACAAGTCACACCAAGTGCCGCCGCCACTTCTCTCTGCATCATCTATCATCTCCGGCAAAGCACAGCCCGCCTCCGATATCGCCGACCGGTCGAGAATTAAAAAGACATCGCCATTGGCAGCCCAGCTCAGACATCTCTTCCTCCCCGCGACGTCCAGCCACAAAGACCGGAGTCCCGCATCCAGAACGAACCTCCCGAGAACCGCCATGCCCGCCAGATCTGACATCACGCACTTTGGCGCAGGCCCAGCTCTGCTGCCTACAGATGTTCTCGAGGACGCCGCCAGCGCTCTCCTCGATTACAATGCCACTGGCCTGGGTGGTATGCTGACTTTCCACCCCCAGCCGTCTTGAATCTTAATCACTCGCGCTGACGTTTGGCCCTTTGTCTTTTTCTTTTTCTTTTTCTTTTCTTCTTCACGCTAGTTGCCGAGCACTCTCATCGCTCGGCCCTGGCGGCCGATATCCTCAACCAGGCAAAGGCCGACCTCGCCACCTGCCTCGACATCCCGGACGACTATGAGATCCTCTTCATGCAAGGTGGAGGCACGGTGTGTGGCCTCATCTCCCCTACATACCTCGGGGTTCTTTCCGTGTCTGGTGTCTGACTTTGGTTTGTCGTTGTCCAGGGCCAATTCTCCGCCGCCGTGTACAACCTCGTTGGTGCCTGGGTCGCCCGCAAGCAAAGAGAAATCTTTGGCCACGTCCAAGGCGATCCCGCAGACCATCCCGAGTTGATGCAGAAACTCAAGCAAGCCGTGGACAAACAGCTCAAGGTCGACTACCTCGTTACCGGCGGCTGTACGATGACCAACCTTTGCCCCATGCCGTATTCTTGCAGATTTGTTGTGACAAATGGTCGATAGGAGAACCTGACGGAGACAGGCTGACTTTTTTATTTTTATTTTTATTTTTTATTTTTTTTTTGCCCCCTTCGCCTAGGGTCGCTCAAGGCGTCAGTTGAAGGCGAGCGCCTCCTTGGCGCAAAGCACATCAACATGTGAGTTCGTGAAAAATAAATTTAAAAAAATTAAAGACAACAGAAAAGAAAGAAAAACAGAAGAGAAAGAAAAAACAAGTTCCACTGACGCATCCTCGCGCCACAGCGCGACAGATGCCCGCACGGCCAACGGCGGCAAGTTTGGCACAATTCCCGACGAGAACGACTGGAAGCTCTCCGACGATGCAGCCTTTGTCTACTTCTGCTCCAACGAGACGGTCGACGGCGTCGAGTTCCCCGAGGCATTCCCCAAGTGTCTCGAGCCCGGGCCCGACGGGAAAGGCCCAGTCGTCATCGCCGACATGAGCTCCAACATCCTCACCCGAACCATCCCGGTGAGCAAGTACTCGGCCATCTTCTTCGGCGCCCAGAAGAACCTCGGCATCACCGGCATCACCGTCGTCGTCATCCGAAAGAGCCTCCTGCCTCCCGCGCTGTCCCAGCCCCCGGCCTCCCTCATGAGAGACCTCGCTCTGCCGGTGCCGCCCGTCATTTTCCAATACGAGACCATCGCCAAGAACAACAGCCTCTACAACACGCTGAGCATCTTCGAGTGAGCAAGTCCAACCCCCGCCCCCCGCACTCCAGCGCTGATGCATTTCCACCACCGATCAATCTGAAAATAGTGTATACGTCGCCGGCCAAGTCCTCAAGAAGCTCCTACGCACCTACCCCAACAAGGTCGCACAACAGCAAGCCGTGACCGACAAAAAAGCCCAGCTCATCTACGACGCCATCGAGGCCTTCCCCGAATTCTACACCGTCATCCCCGACAAGGCCGCCCGCTCGCGCGTCAACATCTGCTTCAGAGTCACAAAGGGCGGCAACCTCGATGCCGCCGAGAAGGCCTTTTTGGATCAAGCCTCTGCCCAGGGACTCACCGGGCTCAAGGGGCACCGTTCGCTCGGCGGTTCGTGACTCTCGCATGTTTCCTCCCTCGACTAGACACTAGATGAACTAATCCTCGTCCACCACAGGTATCCGAGCAAGCAACTACAATTCCATCCCGCTCCAGGGCGCTGAAAAACTCGCCAACTTCATCCGCGCTTTCGCAACCTCCTGATGACGCCGCATCCGGAGTCAACCCCGGCCCTTCCGTCGGCCCACACTGTCATTCATTGAACGAGCGACATCGCGTGCGCGCGCAGCAACATGCCACCTCTGCCATCGAACTACACACCGAACCACACACCGCATCTCCGTCAAGTCTCCGTCACCAAATCTCCCCCAACGACCACCACGCTCGTCCTTTCTCCATACATCCAATCCAACGGCGTCGCATTTCCGCCACTAGCTTCGTCCAAGAGGAATCCCCCCTCCTGCATCTACAGAAACGACTTCGCAAATCATAATGTGAATGTGCGCGTTTGATCATGTTTATCCAAACAAGGACCTTTTATTTTCTCCATCCATCACTCCAAGTTGGCAAAAATAAGAAAATGAATTAAATAAATAAAATCTTTATACATGGGGACCTGACTCACTCTGCAAGACCGACTCAAAAACTGTGCCACCCCACACATGCCAAGCATGCAACATAATATAACAGCTAGTGCACCTCCGATTATCTACTATTGATTGCATCTAGTAATAAAGACCAACTCAATTTAACATGGCTCCAACTGCAGCTTGGTCCATTTGCTGTCAAGTGACGCATGAGCTGACGTCGTCCTCCACAAAAGGTGTCAAGCGAACCCTTGGGCTAGCTCGACGTGGTTCGTCTTCATCATCTATGACCCTTGACGATGCGGGCGTGAAGTTTCGGTTCCTCTTCACGCCTTTGTCCGAAATATTTCGAGTCATCGTCTCATCACCTCCTCTACCTGCACAATTACTGGTCGCACAACTTTGCTTCGTGCTGTCGAGGTCTGGTCTTCCTACATCAACAGTTCCGATGGGAAGGCTTGAGCCGGATGGTATAACCATTTGCTGTGACACGTGTCGCATTTCCTGGTGTTCATAATGGTTGGCTGGTGCTGGATATCCTGTTGCCGATAGAGCCATGCCATGCACCTGACCGCGGTTCTCTTTTCGAGACTTGACATCCCCGGTTGGCGCCTGTGTCGCTGTCTGCAAAAAATGCATAGGCATAGGTTGATTCAACAAAGAGTTCGTCAAAGATTCCGCAAAATCTGAAGGCAACGACGTGTTATGCGTAATAACTGGAAAACCTACAGCTATATTGTTTTTGTCAGCCGCCATTGTGTGTTCTGAGCCACACTGACAAACTCTTACCGTCTCTCTCGCGACTGCTCACATCAGCTGTGGTTGGTGTGTTTGTGGGAACTTTCAAGCTGGTGGCTTGTTTCTCTCCGTCTTGGGGAAAATTGGCAGCAAGCGTTTCGTCCATGAATTGGCCACCGCATCCCGCTGAGACGTAGTCCGGCATGCTGGTGTCAGTGCTGGTCATTTTGTCATTTTTGAGCGTCATGTCGTTGCGCATGATATTTCCAGCCATACCCAAGCCCATGACGGACCAGTAATCTTGATAAGAAGCACTTCCATACCAATCTGCATTTCCAAACCCGGAGTATGCAGCTGTGCCATAATTTGGGTGGGTCGCGCGCCGATTTCCACTGACCATCTTTGGGTTCCCCCAACCATGAGAATGATGAACAGGTTGTATGGTAGGGTTTGGTTGACGTCGAGGGGAATGGGCATGTGATTCAGAATCGTCGCATTGCATGGTTGGAACTTCCATTTGCGCTGCATACGATGCTGCGCACCACATGGCAGGATTGGGCCAGGCAATGGATGATGCCTCCAGAATTTCTATTAGGACTGTTAGCGACACGAGTAGCATAGTAGCGCAGACCAATGCTGTGTGGCTGTGCTCTTGAGGAAAGTCTGTACCTTGAGGAGCGTGCTGAAATGAGAACGCAACAATATTCTTTATCCGCTCAAAGGGAGTGGTCACCGAATCACGGGGAAATCCCTCACTCAGCACTACCTTGATGCGACCGAGATCGTCTGCTGGAATCCACCAATCCTGCCGGAGAAGCTCCTCTCTGAAGGTCGGGAATTTGAGAGGTTCGAGCTCGGCAGTCGCAGAAAACGCTTTTCAAGTCAATACTCAACAGATGTCATTCGAAACGGGCATTCCTCACCCCATGCTTGTGCAATGATGTGCGGCCACGCGCTCTTCCGGCCTAGAGTTGCAGACCTTGGACATTGTAAGCATCTCGACACCGCATGCATGTGTGCTTCGGCTGTTTTGAAGCTGCTTACGCCACAAGTCTTCCATCGATAAAAAGCCGGGCCTCAAATTTCACATTTTCTGGAAACTGGCTGTAGGACTGTGCAAACTGGCTCACAACCGGCGCTGTCCAGGAATGAATCGAAACCTGGAATGGTGACCCCTGAGGCAGGCTGGGAACAAAACAGCAAAGTGTCGGTAGCCCAAAGGAGCTCCCGAGTTGACGAGACTCTGAATGTGGGGGAAAGTTGATCATTAGCTATCGAGTCAAAGTGATGGGAGGAGTGGTGAGCGATGATACCTGGATCATGCACGACGTGACAGGCCACTTTAAACTCCTTGAGTGGAACCTTGCAGTCTTTTGGGAACAGCAAGATGTCCCAATCCTCATACCGCATCTTGGATAACAGAGTTGAGAAGGTGATTTTCCTCGTTTCTTCCCGCTTGTCTGGACTGATCTGTTTCCACAAGGTGATCGTCGTCGTGGATGGAGGTGATCCCTCCGATGATGTGTCCAAAAAAAAGAAAGCATGAAACTATCCAGTGCTGCACATTCACCCCATCCCGACATAAGTATGAGCACAAAGAAACCAAGAAGGCTCAGATTGGCCAGACAACCTCATGGCGTTCTTGCCAGCTCAGGGCCAACGGGCTTCTGAAAGAAGTAAGGGTAAGCGAGAACCAGATCAGATTTCGGGGATGAAATTGCGGAGTCGCCGTTGAGGTGCAGGCACGCTGCGTCAAGTGTCAACTGGGTCTGGTGCAGATGCCGGCTTTGTGTTTTGTGGGTTGCGGAAGCCGCGACGGTTGCTTTACACCTGTCAGTCAATCACGTTAACCGAGGCCAGGCATTTAACGCCCCGACCTGCCTGCCCATCCCATGATGGACTGGAGAACCCGGCCTGCAGACTTATGGCGGCACATGGCGCGCTCTTTAAGGAGGCAGGAACGTCAGAGAAAGCGAACGGAGAGGGAGGCTTCGTGAACAAAAGAAAAATGTAATTTGCGACTGGAGCTATTTTGGTCCGAGAAAGACCTACGCCAGAGGGTTTTTAAGCCTCCATAGAGGTTAGACAGAGTTGTAGCATGTGTTTTTTTTTTTTTTTTTTTTTTTTTTGAACAGAACTTCCTCGATTCGACGCATCGTCTATGTACATCAACGTTAACAAAATGCTGGCCTCCCATGTCTCATGGGTCTTCATCACCCTCCCGTCGTGCCTGCGAACATAATTGTTAATCACTGCCATATGATCGTGGGGAGCGTCTCATGCCTTGTGAGACTGTACATACCCGCACGGCTCCAGGTCCACCCAGTTCTCGCTCGAGGCCGTTCTCAAACTCGCGAGGATAGGTAGGCTGATCAGGGTACTTCAGGTAAACTAAGCCTGAAAGTCCCAGAAACACAGCAACAAAGGCTCCAATCATGACTAATCCTGGACCAGGCGTTGTCCAGGTGTACTCATGGGGCGAGAAGATGCCGAGAACGTCGTTGTCTTCGTGAATAGGTTCGCCAAAATTTCGGCGTTCTTGAGGATCCCACCAATTGGCGTGCGGATCCCTAAATTGACGCTTGATTCGAGGAGGATTGATGTAGCCGCCATTCTGTAGTCACCGGATTAGCCTCCACATGAAAGCTGCCTGGCTGAGAACTTATAGCGAGTACTGCGACAGTGTACGAACCATTCCAGGATCCTCGGCCTCAGTCATCGTCTGGCGTTCGGGATATTTGGCGTCGAAGACCTTGCGATCGAAGAGCGAAGCAGGTAGAAAGGCTCGGCGCTGAATCGTTGGGAGGCATCGAGTTGCCGAAATGCTTGGACGAGATATGGATGACCGGACAATACGTTGGGGGAGCATCTTTGAGAGGAGGCAAGTTAGTGAAGACGTCGCAACGTGCGGATGGTATCATAATAAATACTGCTCTTTCAGAGACCAGTCAGTTAAGAGCGATACGCACCTTGGGCGAATCACAGCCGTCGTAGGCGCGCCCAATTCCAGATCGAAAGATGACAAGCCCGTGGCAATGGAGTGTGCTGTCTGTTGCGCATTGACTAGGCCGGCATTCGGTGTCGATGTTATTGCCTGAGGCGATAAGTGCATCGCAGGATGCAAGAGCGTTGATTCGTGGCAATCCTGATGGTCTCCACATGACGACTTGCAAACTGGCAGGCAAGTGATTAGGTAATCAACAAATAAAGGCAAGGGGGGCAAAACCAGCTGTTGGCTGTTGCCAGACTGACTGGCTTCACTTGCCAGGGCGCCAGGGCGCTCTGTGACTGGCGAAGCTGTGAGCTCTCCCATGTCACCCCGAGTCTCCAGTTTCTCTTCGTCTCCAAAAGTTTTGCTAACAAGCCGGCATTTAATCACAAATTTTGCCGCTGCTCGCGCCACAGGCCTTTGATCATGTACAAAATTTGTATGAATATCCGCTAAGACGCTACGCATCCGTAGACTATAATTTCTACCTTTCAAATGCTTGCCTCGCCGAGCTCACGCCTGCTTGCGTCTCCCGGCTCCACGCTGTCATGATGCCCGAGACCGCGTCTCCCAACAACCGTCGGGCCATCGAAGATCCCCGAGATCGCGAAACAACAATCGCCGCAGCGGTTTCACCTCGAAATGACGTGACATCTACGGGGACGATCGCAGGTGGAATTCTCGGCCCATCAGAAAATGGTGCGCTCGCCGTTGCGGACGCGCCACTGCATACAAACGGCCACATGCCGAGTCAAACAAATGGCCACAACCACGACCACGCAGCAAACGGTGAGCGACCTGCTAAGAGGCGTCGTACACAAGACAGTACCCCCCCTCCGAATTCATCCTCGGCACGGAAGCCCAAGCCCATATCACCCCCGTGGAAAAAGGTAGCCGCCGATGGCCCTACATCTTTTCAGGAAAATGGCCGCCGCAAGTCAGGTCGAATCAATACTTTGCCGATCGAGTTACAACCACCGAGCACGAAACGATTAACACGAGGCTCTCTCGGAGCCAAGACCTCGCCACCACAATCGAACAAAACCATAGTCACGCCGAACAAGACGCTAGGCAACAAAACGGCATCTACCAAGAAATCAACGCCGGCGACGAAACCAGCCACAAGGAGGCATCCTCCTGCTGCTCATGTTCCTCCTGCTTCTTCTGCACCAGCTAGCGCGCCTCGAACCCTGCGACGTCGCACGCCATCCCCCTCTTACCCCGCTAGATATTCTGCACGAACTCGCCGCTCATCTCGTTGGGAGCCAGCGCGAGACGAACAAGCTGGAGCCTTCAACTATGATGCAGAATACGCATCAAACAATGAAGACTCAAATTCGCCTCGAATAAGGTTACGTGTTAATCGCTCGGGCATCATCCCCTTGGTCCATCCGGATCAAGTTCGCAAACGAGCCAAGATTGGCGAAGATTTTGATGATTTCTGGAACAGAGCTGGAACCATTGCAGTAGAGGACGGAGGGCTCTTTGCTTCAGAAGATGGCCCCGTTTTCACCGACGAAACTGCCCTTCGTGACGCCCGCATGATCCTTCGAATCGAACAGGAAGTCCAACCTGGGGGCATTCTCTCCGCGGGACGATGCTCTTTATTTGCCCCCGAGGGAGAAGAAGAGGTGCCCAGACAATGGGCTCGACAGGATCATATGATGAAAGCCATGTCAAATTTTCGTCGACTTTTAGTTGCAGAGCAACAACGACATCGCGCTGCAGCAAAGAAGCTTGCCGAAGCATGTCGTGACGAATGGATACGCAGACAGCCCAAATCGGCAGAACAACTGGAAACAGAAGCCAGGGAGAGATGGGCTATCCGATACCGACTTGTGACCCGCGCTGTATTCGGTACCTGGGAAAATGTACGAGCCCAAGTCAATCGCCGGCGCCTAGAGCAATGGGAGGCAGAAGAGCAGCGGCGAGTCAAGGCGGCCCTCAATGAGGCGGTCAACCTATCTGAGCAGAAGTTGCAGGCTCGAAGAAGCGGCCTGGACTCGGAACAACCGTCAGACGAAGATGGAAATGGATTGTATGATGATGACGACGACGATGGGTTTGATGATCTGAGCGACGGCGACAGCGCAGCTCTCGACAATGACGTGGAAGAACCCAACTTGGCATCTGACGCGAGCGATGACGAGATAGATGATAACAACCACGAGCTTGGTAGCGACAACATGTCAACTTCAGACGAAGATGACGATGAGGGCGATGTAAGCGAGATTACAGATGAAGGTCTGACACAAGAAGAGTTGCGGGCGAAATATGCCAATCTTCCGGATCTTGGCTCTGAAATCAAGACGCGAACAGCTATCGGTGCCAGTGCAAGCGACGGCGGGATTGAAGCCAGCGATCCTGACGGGGAAACTAGCGACGAATCTGTAGACATGGACGATGACCTAGGCTCGAGCGATACGGACAGTGGTGATGAGGTCGGCGACGAACTCTCTGACGACGAAGACGGTCACGGCGAAGATGAAGATGAATCGCACGACGAGGAGGCTAACGGTCTGCTTGCCTTGTTCTTTGGAAAGTCAGAGCTCAAACAGATAAAACAGAGCGCTGCAGATGAACCGGATGCGACTGTGACAGAACCTCAAAATGTTGACGCGTCTATGGAAGATGCTACTGAACAGACTCGTGAGGCCAATGCAGACGGGAAAGGGGATGGGCTTTGCAGCGCAACAGGGCGACCTTTGCTCAACGGTCATGACGTAAAGCAAGAGGATCATGCCGCGGAGACATTGCCCGAGGCCGACGTGGCGATGAACGGGGCCTCTCAAGAAATCCTCGGCGACGACGAGGTTTTTATAGGCGTGAGTGATGGCGTTGAACAGGTTTCTGCGCCGAATGATGACGACGTATTAATGAACGACTTGCGTCATGACTCAACATCAGAGGTACAATGTTCCGGAATGGATGCTGAAATAACGCAGCATCCAACGCCGCATGATGTCCCGGCCACGAATACAACATCAAATCCTCGACGCGGCTCCTCATCTTCGAGTCTAGACAAAGGCCCGGGAAACGACGAGCTCCAGACTTCCACCGAACTCACCATGGCGAAGGATTTCGGCGTGGGAGCTGGTACTCCGCTTTCTGCTTCCTCATCTCACAAGACGGACATCCCGTCTCTTCTTCGCGGCACTTTACGTGAATACCAGCATGACGGATTAGACTGGTTGGCAGGACTCTACGCAAATAACACCAATGGCATCCTGGCCGACGAAATGGGTCTTGGTAAAACCATCCAGACTATTGCACTACTCGCTCATTTGGCTTGTCATCATCACGCTTGGGGGCCTCACTTGGTCGTTGTCCCGACAAGTGTCATGCTAAACTGGGAGATGGAATTCAAGAAGTGGTGCCCTGGTTTCAAGATCCTCGCCTATTATGGCTCACAGGAAGAACGCAAAAGGAAGCGTCAAGGCTGGAATAACGATGACATCTGGAATGTCTGCATCACGTCGTACCAGCTGGTGCTACAAGACCAGCAAGTGTTCAAACGCCGGCGTTGGCATTTCATGGTGCTCGATGAGGCTCACAACATCAAAAATTTCAAATCGCAGAGATGGCAAACGCTCCTCGGATTCAACACTCGGGCCCGCCTTTTACTGACCGGCACACCGCTGCAAAACAATCTCACGGAGCTCTGGTCATTGCTGTTCTTCTTGATGCCTGCGGAAAACGGCGTAGGTGGTTTTGCCGACTTGCAGGAATTTCAGGATTGGTTCCACAAGCCCGAAGCCCAGATTTTAGAGAGCGGCAGAGATCAGATGGACGAAGAAGCAAGGGCCATCATATCGAAGCTACACAAAGTTCTACGGCCATATCTACTTCGGCGGCTCAAGGCCGACGTGGAGAAACAAATGCCGGCCAAATATGAGCATGTCGAGTTTTGTCGCCTGTCCAAAAGGCAGCGCGAGCTTTACGATGGCTTCCTGTCAAGATCTGAAACCAAGGAGACTTTGTCTTCGGGGAACTATCTATCCATCATCAACTGCCTGATGCAGCTTCGCAAGGTTTGCAATCACCCAGACCTATTTATCGATCGGCCAATCATGACGTCCTTCCGCATGTCCAAGTCCATTGCCGCCGAGTACAAATTCACGGAGAGGAGGGTACGGTGTCTCCTGGCGGATGCGCATATGAGCACCGTCAATCTGGGGTTTCTCAATCTCGTTCCTACGCAGCACGAGTCACTGTCAAGTGTCGTTGCCGATCGTGTGGCACAGCTGAGTCTGCACCGGCCGCTCCTGGACCTGCGAGAAGCACAAAAGATCAGGGCCCAGGCCGCATATACTATCCTTGATCCCACGTCGGTCGAGTCCAGCATCTCGTATTTGGAGAGCGCCTCGCGCTGGGGTCGTTTCGAAGAACTGCAGCATTGTGTCTACCTCAACGCTCTGCGCCGACAGCAGCGTCCTATCTACGGTACAAACGTCATCGCCCTTGTTTCCATCGATGCACATAAGCGCCCCTGCCGGCCAAAGCCCCGACTCCCGCAAAAGCTCATGTCCTGGTTCGAGGGTGACTTGGCATTCATTCGCGCGCTTACTCCGACACTCGCCGAGCGAGCCGAGAGCCTCAAAACCACAATTTCCAAATTTTCTTGCGTCACGCCTCGTGTGGTTACGAGAGACCTGGAGGAGGTTCTCCTCGGCAGCAGAGGAGTACAAGCCTTTACGGACGAAGACATGAAGCTCTCCGCACCAGTCCGATGGGCTCCATTCCTCCCGAAACAGCCTCCGGCAGATCCCTGGCATGAGGCTCGTATGACACACAGCATACAGTTCCCCGATAAAAGACTTCTGCAGTACGACTGCGGTAAGCTGCAAGTCTTGGACAAGCTGCTTCGCAGACTGCAGTCAGGTGGTCACCGCGCCCTCATCTTTACCCAAATGACAAAAGTCTTGGACATTCTGGAGCAATTTCTGAATATTCACGGACACAAGTACCTGCGCCTGGACGGTGCGACCAAAGTGGAACAGCGACAGATCCTGACGGACAGGTTCAACAACGATACGAGGATTCTTTGCTTTATACTGTCGACACGTTCTGGTGGCTTGGGCATCAATTTGACAGGCGCGGACACGGTGATTTTCTACGATCAAGATTGGAATCCAGCCATGGACAAGCAGTGCCAGGATCGATGTCACCGCATCGGCCAGACTCGCGACGTTCACATATACCGCCTGGTCAGCGAACACACCATTGAGGCCAACATCTTACGCAAGGCGTCGCAAAAGCAGATGCTCGACGATGTTGTTATCCAAGAAGGGGAATTCACCACAGACTACTTCAACAGAGTTTCGGTACGCGACGTACTAGAGGACAAGGCTGATTTCACCAGCGAGGGTGTCGCGGCCGCCGATGCCGCCCTGGACAGAGTCCTTGGTGGACCGGATACAAGCAGAGATCAGCGAACAGTCGGCCGCGCGCTGGAGCAGGCCGAGGATCGAGAAGATGTAGCCGCCGCACGCGTGGCCGAGAGGGAAATCGAGGCAGATGATGCCGACTTTACCGAAAAGCCAAGCGTCTCGGCGTCGGGAACTTCGACAGCAAGACAAGGCACGCCTGCTGTGAAGTCAGTTCTCGATGGGGGTCCTGACGCGGAGGAGACGACAGCCGCAGACGAAGGCGAGGTCGAATACAATGCGTGGGGGGAGCGTATGAGCAATATCGACCAGTACATGCTCAAGATTATGACGGAAGAACTAAAGCACACGAAGCTGGAGCTGCCAAAGGACAAGAGAAAGGGAAAGAAGAAGGGAAGAGACATGAGGAAACGATGAGCTTGTTCACCTCGATGCTATCGAAATGCCGGCCGGACAGCCCGCCTTCTTGCTACGGCGCATGCGACTGGTGCAGTCTTTGTCTTTATTTTTCATTCTCAACCTTCTTCCCCCCCCCCCCCCCATATTTTATTTCTTCCTGTTCTCCCCCAAATTGGATCAATGTACCTATATGTTTTAAAGGAACAGAAACGCGGTATTTGGGGAAAAGTTCGAATTTGGGTACGAGGCATATATTGTTTTTATTACTTCCGAGCTGCGTTTTGAGGCGCACAGGGCTTGAATAAGCGGGTAGTTTTGGAGGCAGATCAGTAGACTTGTATGATAGTTGAAGGGCGTACACACGCCATGGGGCCTTGGGACAATGGAAACCAATTTTACAATCCCGTGGTTGTACTACTACTCACCGGCCACGAAGGCGAGGAGGCAACGATGCAGCTGAAATTGCAGACTTGACTTTGGCCTGTGAATAAAAAAGAAAAGTGGATAAATGTGGATTTGTCTGTCCGGAAAAAAAAGAAAAGAAAAAAAAAAGAAGAAAAAAAGAAGACAAAAAGAAAAGAACGGGGGAGGCGGGGCGTGTTCCCTCGAAGGATGCGATGCGTGCGGCTTGGACCTTGGACCAGGTTAATGCGACTCGGGCTGGTTGGTTGGTTTTGTCGTGAGACATCAAGCTGGACTTAAAACCAAGTCGTCAGCATCGGCCGCATGTTGGTCCTGCCAGGGGCCTTTCACACCCCATTGGCCGCAGCCTCCCCCGCCGCTCCCATTCGTGACAGCGTGGGGGCCCCACTCTGTCGAATCAGCGAGCCGGGATTCCTGGGCAGCGAAAACTTCCCGAGGTGCCGTTTCTTTGTTATTTTTCCACAACTTCGAATCCAGTTGGACACGAGACCCAGCACCCCCCCCCCCCCCCTTCTTCGACGATCCGTCTTTGTCAATGACGGACCAGCCCGGACTGATCTGACGACTGCTGCTGCTCTGTTTGCGCAGTGTCGGGCGCGCATTGAAGGCGTGCGGTCGGAAAGGGGGATGGCTGACGTGCAGGCGCGCAAGGCAAAGGTATGTCTTCCTTCCCTCCTTTCCCGCGGCCGGCAATCGAGACATGTCCGTGGTGAATGAAAGAGACGCTGATACGTGGCACGGCTGTGTCGTCTCTTGTCTCCTAGCTCGCCAACTCCTATCAACAGCTGCTGGAGTATGTTCGTCCCCCTTCGTTGTTCCACGCGTGAACTTGGGACTAATTCGCCGTTTCACAGCGAGTTCTCGAGCAGCGATCTGAAGTCGGTCGGCAATTACTCCCTCGGACGCTTGATAGGCAAGGGCTCGTTTGGGAAAGTCTATCTCGCGACGCACAAACTCACCAACGGTTCCAAGGTACGAGCGAGCAACGCCCGGTCCTTTTGTCCTTTTCTGTCTCCGGGTTTTGTGTTTCAAAAAACATTGTTAGAGGGCGGCGGCCAATGGGTTGGCGCACGACGCTGAGCTGACTGTCCTTCTTCGTTTTCGCCAAACAGGTCGTTCTTAAATCGGCACACAAAGACGACGCCAACTTGGCCCGCGAAATACATCACCATCGCCAGTTTGTCCACCCGCATATTGCGAGACTGTACGAAGTCATCATCACGGAGAATTTGGTTTGGCTGGTGTTGGAATATTGTTCAGGTGTGCTTTATTCCTGTGCCCTACATCAATGAGAAAAGAAAGAAAAACACCTGATATGATTGTTTTTTGGGGCTGCTTTGCTAATGAAGAAGGACGGGGTGGGGAGGGAAATAGGTGACGAGCTTTACAACTATTTACTCCAACACGGACCTCTTCCGGTCGGCAAGGTCCAAAAAATATTTGCCCAGCTCGTCGGTGCGGTTTCCTATGTCCATCTACAGTCATGCGTGCATCGCGACCTGAAACTGGAGAACATCCTCCTCGACAAAAACGAAAATGTCAAGCTCGTCGACTTCGGCTTTACGCGAGAGTATGAGGGCCGGACCAACTACCTGCAGACCTTCTGCGGGACGATATGCTACGCCGCGCCGGAAATGTTAAAAGGGGAAAAGTACGCGGGTGAAAAGGTCGACGTGTGGAGTCTGGGCGTCATCCTGTACGCGCTGCTCTGCGGAGAGCTGCCGTTTGACGAAGACGACGACAATGTGACGCGAACAAGGATCTTGACAGAGGAGCCCAAGTACCCCGATCATCTGACCCCTGACGCGCTGTCGCTGCTCAAGTCGCTGCTGTCCAAGCGGCCTCTGCCACGACCTGCCTGGGCGGACATCCTGGCCCACCCTTTCCTCGCCGAACATGCCCCTGCGCAGAAGGCGATCCTCGCCGTCAAGGCGCAATCGCCCTTTACCTCTGCGCTGGAAAAGGACTGCCTGCACCGCATGAAGAGCGCCGGGGTGGACATAGATGCGGTGATTGACAGCGTCCTAGCCCAGAAGTGCGATGCGCTGGCCGGCTGGTGGACGCTGCTTCTGGAGAAGGAGCAGCGTAAGATGCAGCGGAGAGAGCAGAAGCGGCAGGAAAAGGAGCTCGAAAAGGAACTCCGAAGACTGTCGACGGCGTCTGGCCGACTGGAACGCCTCAACTCCGTGCTCCAGAACGTTGACGAAGACGGCGGCCTGACGGGCCAGTTTGTGAGACGTGACGAGCACAGCTCAAGACGCGGTCGGTCAGAACGGAGGAGCGCATACTACGGTGACATCACCTTGACGGACTTGCCATTGCTCCCGGAGTCGTCGAGGTCTCACGAGGACAACCCCCCGACCCCGGTGGACAAAGACTCGATCCGGTCCGTCTCGACATCGCGGAACTTTCGGCCGGTTCCGCCGCCCAAAGAGGGCGTGGTCCGCAGTGCCCGATCTCGCGGATCTACGCTGCATCTGGTGACCACTTCGGACACGTTCGCAGGCATGGCCGCTCGTGGCGCAGCTGCGAGCGACACCGCCCCTTACGAGGCACAGCAGAAGACGAGGAAGAAGCCGAGCCAGGCCCTCATGGCGCACTGGAAGACGCTGTCGCACTGGTTCCTGGAAAACACCACCAAGCGCAGAAAGGGCCACCAGAGGCAAACCAGCCGAAGCACCCCCAACCTGCACCAAAAGGATACCCCCAACAGCGGCGAAAAGGACGTCAGCCCCCGGCCACACACGAGCAAGTACCCGACGACCAGCTCGGCGAACAGCAGTGCCCATCACAGTAGCGCGGTGCCGCTGCCGAGGGGAGCCATGTCCAACGGCCGAGCAAGGGTGCCGCCCAACGCCAATGCACTGGGCGGCGGCGGCGGCGGCGGCGGCGGCATGCCGGACAGAACCGCTTCGGGCGGCTCGTCTCTGCGGGCGCCCTCCACCTCTAGACCGGTGCGACCACGGATCGCAACGTCATCATCGTCCTCGTTCAACAGGCAGTCTTCCTCTCCAGCACCGCTGACGCCTCGATCCACGGTTCGAAGATCCTCAGCCGGCCTGCGAGGCCGTAAATCCACCTCGTCATCCGTCTCGTCCATCCGATCGATGCACCACCACCGCCATTCGCACTCCAAGGCGTCCTCCACCAGCTCCA
Source organism: Claviceps paspali (assembly GCA_013435705.1). Taxonomy (NCBI): domain Eukaryota; kingdom Fungi; phylum Ascomycota; class Sordariomycetes; order Hypocreales; family Clavicipitaceae; genus Claviceps; species Claviceps paspali. The sequence goes on along the minus strand of JABAEC010000091.1, from coordinate 8,055 downwards.
CGATATCCGTGTCGACGTGCAAAACCCCGCACGGACGAAGGCAATCACCTCATCACTCCGTCAAGGTACTGCCGGTCACGCCGACGGCCAACGCGTTCCCCACCAACATCCGGCTCGTTCGGGGCTCGCCCGCGCCAGCACCGCTGCGCATGTACGACGAGGGCATGCCAGGCGAGGCCGGCGGCCCGCCGCAGCGGGGCAGTCTCGGCTCGCCCAACCCCTTCGCGTCGGGCGTCCTGTTCGCCAAGCGCAAGAGGAGCATCTTCAAGGGCCCGACGCTGAACTTTGGCAGCCTGGGCCACCACGGCGGCCGGAACGTCGGCTCGGGCTCCCACTCCAGGAGCGGGAGCGGGTCCGCCCTCGGCCGGCGGTCCGGCGAAATCCCCGGCATACAGGAGGAGGATGAGGAGCTGCCCAACGCCGTGGAGGAGATAGATGAGGACGTCGAGGAGGTGGACTCGTTCCAGCCCATTGTGGGTGGACCCGGCGAAGTCATCGAGGAACATATCCTGGAAGACGATGACGAACGATAAAAAACTGCCTCGGCGACCCCTTCCCTCCCCTTCCGGAACGGAGACCCAAGAGTGTCCTGTCCGCCTGCGCCGCACTACTGCAGACCATTTAATTTCCGAAGCCATAATCTTTGCTTTTTGTTTTTCCAGTTCTATTGCACAAATCGCTTGTTTTTCTTTCTTTTCCTTTTACATCCAACTGTGTACATTTCACTTTTATTTCTTTTTTTTTTCCCAATTTTCCTTTTTTTTTTTACAAGCTCCGCGAAAATCATCTCGCGTCTGGGCGTCTTCGCGATCAGATCAACAATCGCTGTTACCCAGCTGACTTTTTTTTTTTTTTTAATTTCGTCATGTCGTTAGCATCGTGTCGCATCGTGTCGCATCTGTATCGTATCTTGCATTCTATCTATTGTATTCTATTTGTCATGAGAACGCGCATTGCGGTGGGCGTTGTCGGAGGGAAATATACCCGTGTCTTGTTCGATGTATATACATGTACTTATTGTACTGGTAGTCGGGGGCGGGGGTGAATGAGAAAGACGAGTTAGTTGTGCTAGGGGGGTTTTGGTTGAATTGGGTGTGTCTTGCTTTGCTGGTGTGTTTGTGTCTGTGTGTGTATGTCTGTCTGTGTGTGTGTGTGTGTGTGTGTGTGTGTGTGTGTGTATGCTTGTGTTTGTGTCTGTGTGTGTGTGTTTGTGTGTGTGTGTGGACTGGGTGGTTTTTTTTTTAACTAGAGGCTCGGTTGGAGTGAGGGCATTTGGGGTTTAGAAAAGGGTTTTGATGCCTTCTTTTTTTCGTCTTTTGAGCAATGTGCCGTGCTGGGACAAGGGTTGAAGATTTGTTCTATGTGATATGTACGTAACATACATGTTGGCTGGGCCGTCTATGCGGCGAGATGGGCACAGAAGTCAAGCGATTTACCGAGTTAGTTTTTTTTTTTAAAAAAGAAAAAATCCATCTCGCTCCTTCTCTTTGCTACTCTGTAATTTATTTTCTCGTGTTGTTTCCCCCGTTACTCGTCGCGCCGCCGCTCGCCCCGCTCGGCGTTCCTCCTCATCCGGCTGAGCAGCTCGGGCCGCTCCTCGCGCAGGCTGACCCAGACCCAGAACCAGGCGAGCATCTCGACAAAGACAAAGGTGAACAAGATGCGGTTCTTGAGGGCGTCGCCGCCCCATGTGGCAGGACGGTAGGAGGGATTGTGACCGCCGCGGGTGCGGTGGGTGGCGCCGCCGTAGAGGGGAGAGGAGGGCCCGAAGACGTAGATGTAGGTTGTTGTCGTGATGGAGACGAGGGCTCGGATGGGGGCTGCGAGAGACGGCCATTCTCGTCAGTGCCGGGCTGGTGGTAACCTTGTTCGCGTTTCTCCATGGAGGTTTGGGGAGGGGGGAGGGAAAATGACGGTCATGGCCGGGGGAGCTGCACGTACCCTGTGTGCCCCAGTAATGAAGCGACCCCAGCTCCTCGGGCATAGAGAGGCTCAGCAGGTCTGAGAATCCAAAGAAGGCGAGGACAAAACCCAGAAAGCCGAGGGCGTGGCTTGGAGCGTCGAAGCCGCGGGCATGAGGCTGCGCGGCGTATCGTTCACATCAGCTTGCGACGCACTCAGTTGGCGGGTTGAGAATACAGGAAACTTGGAGCGAAAAAGAGAAGTGGACGGGATACGCACGATGCCCATGCTCTGGCCGAGAACTTGCACGAGGATTTGATTGGCGAGTTGTGACGGGTTCGTGAGGAGGATGAACCCGAGGGTCATATGGAAGAGTGAGATAGATGTGATGAGGGTTTTGGACGTGATGATCGCCATGGCTGGTTCTGCATGGGGGAGGGGAGGGGTTTCTCGTTCGTGTTTTAGGTCGTTTGCCGGGCCGTCTAGGATGTTTGAGGTCGGGGCTCTAGTTTCGATGGATTGGGATTCGTCGAGGGAACTGGATCGTGGGCGCGAGAGGCGGTTTTTTTTTTTTGATTGAATGAGTCGCGTGGCGTTGGAAGGAGGGGGAAGAAAAAGAAAGAAAAAAGAAACGTCACGTTTGATGTGACGCGGTTCAGGAACGCATGCTTGTTGTCACAATCACGTGACTATGCAATACCCTAGCTTAGTGCGGCCCACACAGACAGTAATGAATCAAGACCTTACATATGCACATCTTACAAAACTAGTAGCAATTGCACTAACCAGGAGGAATAAAAAAATTCCACCACTATAATACAAAACTAGTAGTAATATATAATTTTAATTTTATTTATTATACTAGTTTATTATATCTTTATTATAACTTTATAGAGGGAAACAAAAGGGTTAATAGTTAAAAACCCCTAATAACAATTATTTATATTATATAATAGCTTTAATAATTTATTAATATAGGCTATCTAAATTCTAAGAAATTACAAGTAGCTAAGAAAACCATTATTAAATATTTTGCTAGACGATTTAAATTTTTTAATAAGGCACTAGAATAATAATTTAATTACCTAGTTAAGTAGACTAGTAGTAGGTTATTTATATTAGTATTCTAATCCTAGTATAAATCTTATAGGCTGTTTTTACCTATAACACTATCTTTATTACTAAGTTTAAATAATAATATAAATACCTATCCTAACCTAGTAAGAGGAGTGTAAGAACTTAGGGTAAATAATACTAAAATTAATTTATCTTTCTAATAAGAGGAAGAAGGATCTAAGACATTCCTATAGAGTAAGTTATTTTATAATCTATAGGAGGAAAGTATAGTAGAATAAGGTTCTAACTAGGGTATAGATTATAAAATAAATTAGAGTAGGCTGGTAATACTTATCTAGAATATGCTAATTACTATATTAGTAAATTTTAGGGATATAGCTTAAACTAATTAAGAAATACTTAGAGCTTTTAGAGAAGGTTTCTTAATAATTAGAGAGGAAACTAGTATAGGTTAACCTAAAGTAATATTAATAGTTGCACTTAGAGCAGTAGATGTAGGTTATTTTAATCTAGGAGTTAAAGATACATTAGGTATAGGTTTAGTTTCTAACTCTAAATCAACTATATATACCTATATCTTTACTTTTACTAAATAACTTAAGCATTTATAAGAAATACATAGAGAGAAACTAGTATAGGCTATATAGACTATATACCTTAGAGGATAAGCCCTTAATTAGTATAGTTATCTTACTACTAACACTAAGAGGCAACTATTAGCTATAGTAAGTATAGATGCTATTTATACTACTTTAGTTAATAGATTCTGTAAACTAACTTCTAAAGTTCTAGCTTATATTTATAGAGTAAGGTATACCCTAAAGAAATATATATAGAGAGATATAATAAATGCCTTTGTCTATAATCTTATCTATAATGTATAATTAACTAGATAAGATGTCTATAATCAGCTTTAGATGGTTTACACATTATTTAAACCAGCTATTTAAGCAATTATTCTACTACCCTCTAAAGATATATTAGTTAATAACTTTATTATTTTAATCTAAAATAGAGAAGCTATAGTTATTATATTAGCTAAGGAGAGGTTTCTACTATAATATCCTAGGAATGTATTAGATTTAATACAACCTTCTTAGTCCTCTTATCCTTAAGGGGGGATAAGAATTAGTAGTTATAGCTAATTTAATACCTTATTTAGTTGCTAATACAACAATAATTAACAGGCTATAGGGTATTATTATCCCTATTACTACTAAGCCTAGAGACCTTACAATTATAATTAATAAGGTAATTACTAAGGTAAATCTCTAATAGACCTATAATAGAAGACACTGGTTTAATTAAGCTAAAAATACAATAACTTTAGCAGGGGTTATATATAACAGCCTTTTATAGGTAATTCTTAAGGTAATTTCTAACTAAGAGGATAACTAGGTCTATAGTAAAACTACCTATAACCTACCTACTATATAAACTAACCTTAGATAGATAATCCTAGGGATAAGAACCTTATTAATTAATAGTAATAGGAAGGCAGAGATATATTAGTATAATAGATAGATAAGGAAGACTATAGTTAGTAAATATACTATACTAATACTACTTAGCTATACCTAGACTAAGTATAGTATAACTAAGCGTAAAGTAACAACTAGATTAAGCTATCTATGCCTAATAGTAGAGATTAATAGGTATACTTTATTAGGGTAGACAATTATAGTTAGACAAATACCTACTAGAGATGCTATTAAGTTTTTAGTTTATATAACTTATTATTTAAGCATCTATGTAAATAGTATTAGGTTATAGTAAAAATAGATAATAATAAAAAGGAGAAGTAAGTAATAGAGGACTATACTAATGTGTTTTACATTACTCCTAAAGATAATATAATTATTAATTACCCTTATGCTAATTTTAGTTTATAATATAATAGTTAATTTGCCTTTATAGTATATTGTAAGGTGCACGCATGGGATGCGTGCAACCTTACATAAGCGCTGGGTGTGTGCATAGAGTGCACACAACCTTACGTAAGACCTACACCCACTACACTATAGCAGGACTAATACATCTACAGTAGTTAGCCACCCTCTTGCTTATAAGACGCTAAGGGTGCACGCCTTAGATGCTATACTCTATAAAAGGGGCTGCATCTAGTGTAGTCCTTAGAAGAAGTAAGCTTTAGTTCCTTAATATACTCTATATCTAACTATTAACTCTACCTAGTTCTACACTTCTTATAATTCTAAAGCTTCTCTTAAACCCCTTAGATTTAATATATTAGCTAAAAGAACCTAATCTACTACTACTACCTAGGCAATTCTACTTTCTAATAATAATTACTTAGAAGTAACCCTAACCTCCTAACTAGAGGATCTAGACTAGAGAGTAGATATAGAAGGAATATAAAAAAAACTTAAGATATTCTAAAGATATTAATATATAAAGGGTAAACTAGCTAAAATAGTATAGAAGCTATAATAATTTACTAACCCTATAGAACTAAATTACTACCCTTAGGAAGCTATATAGAATAAACCTATAGAAAAGCTAAAGGAACTACTTAATATAAAGGACCCTAATATATTCTACTAGAATATTCTATACCTCTAGCAACTAACTAATCCCTCTACTTACCTAATATAGCTTAGTAACCTTAAGTATACCTTTTTAGGAGAACTATATAAATTCTAGAAGGATAGGAGAAAGGTCCTATACGCCCTAAACTTTATTACTAAGGAAGTCTAATAGAAATAGGATAGGTTTATATATAAGCAGCTAGTAAATTACTAGATAGAATATAAAAATTTATAGGGACTATTTAAGGAATAGTCTTAATCTCTAGTCTATAAATCTATTTAGTAATATAAAATGCTTTAGATTAAGCTAGGAGGGGTATAGCAGTAAGATAACTAAAACCCTAATAATTTTAATACTTATCTTAAGGGAATTAAGCTATTCCTCCCTAAAGAGCCTAAGACTATATAAGCTAGCTAGTTCTTTATAGGGCTTCTACCTACTCTATAGTCCTTTATAAGGCGCTAGGGTAGTATTTATAATATAACTAGGGTAGAAGTAGTCTACTTTGCCTAAAGATAATAGGAGTCTATAGCACTATATTATAAGCAAAAGCTAAGTAAATAGCCCCTAAGATAATAATATAAGGCACTATAGTAGGGCAACTATAGGGTAGTATTCTAAACCCTAGCTAAAAGGGACGCTATAGGCCTAGCTATATTACTAAATAATAAGGGCGTACCTAGGAAGATTATTTGCTATAACTATAATAAGGAGGGCTATATAGCTATAAACTACTTATAGCTAAAATAATTAGAAAAAGACTTATAGTAGTAGTAAGCACCTATATAGCTACTAAACCTATATATATACCTATAGGCATATATTTTAATATACTAATTATAATTATAATTAGAGGGCGAAACACTATTAAAACCTTTGTAGATCTAGATAGCTGCTTAGAAGTAGACATTATAAGTATAGTATTTATAAGGTAATATAGCCTCTATAGAACTATAGCACTAGCACTAACCTTATAAGTAGTAGAGGGTTTTACTATCCTATAGTAAGGAGTATATTAAATTTATACAATACTATATAACTCCTAGGGATAAAGTAGAACCCTTACCCTTCTAGGGATTACTATAGATAGGGACCTAGATATATAGGGTAGCCCTCTACTAATTAATATATATACACTAACTGCCTACTATATACACCTCTCCTTATAGAACTAGAAATAGTAGTTTAAGGTAGGGCAGAAAGATATTATCTATCTTCTACTCTAATAGTTCTAGAAGAAGATATACAATAAGGTAATAGTATTTACTATAGAATGTATCTCTAGAGATAGATTTATTCTACTATATAATAAAAAGACAGCTAAGGAAGAGGAGAATATAGACTAAATCCTAGATAAGTTTTAGGAATATTAGGACGTTTTCTTAGCGGATAGGGTAGGAATCTTACTGTAATGGAAGGAGACTAATCACTTAATTAACCTATAACTAAATATAAGCCCCCTATACAGCCTAATTTATCTACTATTCTAATTAGAACTTAAAGAACTCTATAAGTATCTAAAAGACAACTTATAGAAAGGATATATTTAGTACTTAAAAAGCCCTATTAGGGCACCTATTCTATTTATCTCTAAAAAGGATAGTTCCCTATAACTATATATAGACTACTATAGTATTAATAAGATTACACTAAAGAATTACTATACACTACCCCTTATTTTAGAACTTCTTAACTAATACTAAGGCATAAAGTTCTTTTTAAAAATCAATATTAAGAATATGTACTATTGTATATAAATTAAGGAAGGGGACAAATAGAAGACTATATTTTGTATAAGATATAATTACTTTAAGTACCTTATAATGCTATTTAGGCTTACTAATACACTAGTAACGTTCTAGAACTACATTTACTAGGCGCTTTAAGGGCTTATTAATATAATCTATATAGTATATCTAGATAATATACTTATCTTTTTGCTAGACTATATACTATATATAGAGTATATTAAATAGGTCCTAGAGAGGATAAGAGAGGCAGAGCTATATACTAAACCCTCTAAGTGCGCCTTCTACTAGGATTTAGTAGAATTCCTAGGGTTTATACTCTTAACATAGGGTATTATAATAGACTTAGGAAGGGTAGCTATAATCTAGGAATAGGCATACCTAAGGAACCTATAGAATGTATAGGTCTTCCTTAGTTTTTATAACTTTTATTACTACTTTATCTATAAGTACTTAATAATAGTTACACTACTTATAGTACTTATAAAGGGTGGAAAGAATAGCAAAAAGGGAAATTTCTACTTTAATAATAAGGAATAGGTAGCGTTTAATTAGCTAAAATAAGCCTTTTAGGAGGCGCTACTCCTTATATATTATAACCTAAAGCAATTAGTATAAATTAAAATAGATGCTTTAACCTTTATAATAGTAGGCATCTGTTAAAATAATCACTATAAAGGTGTTATTTTTGAGCCCCTTATAATTGCAGCCTACCCGGCAGCGTTATTGCTGATATTCAACCTCAGCAACAACGGCAGTTATACCTCGTTTTCTGCTGCGT
>JABAEC010000090.1:79817-110477 GCA_013435705.1 Claviceps paspali | reverse complement strand
ATCCATCCATCCATCCATCCATCAATCTATATAAATCATTCTCTCGCCAAGCGGTAAACGCATAGTGGAGCCAACTCTAAACAGAACAGGACTGGAGAACGACAGGACGGATTTATTCATCTGTTGTCTGTCAAAAGTCAAAAGTCACTAACGAGCAAGGTAAAAACCCACAAAAAAAAAAAAAAAAAAAAGAACAGAGAGAAAAAAGAAGAAGGAAAAGATAAAAAAAAAAAAAAAAAAAGAAAGTTCATGTCTGAGGAAACAAGGCAGCATCATCGCTTTTTTTTTTTTTTTTTGTTTTTCTCTCTTTATTTCTCTGAAAATAGTCACCGGCCCGCTCGGCCAGACAAGACAGACAGACAATGTCTCTACCGTGCCTTGCCTCAGCTCAACTCTGAGCCCGTGAACCGCAAGATGCTGTCTTTCCGCGCGATCCGTCGTCGAAGCTGTCGCTACGGATTGGGAAACTGAGAAACGGGGCATGGAAGGGGTTCAGGCCGGGCTGCATGATTCGAGATGAGGAGGAAGAAGAAGAAGAAAAACCACATCGTCTGATTCGAGACCCCTTGGTGGCTCGTGTCTCACCTGCTGCCCGCGGATACTGACCCCCTTGAAAGTCAGACATGCAGGAAAGGGGCATGTCCTGTCTTGGAGGCGAATTGTTTTCTTTCCTGCCAACTTTTCGGCGGATCATTGTGACATGTACTACGGTACCCGACAACCGTAGTAGGTAGGAGGTGTTTGCGGCAGGCAGATGGATTGGAAGTTTATTTTTTTTTTTACCTTTTTTTTGAAAAAAAAAACCCCAAATATTTCAATATGGAGCGATATCGGTCACGCGAACCACGGCTGTCACTCCTCGTCGCTCTGGCCCACGGGGGTTGGATGACTGGCTGCGGTGGATGCCGGATTCTCGTCTCAAGAAAATGGGTCGTGCCGCGCCGTCGAGGCAAAAACCCTCCCTGCCAGCTTAATATACACAAAAACGACTGGGTTACCGGCATCTTGACCCAATTGGTCTTTCCGTCTGCGGCCCTGCTCTTCGGATCATCCCCAGACTTCCCACACACACACTCTCTCTCTCTCTCTCACTCTCTCACGAGCTCCGTCCATTTCTCTCCGCCTCCAGCTCCCTCTCTGCCTGTTGATAGTACTTGGCTGTGTCGACACCGTGCTGGTTGTGGTTGACAAAGTTGAACCACGGGACTGTGCTGAAGAAGAGGGCCGAGTATCTGCTCTGTCGAGCCGCCACACCCTGGAGGTAGGGGCTGAGTTTGCTCTCGCCGTAGGGCGACTTGCCGGCCTTGACTCGATCCACCATTTCTCTCATGTCCATTTCGATTTCGCGGGCGTTTTCGGTGGCACCATAGAATCGAACTGCGTGGGTCCGAGCCTGTCGTCAGCCATGTTCCCATGTATCAAGTCGAATGGTTTTGCTTCGTTTTTCTTCTTTCCGCACTTCCATCCTCTTCTGAAACGGGGGATAAATCACGGGCAGGTGTAAAGACGCACGGCATGATCGCTGGTAAAAGTAGAGGAAACCACCAGCAGCACCAACCACACCAGCTAGTCGCATGGCCTTGGCGAAACCGCCCTTTCCAACGTATGACGGGGCAAACTTCTCGAGGGTATAGAGAGCGGTCGGGGCGAATGCGGCGGCAATCCCGCCGGCGACGTAATCGGAGGTCCGGGCATATCCAACGACTCGCTTGAAGTGACTGTTTGCACATGGTCAGCTGCGACATGCTCCCTTGAGGTTCCTCGCGAAGATGGCCAATTCTCGAATCGGCGAGCAAGTTCGTTGCTCAAGACCACGCGATGCAACGGCACATGTGCTCGAGACTAGGGGCCAGGACGTACGGGTCGTTGTCAATGAGCTGGTCATCCGATTAGCATAATCCAAGCTTCCTTGAGCGGCCGCCAATCGTAGTTCATCATACCGGGTAGTCCGTCTGGACGACCTTGCTCGTCCCCACGTAGGTTTGCGAAGGTTGCTTGACCACGCTTTCAGCCATTTTGCAGGTTGGTCTTGGGGGCGCGAAAGAGCAGTCAATTGGCTCCGAGGAATCCTTGTTCCTGTCGATATCATGTCATGGAACGTCCAGACTCCAAGTTGGTGGCCTCAGGATCACGTCACGTGATGAGCTCTGTTTTTCTTTTTTCTGTCCAATCACGTGTGTTGCTTATCCGCTAGCAACTGATTACGTAGTACGCAGGCAGAGCGCGTCTTGATCTCCCAGACGCGTTAAGCGGCGGCTTATCAGCTCTCTCCCTCCTCCGGAGTCAAGTTCGCATCATGGCAATCTGTGGTGCAAAGCAGATTGAGCATCGTCATGTCAACGCTGCTCTCGGCCGGCCGGCTGCCGCCCAACCGTCACGATGACCTCGAAAACTACGGCATCGACGATTTGGAGGACCCCTTCGCGACGCCTAGTCCACCCTCCTCGCCCAAGAAGCGAAAGGAGCCAGCATCGCAGGGACTGGGTATCGATCAGGAGGTGTCTGTCCAGAAACGTGTCCGGGTGCCAAGAGTCAAGCTAGACGAGGACAGGTACGTCTGTTTTTTTTTCATTCATTCATTCATTCATTCATTCATTCATTCATTCATTATCTTCGTCGCCATTCCACATACTGGAGGGGCTTCCCACTGACAAGGCCCCTTCCCTTCCTGCAACGCAGACTGCTAGGCCCAGCCGGTCTGCCCAAACTCCGACAACGAGCACGCGACCTCAAAATCAAGGGCAAGGGACACGAATTCTCCGACGCAGCCCGCCTTCTGTCGTTCTACCAGATGTGGCTAGACGACCTGTTCCCCAAAGCCAAGTTCCTGGACGCACTGGCCATGGTGGAAAAAGCCGGCCACAAGAAGCGCGTCGTCATAGCGAGGAACGAGCTCATGAACGAAGGCAAGCCCAAGCCTCCGGAAGAAGAGGACCTCGATCTCGCATCAGAGCCCGTCGCCGCGATCGACGGCCACGACGCCCAAGCCCGACCGGTCCGAGCCAGCACACCCGCGCCGCCGAACAGGGACCGCGACGTCCCCGACGATGAGGACCTCTACGACGCAACCCCACGAAACACAAACACGTCGCGTCGGCGGAGGACGGGTGTCTCGAGCGACGACGACGACGACGACGACGACGACCTGGATGCTTTGATCGCGGAAGCCGAAAGCCAGGATCGCGCGTCGCCCAGCGTGGCCGCCAAGCTCACTCATGCCCCGTTGCCAACACGCCCGGACGACACGGGTGAAGAGGACGATTTAGACGCATTGATCGCGGAGGCGGAAGCACAGGAAAACGAGACAACGACGCAACGCCCAGCCCAGGGGCATGACGACGACAAGAACAACGACAACTTTGCTGAAGAAGAAGCCGCGATGCAAGAGATGGATGAGGCGTGGTAAAACCACCAGGTAGACACCTAGACACTAGGTATGGCTACGTCAGTGCATCATGACGATGTATTTTCAAGCATTGTCGCAAAAAGCACAACGCTCGTCATGTGACAAGGCTGGGGATACACAACGATGTATTTTAGATAAAGCGTTGGCCATATATATAACATGGCTAGTATTTTTATATAACGATCCATGCATTTGAAAGGGTACTAGTAGTTACAAAGCACAAGAGTAGTTTACATAACCGTTGATCATGTGACACAGCCAGGAATTCATAACAATCAATGAATGAATTTCGCAGCATTAGGGTTAGGGATTGTTACCAATCACAAGAGTAGTTTAGGTGCGAGACCGTCATATACTAGTACTTACTAGTACTAACCTACCTCCTTAAAAATGGTGGGCATCACAAAAAAAAACATGGGCGCACAAAAAAAAAAAAACATTCACAACCGAGGAGATCAGAACATCATTTGTGATGGGTTAAAAAATTCAAGTTACGTTTTTGTCAAAATTGTCCAAACTCCTGAAACAAGACGGGCCAATTGGACCCGAAACCTTTAGCGCCGACAACGCGTCTGATGTCCCGTACCAGTCCGCTTTTTTTTCCCCAGAATAAAACAGTAAACAGCGCTCCACCCCTTCTTCCCTACAGACAAGGGAAATGATAGATACAAGCCACATCCACGCATACGCTCGGCGTTTCTACTGGCATCTTTTCTGTTGTGCTCGTTCTCCCACAGGCTGCCAACACAGTCGTGTCTTCTTCGACGGCACTGGCGCCGCTGGTTGGTGTTCCGGTATGCTTCTCTCGGGGCGAAGACCAGCGTTCTTTCGCTGTCTGATTTTACATTCTTCCACCTTTAATGTCCAGAGGAGAGTCATCAGGACCTCTCGTGAGGGTAGAACAATGCCTCTCAGACATCGTGTCAGTTCGCCGACTTGTTCGCGCGTCGCACTGGACTCGGTCCCAAAGTCCCCGACCCGATCGTCGCATCCCTCAGACACCAACCGCAGTGCCTCCATCGTCGCATCCATCAGGGGACGCGCCAGATTGGGGCTGCAGGCAAGGATGTTCTTAAGAGACTTGAACCACAGAGTCGAGGACCGTAGGCTCGAAGCCGTGGTCCGCAGCGGCATATTCGCTCGCTGCCATGATGTCGGAGAGGACATTGTTTGCCTCGTCATTGAGGAACTCGTCCATGTTGAAGATTTCGAGGTGTGACTGATCCGAGAGGCCGGTTCCAGGGTCACCAGCCATATAATCGTCGTCAACAGCTGAGGGGTTGGGAGAAGAGAGAAGCCCGCTTTCAAAGACATAGCGATCTGTGTTAAAGGCCTGTGGCAGGCCGAAAGAATCGCTGAGGCTGAAAGTACCATCAGTCTGAAGCGAAGAGTCCAGTCCAAAGGGGGTGAGATGGCAGTCTGCGACTCCAGGAACGACTTCGGCAGCTTGCCCGACGTGTGACACTGCAGGTCGAACAACATCTCAGCAGGATGTTGTGTCAGGTCGGGGGAAGTGGACGAAGTCTCTTGGATAGGCGCAGAACCTTTGGCTTGTGTATCGGCCTTCGGCTCATCGGGAACCGGCGTCAGCTCCGGTGAGAGTGATGCTGGATTCACGGTAGGGTTGGCAGTAGATTGGATGAGTCGGTCTACCAGGTGGGTGGCTAAATCGCTGGAGGCGCCGTGGCCGTCTTGTGAGCTAAACAGCTCTTGTGATAGCGAGAGAGGTGTATCGTGTAGTGAATTCAAAGGCGACGATACAGGGGTCGGTACGCCGGAGTCACGTCGGACCCTTTTTAACTCTTCGACCAACATGAGATTTGCTTTATGTGCGTTGGCGAGCATGGTTTCCAGCTCCTTGTTGCGGACCTCGAGGGCTTCTACTTCAAGACGTTTGCGTTCTCGTGAGGACTGTGCAGCACGGCGATTGCGCAGGACGCGCTCCACACGCCGCTGCTCCTTCTCATCATCTGTCTTGGCTCGTTTTCTGTTTGAATGTGTTAGAGAAGATGTACGGCATCCAGTGGTCTCACGCGCTTTGCTTTCTTTGTTTTTTTTTTCTCTCTTTTTTTAATGGGGCAGCAGTCACTTACCTCGGTGGTAGGTTGGTCTTGGGCTCGGGAAGAACTTGACCCCACGACTTTCGCTTCTTTGTTTGTTTCTTGCCGGACGAGTTTTCCTCTGGTGAGGGTGTGCCGGTTTCTCTTTGTTCTGAAGCGACGGGCGGTTGAGGAGTTTGCGTGTCTTCTGTGGTAGACGTTGGGGTCATGACGTCGGCAGGATTGATTGTATTTGAGGGTGTCGTCGGGGTGAAGAGTGGTGAGTAGTTGTCATCGGTCAGAGACATGAAGGACTCGGCTGGTGAAGCCCCGAAGTTGACCATCATGGACACTGACTCGAACGTCATGGTCTACACGTCTGTTTTCTGAGCTCTGGTTGCTGGATGCGTCGTGTGTCGTGCGACTTTGAAAATGGCTAAGACGATTGCCAGAGGTTGCAAAGCGGGTTGTAAAGCGGATTGCAAAGCGGATTTAGTACAAACAGGCGGCCCAGTCCCTCAGTGATAGAAGTATTCCAAAAGGCATGGCTGGCAGGGGTACAGATCGAATGAGTCAGCCTTGGATGTGGATAGGGGATGTGTGTGCGCGTTGAGTCAGGTGATGATGAGGAGAGATGACGGGGGAGGGGGGGGGGGGGGGAAGGACAAGTGTCCTCTTTGCTTCGCGTGGAGATGGATGGATGGATGATGCACACGCTTGTCTGCTTCGAAGAGGATGCAGCGGCTCTTTATCTTGAGGACACGTTGATGTTGTCCCCATTGGATGCCTGAGGCAACAAAGGGGCCTAAGGCAGGGGTGGCATAGTGTGGCATGGTGCTGTGGCACCCGCACGCCCCCCGCCCCCCCGCCCATCGCCTAGAACCATTAATGCCCTTCCGGGCCTCCGGTGCCACTGTATGGCGCGGGAAGCCAGCCCCAAGCGCAGTGTTTCCTGTTTCCTTTTTCCTGTTTCCGAGGATGGAGACTACTACGTACGTACGTACGACTACGTGGTAGTAGTGGCTGGCGACGGTGGGTTGACCACGCCGCTAGCTCCCAGGCGGAACAGCCATTGATCCTGCAGGACTCGCTGAGACGCGCCCTGTGGTCCTGCGGATGAGCTGGGGCGGGGCGCCGCTTACAGCACCACAAGCGGCCAGTGCCAGTGCTATTTATTATTAGCGCATCTGGCCATCTGGGCCAATAGTGTGACGCGCGTTCACCCACACGGTGGAAAAGGGGTCAGCGTAGGAACGTGAACGTGAGGAGGGGGCGGAGGTATCGCTGGTCAGGGTCGCGAGCCGCAGACTAAACTGTAATGCGGGCGGTGGCAAGTCTACTACGCCCTTGATCTTGATCTGGATCTGGATCTGGATCTGCTGCTGGTGGTAGTAGTGGTGGTGGTGGTGGTGGTGGTGGTGGTGGTGGTGGTGGTTGTTGCTTTTTTTCTGGCCTTCTTCTCCCATCAGGCGCGAAGCTCTCGGTAGACGTCTATCTCCTCGGTCACACATGGCGTTTGATTGCTTCGGCATTTCCATCGCTCCCGGTAAATGTGGCTCCAGATCCGAATGTCCGAAAATTATCAGGTGCTATAAAGGATCTTTGCCGATTATGAGCCTGTCCAGGGGTGCTCCAGGGACGCCAGGGACGCCAGGGATCATCAGCATACAAAACGCAGCTGGAGAGCGACGACTTTGTGCGAGTAATGACTCTGGCACGGAACGGGCGGCTCGGACTTGGCGGGTCGTACTCGCCGAGACAGGAAGGAATCTTAGCCTGAATGTGTTTTTATTTCAGCATCGCACCAGTCTCGCGAGCTCACACGATCATTTGCCAGCAGGAGGGGGACGCGAAATGGACGGAATGGGAATTTGATTGCACAAACAGTTTGCGAAAGTGGCTCATGGAAAAAGCCTCCCCGCCCGGCCTTGTGCCTCGTGCCTCGTGGGTAAGTTAAAAAAAGGGAGAGCGAGCATAGGAACAGCAAAGCTCGGCTCGTTTGGGTGCCCTGTCGCGGCTGTCCATCATTGATAGTATTCCTCGGTAAAATGGACAGACAAGTAAGGTTCGGCACATGGAATATCATGTTATCATCATATGGCTCTTTGCAGGAGCCTCCCTCCAAGCATCCATTTTTCTCTCTCTCTGGCTGCGCGTCTCGTTCGACCACCACTTACTACTACTACTAGTAGTATTTACTACGTACTAGTATGCCAGTACATAGTAGTACTTTGTACTTACCCTACAGTCCAGTCTCGTCCAGACGTCGACCCAGTGATGCGACCGTGCGAGCCCCCCTCCCCCCCCAAAAAAAAAACACGCTCAATTCCATTATTCAGTGTTGCACACCCAGAAGCCCTTCCTCATTACTTCTGTTGTCACGGCGTTCTCCCAGCACCCAAATATGACAATCCACAACTTGCAACTTGTCTGTCACACGACAAGAGATGACGCCAAGCAGTGTGAAACCCGATGGGACTGAGTGGAGCGAAGAAGAGAAGGGTTCGTCCAATCCCGAGCCATCAATCCTCTCGTCGCGGCAACTACTAGAGGAAGGAACCAGATTCAATCTGCATCATGATTTACCGCCGCGGATCATGCCATGCCTGAGACATCAACTTCTCCCATCACGTCACCTTCCTACTACTATTTGACTTCTGCCTAGGCTTTTAGCACGCCCTTCCAGGCTTTAGGCGTCGAGCCGGCGCGCGCCTCGAGGAATGCCCCCATCCTCACCATCCAACTCTAAAAAACCCTAGTTCCGTCCCTTAGCCCGGGCGACAAGCGCAATGGGAGGCCCCTTCAAGCCGTCGCCGTCGGCAGAAGATTTCCTCGGAAATTCCTTCGACTACATCATAGTCGGGGGAGGCACGGCGGGCCTGGCCGTTGCCTCACGCCTCGCTGAAGATTCCTCGCTGACCGTGGGGGTCATCGAGGCTGGAGGCGTCGCGCGGGGCGACGAAAATGTCGACATTCCCGCCTTCTATGGCCGGTCGCTCGGAGGCCAGTACGACTGGGCGTTCGAGACGAAGCCGCAGCAGGGCCTCGCGGGTCGAACACTTGCGTGGCCGAGAGGCAAGGTGCTCGGCGGGACGAGTGCCTTGAACTTTATGACGTGGGTGCGCGGAAACAAAGAGGACTACAACAACTGGGACGCACTAGGGAACACGGGGTGGGCTTGGGAAGAGTTGCTGTGAGTCTTGAAAGTCCTGACTTGGAGCCGCCAGCTCGCAGATCCAAGCGGCATTCGTCTTGGTTTATGGTTTTGGCGGGCGGGAACGGTGACGCCTTTTTCGTCTCACCCCCCTCTCATCCCCCCATCTCCCCATCTCCCTCCACATCGAATTCCATCGCGTCCCGTCACGTCCCATCACGCTACTTCACGTTAAAGCCGGACCCTGACACGGCATGTTACCCTAGACCCTTCTTCAAGAAATCAGAAACCTTTCATCTACCAAACCAAGCCCTGAGAGACGAATACGCCGCTGTCCACGGAGCCGAAGCACTCGGCACATCTGGTCCCATCCACATCTCCTACTCGCCCGATTATTCGCCTTCGCACAAGCTCTGGCATGCCACACTGAACAGACTCGGCGTCCCGACCAACTCGGCTCACCTTGCGGGCTCCAACGTCGGGGTGTGGACCAATATCAACTCAGTCGATCCAAGGACAGCGGCTCGAAGCTATTCCACAAGCTATCTCACCGCGACGCGGCCTGCTAATCTCCACGTCCTGACGGAAGCCACGGCCCATGAAATCATTTTGACAGAGGACAAAGCTCAGGGCGACCATGTAGCTACGGGTGTGCGATTCAGCCACCGGGGCAAGGAACACCTGGTGTCGGTAAAAAACGAGGTGATTTTGTCTGCTGGGACTGTTCAATCTCCGCTCATCCTGGAACTGTCGGGCATCGGGAACCCAGAGGTTTTGAGGCCGGCTGGAATAGTGGTAAAAGTAGCCAGCCCCATGGTTGGAGAGAATCTTCAGGACCACATCAGTTGAGTGACATCACCTGAGATCAGTCCGTCTCGTCCATTAAGAATCTAACCACGAAAACAATAAAAAAAAACAATGTTTAGTGGTTGCCATGATATTCGAAGTCGACCCGTCGTTACTCAACCCCGACGATTTGCGCAGCGACGAGACCACCATCGCCGCGGCAAGGGAGAAATACGTGCGCGAACAGCGAGGCCCCTTTACCATTCTGCCCTGCTCATTGACGTACATTCCTTTCGCCCAGACTGTTCCCCCAGCCACCTTGGCCGACCTGCACGCCAGAGCGGCCTCGACGACAGCGTTTGATGCCGAAAAGAGGACCATTATGCGAAAGCGCCTCGACGGCTCATCGACGATGGGTCAAGTCGAATACATCTTTGACCTCGGCAACTGGAGCACCACCTTCAAGGGAGAGCCTGGCAGAAAGTACGGCACCTTGCTGCAAATACTGCAGCATCCCTTCTCAGTCGGTTCTATCCACGTCAAGCCCGGTGACAACCTGTCTGGAGAGGCAAAGCCCGTTATTGATGCCGCATATTACGCTGGGGCCCACGGCGAGCTAGACGCCGATATCATGAAGGAGTGTATCCTGTTTGGACAGAGGATTGCGTCGACGAAGCCCCTGGCCGACATCATACGTGCTCCGGTAAATCCCACACCCGAGGTGGTTGCGGACCATGGGAAGCTGAGGGACTGGGTGAAGGAGCATACCATCAGCGACTGGCATCCCGTCGGAACGTGCGGCATGGGCGGACGCGCGGGAATCCAGGGCGGAGTAGTCGACGAAAGACTGCGGGTGTACGGGGTCAGGGGGCTGCGCGTGGTGGATGCGAGTGTGTTTCCACTGCAGATCAGCGCACATCTGCAAGCGACTGTTTACGCCATTGCGGAAAAGGCGGCACAGATGATTTTGGAGGACCACATGAAGACGTAGGTAGGGTGAGAGAGAGAGAGAGAGAGAGAGAGAGAGAGAGAGAGAGAGTCATGGTTTTTTTTTTTTTTTTGGCGTGCGACGTTCAAGGACCTATTACAAAAAAAAAACACAGAAAAAAAACCTCTTCCTAGGCGGCGTCTCTTGAGCCTCTTTTTTTTTTCTTGAGGTTTTTTTCTTTTTGGTGAATCGAATCCTTCGTCCAAGCGGTTCACACAACTCGGCAACAACCAGCCCCGCCTCCCCACGCCGGACTTCGCACTCAGGTGGGGAAAGTGTGGGTCGCTCACCGGCTGACGTGATGACGGCATCGGAAACTGCGAGAAAAGCCGCGGCTGACAATGGGAGGAAGGGAACTTGACAGCACATATTCTCACGACCACCTCGATCACCTCGACCATATAGATCGCCTCAGTCACCTCGACCACCACCTCAACCAACCACCACCCCCGGAATTGCATCCAACAGCATAGCATCATGGCCACCAAGACAGACATCACGCTCTACACGGCACAGACGCCCAACGGCATCAAGATCAGCATCGCGCTGGAGGAGCTGGGTCTCCAGTACGAGGTGCGCTCCATCAGCATGATGGACAACGAGCAGAAAGAGCCCTGGTTTCTGGAAATCAACCCCAACGGCCGCATCCCCGCCATAACCGACACGCTTCCCGACGGCCGCAAGATACGCGTGTTCGAGAGCGGCGCCATCCTCGAGTACCTCGTGGACCGGTACGACGGCGACCACAAGATTTCGTATCCCCGCGGCTCGGCGGAGCACTGGGAGGTGACGAGCTGGGTGCGTTGTTGCCCAAGCGGATCTTGGTACATGTTATGTTCCACGGGCGTGTTTCACTGACAGGTCGTCGTTCGGCGCGCAGCTTCACTGGTCGATTGGCGGGCTGGGCCCCATGGAGGGACAGGCATGCCACTTCAAGAGTATGCCCTCCACTTCCCCCCCCCCCCCCCCCTCCTCCAACCTGACGCCTTCCGATCGACTGACAGATGTGGCAAGGATACGCGCCCGAAAAGATACAGTACGGCATCGACCGCTACACGAACGAGACGCGCCGTCTGTTCCGCACCATGGACAGCCACCTCGCCAGCTCTCCCCACGGGTACATGGTCGGCGACCGCCTCACCGTGGCCGACATTGTAAGCTGGGGATGGGTAACCGCTCACAGTACGTCACTCAGCGCCCGTTTCTGCGTCCCTCCCCATCGTGAAGGTCACGGCGCTAACAGACAAAAACCCCGAAAAAAAAAAAGCCTGGGCGGGCGTCTCCCTCGACGAGTTTCCCGACTTGGAGAAGTGGCTCTTCAGGCTCTTGGAGCGGCCGGGCTTCAAGAAGGGCCGCGACGTGCCCACGCCGCATACGGCGCTTGAAAACGACAAACTGACTGAGGAGGAGCTTGAGGCCAAGGCTGCGGCGCCCAGGGCCATGGTCCAGAAGGGGATGGCGGCGGATGCCAAGAAGTGATGGCTGCCGCTGCCGGGATCATTGGGTCAAGCAAGAGGGCGAGGGGGTAGAGAAATAATTAAATTCGACTATATCTCGAATCTTGCTCACCCACACGCTGAGATGTGTTGGTCGGCCTTGATGTTGTCGACATTGATGTCGTTTGCTATGGCCCTTTTACCGTCAATTCTTTGTGGCTCCCCTCCCCCTTTATACATGTATATCATCTACATATATGTATATATATATGTATATATATATATATATATTCACAACGACATTTCCCCCCCCCCCAAGCTCATGCCTTCACAACAGCCAGCTTCCCCCTCACAGGAACGTTCTCCTTCCTCCCCAGGTCAGGAAAGCCATGAAGCTCAACCCCCTCCCGAAAGACAAGGCAGTGGCTCGACCCCCCAAAGTGAAACATGCCGAGCTGGTCGCCCTTATCGAGGTGCTGGCCCTCGCGGACGGTGATCTCACAGGTGCTCACCTCGTCCATGCCGATGCCGACAAAGGCCACCAGGCCGATGCGCGGGTCATCCGCCTCGAGGAAGATGACGGCCCGGGCCGCCATCGCAGAAAGGTACCCCTGCCCGACGGTGATCCCCCGCTCGTCGATGTCGTCGACGTCCGGGTCGCCGACGCCCTCGAACAGCGGCTCGCTGAAGTAGGTGCCGTCCTCGACGAAGGCGCGGCGCACCGTGCCCGTCACGGGCGCGTGCCAGCGGTGGTAGGACAGAGCCGAGAGGAACGCCTGGTAGACCGTGCCGCCGGCGAAGTCGCGCGCCAGCGGGTCGTGGGCGAGCATGTCGACGAGGGAGTAGGGCTGGCCCTTTGCGAAGAACCGGTCTCGCAGCCTGACGCCGCGCTCTATGTTGAAGACCTGGGACTCGCAGGCGTTGGCGATGATGCTGTCGTCTTTGGGGGAGGCGACGGGGCGGGCTTCGTCGTGCACTCGTCGGGTGAAGAAGTCTGGGAGGAGGAGAGAGAAGAAGAAAGGTCAATCAACCAAGTAAGAAAGAAAGGAAAGAAAGAAAGGAAAGAAAGAGAGCGAGAGCGACAGAAAGAGCGAGAAAGAAACCACGGCCACTCACCGTCCCAGGACTTGAAGCCCATGTGCTCCGCGCCAGGATCGCACACAAACATGTCCTCAAACCTCATGCTCGTCCCGTACGGCGCATTGGCGACCTGGACCATGTCCCTGATGCCGACTTCTCCGAACCAGCCCTCGGGGTGGTCGCCGAGCACGGCAGCCGACTCGGGCGTCTTGCGATTTCGTCAACAATGAAGGGGGGGAAAAAAAAAAAAACCCCATCTTGCCTTCTTCATGAGAGAGGGGCAAGAAAGAAGGGGAGAGAATAGATTTTCGTCCTCTCACCTGTAGAAACTTGCCCCATTCGTTCAAGACCTTCTTCAGAGCCCTGTTCACGTCCGGATCCAGAAACGCGGCATGTCCGCTGGATTTGTTTTATTGTTATTATTTTTTTTTTTTGGCGCCGTGCTCAGCTAAACAATATATTCCCTGGTACAGAGGAGAAGAAAAGCAAGGGGGAGCCGAAGAAAGAAAGAAAAAAAAAAAGGATGGATTATTTCGCGCGCACACACACACACACACACGTACCTCGGCGTCGCCATGACATAGTCGAAAATAGCACACATCGGCACGCCGACCATGCCGACGCTCTCCGCCGCAACGGTCCAGGCCGGCGCCCTCGTGACGATGTGATTCAGCACCTGAAGCATGTGCTCGTAGTCGCGCACCTGCTTCGTGCCCGTCGGGTCCTTCCAGTACGGCCGCCTGCGCGGGATCTCGTCGAACATCTGCACGAAGTACATGTACACGCGGGAGTTCCCCTCGATGAGCTGCTTGAACTCGCGCAGGGCGGGCGTCAGCGCCGGCGGGTTCTGCGCCGCCCTCGCGTCGACGTGCCGCGTTATCTGGGAGAGGAACTCGCGGTGCACGCGGTGGTCGGCCGGCAGCCAAGCGCCCGGTCTGGTTTTTTTTTTTTTTTTTTTTTTGGTGAGGTTAGAAATGGCGGGCGGGAGAAGAGGGAGGAAAGGGGGGAGGAAGAGAGAGAGAGAGAAGGGGGGGGGGGGGGTTCTTGTTCTTCACTTGTGGACGCGGTGATGTCGCGGGATCTCGTGATGATCGCCGTGTTGATGGACCATGGTGGCTAATTTTTTTTTCTTATTTTTTTTTTTTTTTTTCAAAAGAGGCCGTGTGTCAGGTAGTCAAGTCTGGCGTGTGATGGATGGGTTTCCTGCTTCGACCGGCCCGGCCCTTAGATATTTATATACCATACTATATAGTCGCGGCAGAGACGAGCTTTCGGGAACAACATGCGCCGCACCGTCATCGATTATGCAAGTTCGGAAACTCTCCATGTAGGGTCGGAACTCTTTCTCTTCCCCCCCCTCTCTCCCCTCCTCCTTCTTCACCGTCCAAGTTAGATGCAACACCGATCCTGTAGAGTATCTCATTCTGCCCCTTTTCTGGCCGGGTTGTCCTGCCAAGAAGCAACAAGGGGAGCCATCTGTATACACGTATCTATCCATCCATCCATCCATCCATCAATCTATATAAATCATTCTCTCGCCAAGCGGTAAACGCATAGTGGAGCCAACTCTAAACAGAACAGGAATGGAGAACGACAGGACGGATTTATTCATCTGTTGTCTGTCAAAAGTCAAAAGTCACTAACGAGCAAGGTAAAAACCCACAAAAGGAAAAAAAAAAAAAAAAAAAAAAAAAAAAAAAAAGAAGAAGAAAGTGTGCCCAACCCCTCTTTGACGCCTGTTCCGAATCAATCACGCAGGAGGAAAAAAGAAAAGAAGGAAAAAAAAAAGAAAAAAAAGAAAAAAAGCATGGACTGCTTCTTGTATCTTGTATCTTCTGCCCGCTCTTCTTAAACCAATCTGTGCGTGACGAAAAAGTTCACGTCGTGGCTGAAACGCCTGAGAATCTGCAACCAGAACGCGCAATTCCCACGTCATTACATTAGTAAGCTTCCCTTCGTCTAGTCTACACTGTATCATGTACGTGTGACACATCTGCTCTAGCATGCTGGTACCTCGGCGTTACATTCCAGAAAGAAAAAAAAAAAAAAAAACAAGAACAAAAAAAAAAAAAAACCTCCGAGCCCGCCAACTCCCGCAGCATATCCCATATTCGTCCCGTTAAGGCCTAGCGCATCTTCCCTTCCTAGTGATTCCGGTCCATCGTTCGGTCCCGGGACGGTGTGCCGGCGGTGATGCTCCCCGGCCCTCCGATCATCAGTCCGACTTTACTTTTACGCTTCTTGACTGTCCATGCTCATGCCATGAGAAGACGTGTGTAGTGGTACGATTTCTCTCCCTCCTATCCCCCCCGACCTCCTCATCTCACCGCGCATGAACTAATGAATGAGTCGGTAGCTGGACAAACGTCATCATCGAGATATCGAAATGGGGGGAGAGAGAATCGCCAGCGCAGGGGTAGAGGGCTGAGAGGCGAAGACTCTCATGACACCAGGACAGGAGCCGCATATATAATGTGTATACAAGAAGAAGCCGACTATCTACAACAGCCGAGCACAAGAAGCCGCTCGCTCTGAGGGGGGGGGGGGGGAAGTTCCATGAAAAGCGCCCCGAGGATTATTAAATCTAAGGATAGAGCTGTGCGAGTCTGAGTAGTGCGCCCAGTGATGTCGGGGAGGCTGCTGCTACTCAAGATAAACCGCGATGAATAGAAAGTTAAAAAAGAAAAGAAGAAGAAAAGAAACAAAAGAACAAAAGACAGGATGCCTAGATTACACCAGTGTGCGAGAAGCGCACCGCCATATCAGTATGCTATGCTCCAAACATCATGTGCCCCAACAAAAGCGTATATGCCATGAAAGAATCCCGAGCCTCGCGGTCACAGGCCGGGTTATTGAAAGAAAATGAAATCGAAATCAGAGGATGCAACTTGATCAAGATTCAACACACGTCTTCGCGAACCAACGTGTCTATGGTATTGCCAGATCCAACCCGAGCTCGTGTGTGACCCGACATTTTTTCTCTCTTTTTTTTTCTTCTCCCTTTTTTTGGAGGGGGGTCGGATGAGATAATGAAAATGCCACCCACTCCCAACGGGTACCCAGTCAAAGACAAAACTGAGCCTCTCTTCGAGGACTCCTCCACTTCGTCCTGTCTCACAAATGAAAGCACAAATCGCTAAGCTTGGCAGCTTCAAATATGTTCTTGATATGGAAACGACACGGCTGGCTCGATGAGCAAAAAGAAAAAGGGGGGAAATAAATAAAGAGAAAAAGAAAATAGACAAAAAAAAAAAAAAAAAGACAAACACAAAGTTTTTTTTTCAGAAAATAAAAAATCAACTCATCGTATAATTCGTAAACCCACACACTCTCCATACTCTGACCAAGAAGCGATGCGCATGCGAGAAACGAGCGGCATCACATGACTAGGCAGCATCCACAGCCACCCCTGGTCTTTGTCTTTGGCTCCGTCTCGGCCGCCGGTTCGGCGTCGTGCGATTCGGTATCGGGCAGTGCCGACGGCTGAGACGAAGCTTTCGGGCTCGTCACCGGGGATATCGGGCTCGTCGGAACAAAAGGAGGTCTGTCTGAGATTTTGGGCATGGTGGAGTACGAGGTCTGCTTAGGACTCTTCGACGAGACCGGTTTCAGTGGCCAGTCTCCGCCCTGGGCTGCTTGCACACCGTCGTTCTCGGCACGCGAACCTTCTTCTCGTCCCTGCGCCGGCGGGAACGAGTGAGCGTTGAGGGGTCGAAAGTCCCTGTCGTATATGTCACCAAACTTTCCTTCCTTTTCCCACTGTTCTTGGCGCAAGCGTTTGGCCACGGTAGGCAGCAGCTGCTGGTCGGGGGGCAATCGTGGATCCGGTTTGTAGGAGTCCAGGACCCAGGGTGGATCTCCCTCGGGCTGGTAGCTCGCGGCGAACGACTCTCCGGACCGAGCGGCAGCCCGGTTGGCGTCTTTGTAGGACGCCGATCTTGCTTTCGACTTGACCGTCTTGGATGCGGTGGACGTCTTCCGTGTCGCCGCCTTCCTAGGAGACGCTTCCGTGACGGACCTCTTGGCAGTCAGGCCGCGATTGCCGGCAGCCGCTGCCTCTAGCTCTTTGGTAGAGGTGCTGGCGCTTCGGGACCGAGTCTTGGGGTAGGCGATCGTGTCGCCTTCTGACGCGTCTATCCGTCTGGCGGAGGGAGATCCGCGCTCCAGGAAGTCTTGGGGGATGGGTGCGGGACTGACCCTGGCCACAGGAATTCGAGTTCCACCTCGGAGGCCGTGGGTCGCAAAGTAGGCATTTTCCTCCTCCTCGGCTATCTCTTGGGGCGTTCTCAGATCCCAAGTCGACGCGGTAGGCTCCTCATTATGGTGATCCACGGCGAGAGAGTCTTCGCCGTGTCGGGAGTGGACCGAGTCCATCGACTGCTGGGCCCGCACACGACGCTGCCTGCTCGACGCTCGTACCCTGGGGATGACGAATCCAGCAGCCTGAAGCTCTTCGCTCTCGATCTTGGCCAGCTTGTCTCTGTGGATCCATTTCGAGTCCTCCTCGCTGTACTCGAGGCCTAGCGTTTTCTGAGCATGTCGTTTGCGTTCTTCGGCGCTATATGCCGCCCAGTCCGAAGAACCAGGGGGGTCGGCTTGCGGTTCAGCGGCCAGCACGGGTGGCGAAGTTGTTATTCCATCGTCAGATTGCCTGCGTTGGGCCGAGTTAAAATGGTCCGCCAAGGACATCTCCCTCGCAGCCGCGTTCATGTGGCGACCGGGTTGTCCGTCTTGTGAGCCCAACGGACTCGCCATGGCTTGTTCGAGCAAAGTCGGCCCGTGGTTGTCGGGAATCGTCTTCTATCGGATGTTGCCATTAGCGACTATGCAGCTTGGCGTCAACACGTGCCGTGCGGACGAACGACAGCCACGGCTCTCCGACTGTCTTTGTCTCTTGGCTCGCCTGGACCTTCTGTGCTTACCTCAGAAGTGCCGCCGGGATAATCCCACATGCCATGTCCATTGCTGCCACTGCTCGCCCGCGTCAACGGCGCAGCGCCCGTGGAAGCCGGAGAAACTGCCGCCATGTGGGAAGAGTCGGCGCGTGGCTGAAGGGAGCCAGCTGCCCTCTTTGACGGGTATGATTTGCGCAGTGGTTGGAGGAAAGCCCGCAGAGATGGAAAGATAGGTTTGATGCGGATGCGGCTCTATGTGTTGTCCCGTGTTGTCCCGGTTTGGAGGGAGCCGGGGGGCGGGGGGGGGGGGGGGGTGAAGAAGGGAGGGCAAAAAAAAAAAAAAAAAAAAAAAAAAAGGGTAGGCGAGAAGTGGTATGGAGGGTGAATGAATCGCGGTGGTGGTGCGTGCTTCAGTGGCAGAGAAGCAAGTGGATGGATGGTTTGTGGCGTTCAACGGGCACGGCGTCGCGTCGGAAGCGGATAGCTGAGACTAAGCCGCTGCGTAAATACGTAAGTAAGGAGACGAAAACGACTTCGTTGCTGGCAATTCGAGCGGGCGCAATCAACGCATGGCACTCGCAACCAGCCGGTAATCGGCGGCGAGGTCGGCGGCGAGGTCGACGCGAAGCAATTCGTGCGAGGGCACGATGTTTTCCGGAAAGCTGAGGAGGAGAGTGCAAATCAAATTCAAATGCAAACACGGCAGGGAAGGAGGCGAGGCTACGAAGTTTGTTTGGAAACGGGGGCACTCTTGGCCGGTGGAGGTGCTGGAGCTGGAGACTGGAGCGGCGGCCCGGGCTTGCTGATGAGTGAGGCTGGAGAGCTGTGGGAGGGGGGGGGGGGGGGGGGCAGCTCAGCTTGGGTCGTAAGTGGGCAGGGCAGGTAGGGCAGGTAGTGTAGCAGGTAGCAGGCAGCAGGCAGGGGATGCAGAGTGGGGCATTGCCGTGGACGACGGCAGAAGAGAGGGAAGGCGTGTCTGTCTGTGTCTGTCTGTCTGTCAGCCTGTCAGTCTGTCTGTCTGTCTGTCTGTCTGTCTGTCTGTCAGTCTGTCAGTCAGTCTGTCAGTCACGGAGTTGTCGCTGTCGCTGCTGGCTTGTTCCAACGGTCCAGTCCAGTGTCTTGTCCGTCTGGCCGCTGGCTGTCCGTCTGACAGGCAACTGGAGCTCATGCGGGTCGGCCGGCCGACAAGGGAAGGAGCTACTACTACTACTACTACTACTACTACTACGTAGTACGTAGTACTTAGTAGTAGTAGTAGCTACTAGTAGTAGTACGTAGTAGTAGTAGTAGTAGTAGTAGTAGTAGTAACATCTCACACGTCCCGCCTCACACGTCTCTAACGTCGTCTCAAACCAACGTGTCCAACGACTTCTGAGAACCGACAAGGTGGAAGGGTGGATCCTCCTCTGCCCACCCCAAGCAAGGTTCTTGTTTCTTCGACCTCCTTCGACGTCGTGATTTCCCCCCGTCCAGTCCAATGCAACTGTTCTTTCTTATTGTCGCAACCCGTCCTTTTAGCCAAATTCCATCTGGTCTGATTCTCTCCTCTCCCCCGTGTCTCCTCCCCCCTTCCCTTGCCACTAATCGACCTTGTGAGTTTGTCACTGCTGATCCATGTCACCATGTGCCCACTTTCTGGTTGTTTTTTTTTTCTTCTTCTTCTTTTCCAGGATCCATTTTATCCGCCATGGCAACATCTGACATTGTCTTGGACCAACGAGTTTTTGTGTCACCCACACGAATGGTCCGATCCTCTGGACATCCGACGAGTAGGCTGAAACAAGCTTGCTCTCTCTGTTCTTTCATCTCAGAAGAGTAGAAAATAACTACTAAGAAAATAAAAGCCAAGGGAAAAGGAGAGAGAGAGCATGTACTACGGACTACGTACGTACTACGTAGAGAAAAAAGCAGGCCCCCCCCTCCGGGGATTGCCAGGTGGTAAATTGCATGCACGTTCATTCATGCACGACATCCATCTCGATTACGCAATTTCTCTCATCTTCCTCAGGCTCTGCTCTGTATTCGCCAACCCCTCTCTTTGGAACCATTGTAACCCTTGGCCTTGGTGACCGCCGACGGCCTCCGAACCATTCATTGTCTTGCGCAGTCAAGGAGAAGCAAGACGGCCATATATTGGTATCCGTTCGTCCAACAGCCGTGCACTTTCCCCTGTTGTTAGCGTCCCGGACATAATTTGCTTTTTTTTTTCTGCCTTGTCACAAGCCATCAAACTCAAAAGAGAGTAGAAACCTAGACCTTCTGAAATGAGATTTCATTTCCACCCAACTCTTTCGTCTTGTCCAGACTCCCGTCGCAACGTAGAGTTGACTTTTCCAACCCAGCCCTGCGGAGCGCACGTGTTGTCAACACATCCCACCCAATTGAGACAATTCGATCCCACAACCCACATCGTCTTGTCTGTGCCTGTACTCCTTTTTTTTTTTCCCTTTCTTGTTTTCACATTTCCATCCGAGACGCCGAGAACATGGATCGTTTTGCATTCGAGACACACACAACTCTACCGTGAAACTGCCCAAGGGCATCCATTCCGGAGTTGTTTGGCCGTACCTCCTACCCTGCAGGAGTTGAACGACCGGGCCCCCGCCGTCTTCCCTTGGACGTTCCGGGTCTCCCGGGCCGTCGAATTCAAAGTAAACACCATAGTCGCGAACGAAGAACGACACGGTACAGCCCGCCATGCGAGCGTCAACAACAAAAAAAAAACCCCAAAAAAGAAGCCGACCATATACTCAACGCAGAAAACATCACGCTATATGACAGCCACTAACCCCACAAATAGAATCCTCTCGGCCTGCTCGCCTCTCCCCCCCCGTCGGTAAAAACCTACGTCGAGCATGAGCGCACGACGATGCGGCTGGCTTGGACGCGGATTCACCACGTTCGGTGTCGCTGTACGCGCCGTGACGTGGCTGCTTGGCCTTTCTGCGACGACTCGCCCGTCCAACTGGCCGACGGTTCGTCCGAGCCTCAGCCTAGCCTAGCATCTGACGATATTCCCGCCGGGATATATACACAGTGGTGACGCACACGCTGCGCTGGAAACCACGGCGATCCGAGCCCCGATGAGAGACTCCGCGACTCGTCGGCGGTGGGTGCTCTGGGACGAGGATCCCCCGCGCGGCACCTTCGCTGAGAAGTCGGTATCCGCGTGAGCTGATTCCGGTGCTGTCGCCGTCAACAACAAGCTCGGCGTGGTCGACATGACGAGCGGGAATGGTCCGCTCTCGACCGAGGGCGAGACGTGCGTCGTCAGTTGCCCCCGTGTTGACGTAGGTATCCCCCACCGGGGAAAACAATCCAACAAGTCCATCGCCGTGTATCTTGAATTGTCCCTCTGCACTGCTGGAAGAGTAGCTACCTAGCTTGTGAACCTCCCCCGAACGGCACAACCACGCCATGCGAAGAAGAGTGGAAGAGAAGAAAGGAACCCCCCCCCCCCCCCCGCCGTAGAGATCCCCTCGTTCACACAAGGACCGGCAGTCGATCCATATAACGCGGTCCTCGCGAGCGCAAACCGCTCATCAAATCGCACCCATCATCCATACATCGCGTTTCCAGAAAACAGAAACCACATCGTTCCCCGAATCCAGGGTAAAAAAAAAGGTACGGGTACGGCGAGTTGAGCCTAAACCCAGTCGACTTGACCAACCCCCTCTGTCTCAAAAACATGGACACTTTCCCCTCGTACACCAAACCCATGTTATTAAATCCATCTCATCTGCTTGAGCGATTGACGTGAGCGCCGTCGCGCCGCCCTCCCCCAACTTAACCCCGAGTGAAGCGTTGGCACGAAGAGTCTTTTTCTCCACATCGTACGCAGACGACGGGTTTAGGAAAAGAAAACCCTGGACTTGACGACGGGGCTGTCTGGTCAAGCCAAGTAGAGAGAGAGAGAGGGAGAGAGAGAATGACAGCTCATAAAAATCCGTCGTCACCAACGTCGGAATGGCCCTGTCCCACGAACCGTCCGCTGCTGCCGCCGCAGACCCCAGTTGGCTGTGAAACGACGAAATGCGCCCGATCAGAAGCCTTGCTTGTGCGCTCGGTTGGCACGCCCGACATCCATGGCGTCAGTCTGCAGACGAGCATGGCTAGACACAACCTTCTTGTTGTTGTGCATGACGAGAACATCACAACGCAGTGTTATTCGACTGTTGGAGGAAACCTGGCAGGCCTCGACACGATGCAAGAACAGCACGGTATCTTGTTCCTCTTGCGACATCGTTCCCACTAGCTGCACATGAACAAACAGACAGCCCCGGCGAGCCTGCAAAAAAAAAAAACTAAAAAAAAAACTCGAGTTTTATATTTCCAACCACGCCTCCTTTCCTGTCCGGGCCCATTTCCGCCAAGGACAACGCACCCTGACGGTCCGACGTTGTACAGGCAGGTTTCGCCAAGAGATCAACCTTTGTCACTTTTCTTGCTTTCGTTCCTTTTCTTTTTCAATCAACCCAGCGTGATGGAATATACCCCCATTCAGCAGTGATGTGCAAGGGATTTCCGACTCTCCGACATGTACGCGGGGTAAAGATGAAGACAGGAAAAAAAGAAGGAAAAAAAAAGGCAAGAATCTCCGTCGTATTGTCTCACAACATGCTCATCCAAAGCTTGGCCTTGCATATTGAGCTTGTTTTACTTTTTTTTGGTAAAAAAAAAAAAAAAAGATAAAAAAAATCGAAAATCGAAGAACAACACATCAAACGTTGGTCCACGTGCGTTTCGTGGCATCAAGCAACCGTATTGCGTGCCGTCTGGGTAAAAGAAAAAAAAAGAAAGCACGCAACGCGAGACCAAGTGGCTGAGCCACCATGTCGTCTCAGCCACCATGTCATCTCAGCCAGTAGACCAGACAATATACATCTCAACTCCAACAGGCACCAGGACGTGCAGGACTTGTCTGCCGCATTGGAGACATGGTGCATTTCGGGAGTTGGTCTCGCATCAGGAGAAGGGGCTGGCCATGGCCGGTCGTCACACAACGCCCATTCGCGAGGCCGTTGTGTCCCATCACCGGGTATTCACCTGTCGCCTCCGAGACGAGACAGCCCCACGACGCATGCCCTCGATTCTGCGAGATGCGCGAGAGATGATTCTTATCTGCCACTAGGGGGGCCGGCTGAGCTGATGCCTCACGTAACTTGTGCAGGTGCATACGCATCGCATCGTGCAGCGTGCAGCGTGTGGTCTCAGTCACTCCACTTCCCCTCACTCCAAGACCCCAAGATTCGAGTGAAGAACCTCGGGAGTCGGGGACATCCGACACAGCTCGGAACAGAACTGCCTTGGTAGCATTGTAATACCAATCGTAGACGATGATAGGGTAAAGCAACGCAATTGCGATGTTGCGTCGTTCGAAAGAAAAAAAAAAAGACATCGGACCGTGGTGAAATCCAAAGACTGTGTGGCTGACCCAACCAAGCAGAAACGGCAGTGGAATCGCCGACCACCCACCCAGTTGCGATGTGTTATCAGTACCCAGGCGCGCGAAGAACTTCATGCAATCGGCCTTTTGGCTCCACGACGCAGGTCCATCAGGTCGTGGATGATGCGGCTAAGAGACAAGAGCCAACCCTCCCCTGCAGGCCCTCGGTCATTTCGTCGCGTATGGATTTTTTTGACTGGATGCTTGCTGACACGCTCTTTATGCCGCGCCAGGGAAGGCAAGCGGGCTGTATGCATGTCGCCAGCCTCTCCTGTCGTGCACAGTATGGGGTTCGCTGCCAAAGCATTTAAAACCAGAAAAAGCATTGTGGTCCAAGGTTGGCCCCAGCAAGGGGGCTTCGCCGCCGCCGTTATACAAAAAAGACGGCGGGCGTCAATGCAATTGGAATCATATTTACCGGCCTGAGGCTGCCGTTGGCCGCCGAATTGGCGAGCAAGCGAATCCCGACCGCCATCGAAATATTTTGCCGTCGACGAATCAATTTCCCTGGCAGGCGCCGGAGACGCTTGCTATCATTATGCAATGTGATCAGTCGAACAGACCATGGGATAGTGCGGGGTACGGTTGTGGAGAGGATACTACTAGCATGTAGAGGTAAACACGTTTTGTCGTGAATTTATCGAATCGACCATCTCGAGAGGACCTCTGCTCGGTATCAACAATCAACGTGTGCCTGTTTGGAGCATGGCCGATGGCTCACCTCATGGGAAGCTTCTGCTGTGGCTCTTTCACTGCGTCAAGGTTGGCTGTTCACCGGACGACTTTTTCTTCTTCTCCAGAAATCGGCTCATCACAGCCCCAGCTGTCGAAACAGGAGAAACAACTTGTGACGACCTGTGACCAACAGCTAATGTGAACGAATTTTGTGGTTGAGAATGGCGTGGCGTGGCGTGACATGCCGTGGTGGCATTCACATTCACAAGCCCCCCCCCCCCCCCCCCCCTGGTACTGATGCACTTAGCATGTACATGTACAATAATGTATTGACGGCACAGACCAGGGTCACGATGTACTACTAGTAGTAGTAGTAGGCAGGCATGCAAGTTCCTCTATGAAAAGGAAAGAACCACCGACCACTGTGCAGCTGGCAGTCGAGAAAACGGTGCAAGTTAGAAAGAAGAGGAAATGATGATTTCTGACATTGCCCTTCGGCCCTACGAGCACAATGGGGGAAATGGTCGTCTGGAGTCCCAAGTCTTTAAATACCGCTGCATCGAGTGCCCTGAGCCCATCGACGATGCTTTGGTGGAAGGAATGTCGCCATCTTCCAGCCAGTTGCATCTTCCAGCCAGTTGGTCGCCCGACTCGTCCCTGCTGGGCCAAGACGACATAGAAAATGCAGGCCGCGCACTTCCCTTCCTCACCGCTTGTCGCAAAGGTTGCGGCCGCCTGGTCGCCCGGTCAATGACTAATGACCGTCCAGGCGACCGTGTCTAGGCGGCTAGTATGATGAACAACAAATTGCACGCAAAGCAAAGACGTGCAGCGTCTGGCGCGGGTTCTTCCTATCCGTCATTGGGAACAGCTGACAGGTTGTTTGTTGAAGACGACGACGACGACGACGACGACGACCTCAGGGCACCACCACCACCACCACCACCACCACCACCACCAACCGGCTGCTGACAGTTGACCACCTTGATGGATTCGAGTTGCTGCTTGCCAACTGGCTGCCACTCGCCCGTACTGGGACCACATCCACAAGCCATGAGCCACGCGGCCCAGAGTTCTGGAAGCCACGGCGGCAATCATCACTCCAGTGAGTCCAGCCCCAGGCCTGCGTCGTCATTCTGCGCGATAATGGATTCCGCATCGTATCCTGCAACACCTTTCGATTTGAGCCACCTGGTTCCTCGGCGCGGCCTGCGTGCCCCTCCATTCCGCTACCACTCAGTCCTGGGCCCGACTGCCGTCAATGTCTGTGTCCTTCACGCCTCTCCGCCTTTCTCGGTCCCCTTCTCGGTCCGCCTGCGCCACTTCCGAGACCCAAACAAAGTTGGCGGGAGCCAAGTGTGTTGTGTGCGTGTGCGACACGATACGTACACTGAAACTGAACGTGAACTTGCCTTGCACTGCAACGCCCCGTCTGTCCATGGCCGTGTTCGTGCTGCTGGCAATCCGTCATGATAATAATGTCCTTTTCGTC
Source organism: Claviceps paspali (assembly GCA_013435705.1). Taxonomy (NCBI): domain Eukaryota; kingdom Fungi; phylum Ascomycota; class Sordariomycetes; order Hypocreales; family Clavicipitaceae; genus Claviceps; species Claviceps paspali. The sequence goes on along the minus strand of JABAEC010000090.1, from coordinate 85,080 downwards.
CCCCATCGCCATTGTGTTCTCTGTTGAGAGCGGCCAACATGACAGGATTTGCCCACTGCGAGGCTGTTCCTTCACCGGCCAATCATTGGCTGGCTGGGCCCGAGGTCCCCCACTTCCTGTTCCCCTCCTGTCCCCCTCCTGTCCCCCTCCTGTCCACCTCCCTCCTGTCCACCTCCTCTCATCGACGTGGTCGAGCGCGCACTGCGACGTGACAACAACAACCCCCGACCTGATCGTTGGAGAGCAGCGGCTGCTCGGTCCTGATACGGCATGGCTTTTTTTTTTTTTTTTTTTTTTTTTTTTTTTTTTTTTTTTTTTAGCTTCCAAGTCCGCTGTTGCCGCTAACACGCATCGTCGTCCACGTCCCATGTCGACCACTGCCGCCTTCCACCTACCCACCACCCATCCCATCACCTGAGCTTCTGTGACCGACAAGTTACAACTGCGCCGTCCCCTTCCCCCGTCTTCATCCCTGTCGCCATCGAAGGGGAAGAGACCCTCCATCAGGCCCCTTGTCCCTTGTCGTCCATCCGACTCCGCAGAGCGGGCCATTTTCAACACCATCTATTGGACTCGAGCTTGGTGCACCCCATCTGCAACCTCGTGTCCAATCAAAGCCCTGATTCACCCCCCCTGCTGCCCGTGACCTCATCAAACGTGCTTGTTCGATCAATCAGCCTGTTACTCCAACTTCCTTCTACCACTCACTCACTCATTGCCTAACACCTCAAAGGGCCGTCTTTGCATCCCGCACCGTTCAGATTCAAACCTCAATCCGTTCTTGTTCACTTGCGGGAACCTTGTTCTACGCGTTGCTGGCACTTGTTTCTCCAATCTGCTCAAAGACGGCCGGCTTGTCTACAGTCTTCTGTGCTCTTTTCTTTCTGGCCAAGACTGTCCCAGATCAGTCAATCCTGTTTCTCGCCAGTCGTTCCTCGACGACTTTTTCTTCCTTCAACATACGCCACCGCAGGTCGGAACTTACATAAAAGGCGCTGTGCTTTCAACAAATCTACCCTTCGATGCCGATACTTTTAATACCACAACACCTCGATCCGCTCGCTTCGCTCTCCTTGCCCGGCTTTTCTTCTTGTCAAAACAACAATCTTTTCGATAGAGAACTGTCACTATGAGTCCCCTCCCACCTGATCCATACAAGATTCTTGGTGTCTCGAAAGATGCACAGATTTCTGAGATTCGATCCGCTCACCGAAAGCTCGTCTTGAAATGTCACCCAGACAAGGTCCAAGATCCCGCACTCAAGACTCAAAAGCAGGAGGAATTTCAGCAAGTTCAGCAAGCATATGAACTGCTCAGCGACGAGTCGGAACGGAAGAAGTATGATGACAAGGTCAACATGGAAGAACTCCGAAAGCAGTTCCAAAACAAAACCAATATATCAACTCCGCGCCCGTCGGCAAGGTACCCGGGACAGGGGGATGAACGGGGAGCGGAATTCCGGACGAATCCCTTCGCACCGAATGGAACCCCTTCTGGTGCCAGATACACATACACCCAATACCCAAATGATGACCTGGATCGTGGTGCGTACCCTTTCGACGCCCCTCCGAGACCCTCGCGCCGCGAATCAAGCTTTGCGGATAAGACCTCGAGACGAGACGCAGAAAGAGAACGCGAGCGTACTGCAAGGGAAAAAGAGAGAGAAAAGGAAAAAGAGAAAGAGCGCAGACGTCGACAGGAAGATGCAATCCGGCGAGCCGAGAAGGAAGCCAAGGAAGCGCGGCGCGCTGAAAAGAGAGCCCGAGAGAAGCAGCGGGAAAAGGAGGCGAAGCGAGACGAACCGTCATCGACGTCAAAGTCTGAAAAGAAGAAATCGGGCAGCAGCAGGAAGCACGACGGGAAGGACCGCTCTTCTGGCCGAGATGACATCCCAACAGCTGCCCCAGAGCGGTCTTATACATCCAAGGTGGATTATGCAGCGTCGTACATTCAAGCGACCAGAGCTCAGAGTGACGGTTTGCGCCGCTCGGCCACCTACCATGCTCATACAGTGAAGCCACCTGCGCCGACGCCCCCTCCGATTCATGGTGGTCATAATGGACCATTTTCTCCCCCTGCCGAGGATGACCCCGGATGGTCATCCGGATATCACTATCGGGAAAGCCCGAGGATGTCGAGGGAGCAGTCGTATCGCGCCACCGCGTACGACTCAATGGAAGATCCGCTCCATTTCCCTCCCGTAAACCCCATGATGCCATCGTCTTCTCACAGGGCGGACCTGCATCGTACTCAGACCATGCCAGCAGAGCCGTTGTACTCCCGTCCGCCGCCCGGGCCCTCGAGGTCGCAGACTTTCAACGCCTTTGACGGTTCTGGTGACTACAGTCGGGGCCGCGACCGGTCTCGCATGCATTCTCAAATAGAAGTCGAGTCGGAGGCGGAAGAATTGTACGACCGACGCCGGGAACGGAAGCATCGAAGCAGCAGACGACGCCATTCACCGGAGCCATCGAGGACTGAAAACGTCTCTCGATACTCGGTTGATGGAGGGCGAAGCAGACTTCACAGCTCGTACGTTCGTCACGTTGATCCCGAGGTTGTCGAGCCGTATCCCTACTACGGGCATCCCTCCGATGAGCGACCGTCGATGTCTACTCGTGAATCCAGCTACGCCGTTCCCGAAGGCGCAGCAAGGTTTCCCAAGGTCAAGACGTCAAAATCATACGGGTATGAAGACGTTCAGTACAGCAGCTACCACGACAAGCCTTACCACGAGGAATATGCGTATGCATGAAGTCGTGCGATAAGCCTTTTTTTTTTTTTTTTTTTTTTTTTTGACAACTCTTGCCGCGTTTTTTTATTCGTTTCTCTGCTTTTTGTTTTTATTTTTCATTTGTTTTCTTTTGGTCTCTTCATTTTTATTCCTGGGATTTTTTTTTTCATGCATCTAAACATATACTACCAATGTGGGCGTGGAATGAAGGTTCTGTGAATTGTTGGCGAGGGCTGCATGTTCTGATTTTTTTTTCTTTTTTTTTTTTTTTTTCACTTTGTGATGAGTTTTGGATTTTCGTCCTTTCATGACCTGATTGTGTTTTTAACGACTTACTATATATGCCCCCACGGCTCATGAAATTGCTTTTTTCACGACATTTTGGAATTCAGCTGAGGATGATGAAATGGTGCTTTGTCTGCATTTTCGTTTTTTTAGTCATGGAAAAACATGGAAAGCGGAGTTTCGTGGCTTATCTCCAGAGGTCGAGTGGCATCATGTATCGAGTCTGCCAGAAGGTAGTGAGGCGTAGCAGGATCTGTTGTCTTGTTTGCATGTTTGGGCCGAGCCAGGGGCATTTTGGATGCGGTGCTCTACCGGAATCAGATCTCCCGGCTCCCCATTTTCTCTTTCTTCCTCTTTTTTTTTTTCTCCCCGAGAAATTGATGAGGGCGTCGATGGATGTTATTTATGCCCATTCCGGACCAGGTACCTCACTCCTTTGATAAAAGAATAGAAGCGGGAATGTTCGCGCTGTGATCTATGTTGATGTTTTTGTCTGTGAATTGTTGGTCGTGGCGAGGCGCTGTCGATGGGCGGTGCGGTGCAGCCATAGATGATGGAGACTTCGTATGTGAATGACGTTCTCATAAGCAACAAAGATGAATGGATTGATGGAGCGCACGAGCGACGGGTTGCGAGACGGACACTGGCAAGACTGAAAAATTGTAAAAAAAATAAATGCGGCCAGTGTGACTCGAACACACGACCTTCAGATAGGCATCCGTAGGATTGAAGTTGACTTCAGTCTGACGATCTCCCAGCTAATCTATGGCCGCAGATAGTAAAGTGCGCAGTTATTATGTGTTATCAGGGGGGAAAAACACAATACCCACTTTTCACTGCATCGAGCCCCGCCGGGAACAAGGAAAGGGGGGGAGGGGGGGGGGGCAGCACGTTTTGGCATGAAACTTGGCGGAACTCGTCTTGCAGAAGCAGGCTCCGGATGTCTTCACTTCTACATTTCCCGGCATCTATCTTTACAAAAAATGGACAAGCGAGGACAAAGACGTTTGGGGGGGGGGGGGGTGGGAAAGTAACACCGCGGCTCAGGCCGTCCTCTTCTCGGTGATAGGCTGTCCGAGGGGCACGGGGCCGACGCAGCCGGCGTCCGGGCCGTGGAGGTCGAAGACGCGCCTGCCGCGCAGCCAGGTCTGCCTGACTCGGCCGGTGAAGCGGTGGGATTCCCAGGGGGAGCAGGCGTTCTTCCAGGGCATGTCTGGGCGGGCGAGGGTCCATGGCTCTTGGTCGTCGAAGACGCAGATGTCGGCGTCCATGCCGGGTCTTAGGGCGCCCTTTCGGTGCGCGAGGCCGACTTGCTCGGCGGGGGCGGCGCAGCACAGACGGACCATGTCGGCGATGGTGGGGGCGGCGGCGGCGGCGGCGGCGCGGTGCCTGGCCGCCGTGTGCAGGATGGGCAGGCCGAGCCCGACGGAGGCGATGCCGCCCCAGGCGGAGAGGAAGTCGCCGCGGAGGGTGGTGGCGGCGAGGGGTGCTGACGGGGCGGGGTCGAGGCTCGCGGGGAGGAGCTTGAGCTCGGGCGTGCAGGGCGAGTGGTCCGAGACGACGGTGCGGATGCACGAGTCCTCGGAGGAGAGCTCCTCCCAGAGGAGGTCGCGGTTGCGGGACCCCCGGATGGGCGGGCAGCACTTGTGGCGCGTGTCGCCCCGCGGGATGGCCTCGGCCGCGAGCCCCAGGTAGTGGAAGCACGTCTCGGCCGTGACCCTGACGCCCCGGGCTCGCGCCGCCCTCAGAAGCGGGATGCACTCCGCCGCGGAGAGGTGCACGACGTGCAGGTGCAGAGAGGGGGCCACGTGCGCCGCCGCCAGGATCGCCTCCACGGCCGCGGTCTCGAGCGACGCCGGCCTGGAGTCCAGGAAGGTCTGGTACGCCGTGGGGTCGTCGGCTGACGGCCTCGACGGGGGCGGAGACGCCGTGCCGGTGCCGGTGCCGTCGCCCGGTTCCATCTCCGCGTGGAACATGAGCGTCGTGGCGCTGTCCTTGAGCGTCTCCATGGCGAGGACCATGTCCTTGGTCGTTATGGCCGGGAACTCGTCAACCTGGGTTTTTTATTATTTCGGGTTAGAAAGGGGAAAGAAAGAAAAAAAAAAAACAAGACGAAATTGTACGGCTTTTTTTTTTTTTTTTTTTTTTTTTTTTTGTTTTTTTTGTGGGGGGGGGGGGGGGGGGGGGGGGGGGGGGGGGGGGGGGGGGGGGGGGGGGGGGGGGGGGGGGGGGGGGGGGGGGGGG
>JABAEC010000090.1:0-79810 GCA_013435705.1 Claviceps paspali | reverse complement strand
GGTTTTTTTTTTTTTTTTTTTTTTTTTTTTTTTTTTTTTTTTCCCCCCCCCCCCCCCCCCCCCTCTTTGCCTTGGTTTGGGAAAGCTTCTTTTTCCTCTCATGTCAATCAGCACACACACACACACACACACACACACACGCACTCACGCCGGAATCAATCAGGAAGCCCTTAAAGCCGCGTACGCCAGCCTCGATGAGCGGCTTCAGCTCGTGGGCGTTGCCGGGAACCACGCCGCCGTAGAAGGCCACGTCGACCCAGCACTGGCCCTCGCTGGCGGCCAGCTTCTCGCGGAACGCGCGCACCGTCGTCGTGGGCGGTATGGCGTTCAGGGGCATGTCGACGACGGTGGTGACGCCCCCGGAGGCGGCGGCCCGCGTGCCCGTCCAGAAGCCCTCCCACTCGGTGCGTCCCGGCTCGTTGAGGTGCACGTGGGCGTCCACCAGGCCCGGCAGAAGCAGGTGCGGCGTGCAGTCGACGTAGGTCGTCTCGGCGGGGAATCCCGTCCGCGGGACGACCACCCCGGCCTCCACGGAGACGATCTTGCCCGTGGACGGCGAGAAGGCGATGGTCGCCGGCGAGACGGCCAGCGAGCCCGACGGCTGGGGGAGCACCGCGCGGCTCGACACCAGCACGGTGAGGGGTCCTCCCGGCGAGTCGGATGCTTGCATGGTGGGCGGCAAAGGAAACGGGCGGATGGGCTTTTGCAAGAGGGTCTCGTCCGATGAGCAGAACGCGGTGAAGCAGATGGCAGATCCATCTTCTCGAGTCGCTTTCGTCGGCCGGCCCCGATCGACGCGGCAATAAACCGGCCAGAGGACCAGGATCGGGAGCGGATACCCCCCCCCCCCCCACGCGCCACATGACATGACTTGAACTTGACTGACTGGTTGATGACGTCGACGCCACGCCCTGCCATCAAGCAAAAGGCTGGAATACAAGCATGTTTTCTACCGATGCCAAGTATTGCATAAAGTTACACCCGTACCCATCTTTATATATGCATTCACATCATACAAGGATATATGTACTTGCCCAGCCGCCTCATCCACAATCTCCCCGTGAGCTCTGTTCTTGTCGTGTTTTTCGTCCGTCCGCCCAGACCCTTGTGATACTCGTTCTAGCCCTTCTTTCACCCCATCTCTGTAATTCTGTTTTTACCGCGTGGTGATTCCCGGACACCAAGCACAAATAGTCGTACACAGCAAGGGAAAAAAAAAAAAAAAAAAAAACCTCCGAGACCGGTCGTCATGCCCCGTCTTGTAGCTCTTTTTGTCCAATTATTTATGTTTTAATTTTTTTTTCTTGATTACTTTTGTCTCTTGATCGTCTTTTGCGCCATCTCTATGAGTCCATCCTTGGCCTCGCTTTCGGGAAAGTCTGCAATGGCCGCGATGGCCCTCTCCGAGTAGTCCTGCGCCAGAGCTCGGGTCTGCTCGATGCCATCACTCTGCAATACCAGCTGGCGAGCCTGCGAGAGAGAGACAGAGCTTGTTAGTAAAAAGCCCACGGCCTAGAGTGGCACATGCCATCCATGCATGATGTGGAATGTGCTAGGGGCCAAAAGGCAGAAAAAAACAAAAAAAAAAAACGGAAAAAAATAAGAAAAGTTGGCAAGTCACCTTGTCTACATCGCCCTCCCTCTCAAACTTGCGTCCCACCAGGGCTCCCAGGTCCGGGTTTTGCTTCCAGGCAAAGAGAAGCGGTGCAGTTGCCAGACCCAATTCCAGGTCGGCCCCCGCAGGCTTGCCCAGATCCCGTCCGCTTTGAGTATAATCCAGCATGTCGTCCACCAGCTGGAAAGCGAGTCCCAAGTTCCGGCCGTACGAGTAGGCAGCTTCGACCGTCGTGACATCTGCATTGCCCAGCAGCGCCGCGGCACGGCAGGACTTGGATATCAGGCTGGCAGTCTTGAGATACGTCTTTTGCAGATAGTACGTCATGGTCTCCTCGGAGTACTTGGGACTTCGTTCGTCGCGTTCGGTATTCTTCAGCTGCATGAATTCCCCCTCCACCAGGTTGGCGATGACGGTGGCAAGAAGCTCGACGACCTCGACGTGCCTCAGCCTCGCGAGCGCCACTGAAGCGCGCCCGAGGAGAAAGTCGCCAGCCAGCACGGCCATCTTGTTGCCAAACTCCAGATTGGCTGACGGGGCCCCTCGCCTCGACACCGAGTGATCAATCACATCGTCGTGGAGAAGTGATGCAGTGTGGATGAGCTCCGTGATCTCAGCCAGCCGCCGTTGGCTTGGCAAGATGTCCGAGGCCCCGTCGGCAACCTCGGGTTCGGCCGAGGACGAGGGCGTAGCCGAGGGATTCAGGTCGGCGAGGATTTGAACGGGCGATATGGACGAATCGATGGAGCTCCCGCTCGCGACGTGTTCGGACCGGGGATTCTTGGGACACAGGTGGCTGGCGCGGCTCATCAGCAGCACAATCAGCGGCCGGACGTGCTTGCCTTGGGCCTGGGTGTAGTATTTGGCTGCACGATCGAGGGACGGGTGGCCTGACCCGAGAAGCTTGCGGATATTCCCCGTGAGGAACTGCATCTCCTTGGCAACCGCTCGCAGCGGATCAACGGTCATGGCGTCCTTGGACGTTTTCTTGATCATGCTGCCGACGACATTGGAGGCGACCTGCACCGCGGCGGCCCAGGCGGAGCTTCTTCGCCCGCTGGTGTGTATGCTTGCTGTGCGGGTCTTGGCGTTGTAGAGACAGACTGTGGGATAGCGACTCCAAGGACAGCCCGGCGCTGCTGCGATGCCTCCTCGAGCGGCGGCATCCCGAAACACCGTGGCTCCTCGCCGGAGCGGCATGGTTGGGTGAGTCGCAGGCGGTCAATCGCCCGTAGATCTGCGGATTGTGATCGCCGTCGGAAGGGAAAGGGAAGGCCTGGTGTGATTCCCAACGAGCGAGGAGCAGGTGTGAGATTTCCGAGCGAACGAAGAATCGGCGCGTCGGCGCAGGGGGGGGGTTGGCTGGTTCTGGTGCGGAAAGCAGAAGTCGTGACGAAGTCGCATCTTTCAGGCCGCCGGGGACCGTGCAACGCTCTTTTTTCTTTTCTTGCGGGTTTGCTCGGCAACTTATCCGGCGTCGGTATCCGGCCTCGCTGATTGGCCATGTGGTCCCACCCGCCGCGCCACTGAAGAATGCGGCTGACGCAACGGATTGTTTGTGGCTGACTCTTGTCGGACGGACTGTTGTGTTCGTTCAGCCAAGCCAGAATCAGCATCCATGCAAACCCGTCATCGACAACAAAGATTGAGCCAATGACTGGAAACGCGCCACGCGCTCTGTCGAGATGGTGCTTCTCACTATGACAACGGCCATCGTGGACCGTCTGCAGGCCACAAACGACGTCTTGCGCAACGCCACCAGTCTCGCCGAGGAACCTCAGGAGAACAGCGAGCCGTCGCTGAGAAATCCTGCCGTCGGGAAACCCATCTCTCATGGACAAGTCATTGATTTGTGGGAGAGGCTGAGCGACGGCGACGGCGTCTCTCCCAGTCTGGAGCAGCTGCTCCGCGGCTCGCAAGTCTACTCTCCACCACCACCCCCCAAGCCAGAACCGGTAAGCATCGCCCTTGCGAGGCAGAGCCCATCATCACATCACCCGTAGAAACCTGCCGATGTTCTGACGTTGAGGGAAAAAAAAAAACGGAAACAGTCTCAAGAATACAAGGCCCTCATGGCACGCCTACGTCACGAAGAAGCACAACGAGCCTACGAGCGCATGGTCAACCCACCCTCGAAAGTCGAGACCTTCCACGACCGTTTCCCGACATCGGCACAGGCATTTTCTCAGGTTAACCGCCCGGTCCACGCCGCAGACCTCGGCGACGACGACGTAACCCTCCAGGACGTTCACCGCCAGGTGATGCTCATAATCAACTTCATGGTCAGCATACTGGGCGTCGCCGGGACGCTGTGGGTTCTGTCGAGGTGGTGGAGCGTGCCAGCCAGAATCTTGCTCACCATGGGCGGGAGCATAGCCGTTGCCGTTGCCGAAGTCGCCGTCTACTCGGGATACATGTGGAGGATGGAGCAGGGGAAGCAGAAGCAGAAGACAGCCAGGGAGGTCAAAGAGGTGGTGAATACGTGGGTGGTCGGGCTGGATGAGAAGGAGGATGGTGAAACGATTGTACTACCCGGGAAAGACGATGCTGTAGATGCGGCTGTCCGAAGACGAGTGACGGCCGCTCAAAAGACGAAGGAGTAGAATTGAATTGACAATTCCCCATATACAAATTGTGTTGCCTTGTTTTGCGTACGTGCGTGCGTATGTCGTGTGAAGGGGCGGGAGAGGGGGAGGGAGGGAGGGAGGGGGGGGTGTAAATAATGTATAATTTTATAGTTTAGAGATATGACGTCATGTAGAGTGCTCGCGTGGTGCTCGTCGTCCACACTACATGGCCGTCGTCGTCGCGTCGCGCAACGCGTCCCAGTCGAGTTCGAGCGAGAAACATATGCACGCACTTTTCCATCTGCTTTACCCACTGCATGCATGCAACAACGCTTGCGATTTTTCTCTTCTCCGGACGCTATTCCTCGCCCACGCGTCATCTCTGCATCAATCGGTGCTCTCTGTTTCAAATGTCTTCGCTCCGTCTCCGCAGCCGACATACGTCCAAGTCATAGCGCACCGGCATGCGTGACTTCCATCGTCGCTCCCTCCGACATTGAAGCAGGCCCTTTTCCCCGCGAAGCATCCAGCATCGAGGCGCCGCCGCCGCCACGATGACGAGCTCCTCCCCAGAATATGCCATGTATGCTCTGCGAAAAAAAAAAAAAAAAAAAACCTCACTCTCCTCTAGTCTCTGGCTTCGTGCAACTAAGAAAACAAAAAAAAAAAAAACCCGTGTCCCAGAACGAAACCAGGCATGCCATCAGATCTGCCGCGGAAGCGCAACAAGCCCCTTCGTACCTACGGCCGTAAATGCGTGCCGACGGCGGAGGAGGAACCCCGCGGCGAGCCCCCGTGCGAGAAGGTGCCATCGGAGCCCATGCTCGGCGCAGAATCACCATCACCGACACCACCGTCGGCACCGGCAGTGCGAGACGCGATCCCGCGGCCGTCGATTCTACACTACTTCAGGCCTCTGCCCGCCGAGCCGGGACCGCAGAAGAGCACGGAGAGGACACACGATGCATGCACCGCGTCGCCGCCGACAAACACCCCGCTAGTACGTCGTAACCCACGGCTTCTCAAGATCAGGTGCTCCTCCTTGCCGTCCGACACTTGGCCAGAGGAGACCGCGCCAAGCTCGTCGGTCGAGAAGAAGAAAGATGGAGCAGGAGAGGGAGGCAGAAGCAGCAGCAGCAGCAGCAGCAGCAGCTCATCGACAGCATCCGTCGACGAAAAAAGCAAGCGTTTGCCCCGCAGCAACAGGCGGGATCAGGTCTCCGACCAGACGAGGACGGCTGGCACTTCCCGCCAGGACGGAAACAAGGACCGGAGACGGCCCGGGCGTCGGCCACCCACCGTCCAGACGACTCTGAACATCACGTCCCAGGCGGCGTTTGCGGAGTGCAAGGTGTGCGATACGGTGTGGAACCCGCTGTACCCAGACGATGTCAGGTATCACGAGAAGAGACACAGGTCTCTGCTACGAAGGAAGCGGAAGAGGGAGGAAGAGGAGCTTTAAAAAAAAAAAAGGGAGAAAAAAGCAAGAAGAAGAAGAAGAAGAAGAAGAAGCGGTTTTTCTGCCATGATACCCAACGTTTTTTTTTTAAATGACTAGCCCGTCTTTACTTTTTATAGAGATATGTATTACTATTGTCTCGTCTTTAACTCGCTCTACCCTACCGACATTCTACCTGCGTCCCGGTCCTGAGGGGAGAAACGGCGGGGGAGGGGGGAGCAAAGCAGAGTGGTCGCCTGTTTCTCTGAAGCCGCAGTAGGTGTTTCTTCCATGATACCCTTCGTTTTTTTAATATCCACCCTACCTCTTTATTATGGTTATTACTATTATTATTTGGTTTTCCTTGAGAAACATCATTATTATCGTTTCTTCTTCGAGGAAACCGAGGCGTCGCCCGTCTCTCTGAGTCATAGCAGGTGCAAGGAAAGGACCGTCAGCCGCGCGTACATGGCGTTTGGTTGCTTCGCCGCGTCCGTCGAGGCTGTGCAGTCTGCGTGTCGCGCGGTTCCGATGACTGCATGGAAGAAGGAACCATGCGTAAAGAGTAGAGAGTGTGCATGATCTGTAGATTGGGGCGGGTTTTATTCTATTTTTTTTCTTTCCCTGTTTTTTTTTTTTTTTTTTTGGAAATGCGTCCGAGCAGGTGGCTTGAGCTCGTATTCAACCTGGCTTGGGGGTTGGGGTTGGAGTTGTTCTTCTTCTTCATACGACGACGCAACGGCGTAATGATGGTGTATGTGCGGCGGGCGTCTTGACGAAGCTGCCCGTTTGGTTTCTGCGGGCGAATTGGGGTCTGCTGGGTTTCTTTGCTTACCTCTGTCAGTTTTTATGCTCTGCGGGATGGGCGAAGCGAAAATGCCATCTTTTTTATTGTGTGTTTACGACGACGAGGGTGTGTCCCTTCGGAACTAGCTGGCGTGGTGAGATGAGGAGTATGACTGCGCCATGATGGGTCAGCAATGAGATCGTCCTACCTGCGTCATCTCTGTGTATGTGTGTATTTATGTGTGTGTGTGTGTGTGTGTGTTTTATTTTTCGTTTGTTGGAGGCTTCGTGGTGAGGGGATTATAAAAGATGGCCGGTTGTTCGCTCGACGTTTTTTTTGTTTTTTTCTTTGGAACCGACACGCTCTTCTCACACATGACATTCTTCTCACAGTGATTCAACACGTGGGTGCTGCCTTTTGAAAGCCCTCTTTTCGAAATATACATATCGATATATATATAATATACATAAACATGCACGTCAACCACCTCGTACGGATCCTGATTCTCGCAGGCGCCGCCGCCGCCGTCCCCTCGGGCATGACAGAAAAACAATGGAGCAACCACAGCCGCGGTGAAATCGACATAGATCTCCCGCCGGTGGTGCCCATCAACACGCGGGCCGAGGACCAGGACCTCATCAGCAAGCTCCTCACGTCGGCGACGCAGACGGACCGCATCAGGCTGCTCGACCAGCCCGGCGACTTCGTCTTCGACTTCAGCCCCTCCGGCTCCGCGCCGGCCGACGCCAGGACCGTCGGCAAGGGCGGCCTGACCGTTGCGGCCACGTCCAAGACGTTCCCGGCCCTCATCGGCAACGGCGCGGCCATGACGGTCGGGTTCCTCGGCCCATGCGGCATCAACACGCCCCACGTGCACAACCGGGCCACGGAGCTCAACTTCATCGCCGAGGGCCGCCTCGTCACCAACTTCATCGAGGAGAACGGCGCGAGGGCCGTGGCCAACACGCTGACCAAGAACCAGATGGCCATCTTCCCCCAGGGCGCCATCCACACCGAGTTCAACCCGGACTGCACCGACGCCGTCTTCGTCGCCGGCTTCAACAACCAGGACCCGGGCGTCCAGACCATCGCCCAGAACTTCTTCAGCCTGCGGCCCGACATCGTCAAGGCCACGCTCGGCAAGGGCGTGCAGTACTGGGACGGGGCCGACATCGAGACCTTCCGGGAGGGCATCCCGGCCAACGTTGCGCTCGGCATCGAGGCCTGCCTGAAGAAGTGCGGCATCCGGCCCAATGCCAAGCGCGACGTCAACGAACTGTTCGTCTGAAAACCGAGGGGATAGAATGTTGTGGTGGTGCGCATGGGGTTTGTGGTGGCAAAGGGGAACAAAGGTGCGAGTTGAAATAAACATGGAAAATAAAAATTTATACGTAGTAGTAAACAAGATATACTATAGTATGTACATGCTACGTACGTAGTAGTACATGGATTTTGAACCACCCCCCCCCCTTCCCCGTTTTCATTGGCTGTGTGTGGGGTGTGGGGTGTGAGGCGGGGGGGTCACCTGCTCCACCTGAGGGGTGTGCCAGCTCGGCCAGCTCGGAAGATGCTATGAGAGAGCCTGGCGATTTCTTCCATCGTAGAAAAAAAAAAAAAAAAAAAGAAAGACAAAACAAAAAAAAAAAAAACCTCTCCTTCCCACGTTCGCGTCATGATACAGCATCCGCCATGTATGTGTGCCACCCGGCTGGACGAGCACTCCAACGAGACTTCCGTCGCTGATGCTCATCCTCTCTCCCTCTCCCCCCAAACCGCAGGATCGACGCCTCGATTCGCATACGCCGCGCCATCCACGTCGGCGACGGCCTGCTCGTCAAACGCATCCTCGAGTCCCATCCCTCCCTGCTTCACAACCCCGATACCTCCCTCTCCGGCCTCTCCAACTCGAACCTCCATCTCGCCGCCTCGCTGGGCCACAAGGAAATATGCGAGACACTGTTGCAGGCCGGCCACGAGGACCCGTGCCCTGCCCTGAACGAGAGCCACCAGACGGCCCTGATGCTGGCCGCCGGCGCCGGGCACTCCGAGGTGGTGCTCCTGCTGTGCGAGCATGACCGGAGCTGCATCCTCCGCAGAGACATCAGGGGCCGAGACGCCATCATGGAGGCCAGCATGGGCGGCCACGACACGGCCCTGCAGATCCTGCTCACCTACGCGCCGGGCGGCCCGCGAGACGCGGTGCGGAGGGCCGACCTCGAGGGCAACACCGCCCTGCACTTCGCCAGCAGCAACGGGAATCTCCTCGGCCTCCGCACCCTTCTGGCCGCGGGTGCCGACGTGGAGTGCCGCAACATCTGGAACTGGACTCCTGCTGCCTACAGTGCCACCGTCCAGGCCGAGGTGTACTTCAAAGGGCTGGTCGCGGAAGTGGGCAAGCGCCAGCAGCTGAGGAAGGAGATTGAGGCCACCAGAAACAGAAAAGCGGGAGCAGTTCGTCTTGTCGTGTCGCAAAAGGACGACAAGTGAAGGCCGAGCAGCTTTTGCTGTCGTGCCTGTTGCCGCCGCCGAGTGATGCGTTGGAAACCCATCTGGCATCAAACTGGAGGCTATCATGTTCTGAATCTTCCGTCTCTATCTGAAAAATCAATTTTGGATGTTTTTTTTTTTTAATTTTTTTTATTTCCTCGCACATCTATTGCAGGACATGTTGCCCCCATTGCGTTCCCGCTTGCGATGGCCGTCCTCTCCCCGACTGTGGTTCACACATCACCACCACCATCATCAGACGATTTCCATCCATCCGCGCTCGCTCTATAACAGATTGTGCCAAGACTCGCTGCGGATTCAGCATGGAGAAAAAAAAAAAGACAACGCACACGCACGCAGAGAAAGAAAGTGAATTGGCCTTTGACGACTATTTGCTTGCGTGGCCGGACCGTCGATGTGCCTTTTGTGTGATTCAGCCAGATTGACTGATCCGTCTTTGTGTTGTATTTCTTTGGTCCATGAACTGGAGGTTGCAATTTCCGCATCAGTCTTTTGGACTCTGGGAAACATCCCATACGTGAAGGATTCGGACTTGATTGGACCATCGGCTGGAAGTCTTCTATGCCGACGCCGCAGTCGTGAATCACGTCTTGCTACGTCTGCAGATTATGTGGCGATGCCTTTTTTTGGGGGGGGGAAGGGAGAGCAGACTTGCTGATCTGCCCTCGTGTTAAATGGAACGGGAATCTCTCCGAATTCGGTCCACTCAAACAAACTTATTCACCACCACTGCCGTTGCGAGCTTCAGTCGACTTCACATTTCGGCCTCATGTCGAGAGTGCCGGTCGTGCAGAGGAGAGTTGAAGTAGACGACAATTTCCTACCTCGTCCGGCCACGAAGCTCGTCGTGACACAATACCTCCAACGTCAAGACAACTCCCGTTGGGCGTGGATCATTGTCGGCACCTTCTTCAACAGCCAAGGTCTAGCCTTGTGGAGCACAGAAATATTCATTGCTCGGCTTGACGTCGATTCCGAGCCGGGATTTGGCGACGACGACGACGACTACGACTACTACGGCGAAAGTGAGAGCACTGCCACGTCATACCACGGATTCCGTCAAGAGTCTTGGTCCGGTGAGTCGCACCATGGTTTCATGTCCTCCTTGTGTTTCCTTGGCGAGTCGTTGATTGCTGCCCAGCTTGTGCTGCCGTGATCAACAAGTCGTGTATGGCTTGACGCGGACTCCCTCCGATAGCTAACGTCAGATAGGAACGGAACCGACGGAGGAAATCGAGGACTGGACGGAAAACATATACTCGGAACCCACATATCCTCAGCCCCCCCCACCGAGCTTCCTTTATCCTACTCCCAGCATCGTCTCCTACGTCCCGCCGACCTGGGATCCCGTTGCTCACGTTCCAGTGTTCGGGTATTGGCAGACGAGATTTGACCCTGGTTCGCGTCGCTGGATAGACATCTGGCAGCCTCAATACTGATCAGCATTGAAACCGTTTGTCGCTGGGACCCCCCGAAGCGCGTCGAGTCGTCCCTACTTGTATCCCTGCGAGAGGAAGCAATGTCTGGAGGTTGGAATCCGATCACGGGCCGTGACCCGGCTGGCACGCGTCCCAGTCTCGCTCCGTTTGGAGCTCCTGTCCCCGGCCAGGGCCAGCCTTACATCTACCATTCTGGTGGGCCGGGGCAAAACTTTGGTACTTATGCTCATCACAGCCCGTGGGCCGGCATGGCTTACGGAATGCATTCCTTAGGACACCTAGGACACCCGCCACCCGCTCCGCCGGCCGCCTTTGCCACGCCGGCCGCACCGGGCGGATACCACGCTCACCACGTCCAGCAGCACACGTACTCGTATCAGCCCAACGGAATGGGGAACATGCTTCCCCGCCAAGCCCAGCCGTGGCCTGTCATCGATCCGACGATGCCGGCGGCGCAAATGACCAATTCGACCGGAGGGGTGGGCTGCGAGCCCGGGTACACCATGTTCTTCGCCGCGGAGCACACCAAGGCTCACATCTTCCGATCCAACACGCCGCCCTGGCAGTTGCCCGCCACGGCGCAGATGCCCTTCAAGGCGGCTCACATTCCCTGCAACACGACGCTCGAGGAGCTGCTCAAGGGCTTCGGGTGCACGAACCCGGTGAAGAAGAAGAACAGGGTGTTTGAGATCATAAGCGCCGGAGGGGGGAAGTGGTACAAGGGGATCGAGGTCAACGGCGCTGACAAGGATCTGCTGAAGAAGACGATCAAGGAGATTGGCTGGGACGCGACTCGGACGGGGAATCCGCGCGAGAAGCCGGTGGTGTGCTTGTGGTGTTGCAAAGACTGAATGAATCGAGCGTGGCCAGCAAGTTGAAGCGTGGCTTGGTTGGGAGTGTGTGTTGTTGGAGGACAAGCCTTTTGGTGGAAAGTACTAGCTTGACCTCTGGCATCAGTTTGCCTTTTTTCTTTTCTTTTTCTTTTCTTTTTTTTTTCTTGTCATGCTTATGCTGTCGGATTACATGGGTAGTTGAGACGAAGCTTGAGAAGGACCATGGCGGAGACGTGCAAAGTGTGGCTGGCCCATTAGAGTTTGAGCAAGAATGAAAATTATTTTTTCCCCCCGGCCTCGTGTGATCGTGAGAATGGATGAGCGTGCTTGCCAGAGTGAAGCTCTAGCTGCTTTGTTGCATTGGCGTCTGTGACAACTTTGTCGGGCCCGTCGAGGCGCGCGCTATGTAGTGCTAGTTTTCTTCTTCTTCTCTTCTCTTCTTGACTTTATTCGTTCCTTCCCCCTCCGTCTGTACTAGTAGTTTGCGCGCCAGAAAGCCTAATGAAGGGCCACGTGTAGGGAAAGAAAGAAAGAAGGAAGGAAGGAAGGAAAGATGGACGGACGCACAGTCGGAGAATATGTATATATCGCGGAAGGAAGGTGCTGCCGACGAACCTCTTCCCCCAAAATGTGTAGCCGTTGCAGATTTGATGGTTGATTTTGTTTTTTCCCCCCCAAGCATCATTGGTTTTCCCCGCCATCAGGTTTTTTCTTTGTTTTCTTTCAAATCATCATTTTGAAGACGAGAAGAAGGGAAAAAAAGAACAAGAACAAGAAAAACAAAATGGCCAGAGCCACGCTCGCGTTCTTCCTCCTCCTCCTCCTCCACCTCGCAGCAACGCCAACGACGGCGCAGCATCGCCGACCTGCCATCCCCGCCCACATAGGCAGGGAGCTCAGGCCCAACGGCATCAAGGCCGGCTCAGCTGGGTCGCTCGCGGTGGAGTGGTGGAAGGACCATCTGGGCTGGTTCTACGACAAGTCGCCCAACCCGGTGGGCAACGACGGGCGCGAAGGCGAGGAAGGCCCCCTTGCGGTGCCCATGCTCTGGGGCTCCGGCCGCGCGAACGAACAAGACAAGCAGTGGTTCCAGGAGTTCAAGCTGCGGCGTGGGCCTCAGCCCATCTACCTGCTCGGCATGCACCGCCCCGACCGCATGACGGCCAACTTGCCAAAGGGCCTCTCGCCCTGGGCGGCCGTCAGCCTGTGGAACAAGTACATCGCCCCCTACGGCAAGCGCGGCGCCCTGCTCGGCAGCCCCTCCGTCCTGGCCACCGAGCACGACCGCTGGATGTACCGCTTCGCCAAGGGTCAGCTCGGCTGGGACTTTCACTACACCTGCCTACATATGTACGTCCCCGACCTCGAATCCGTCAAGCGCTACGTCGACCACTACTGGACATGGTACGCCAAGCTCATCTGGATCACCGAGTTTGGATGCGCCCCCGACCCCGAACGCACCATCCCCCATCGCCCCTCGCCCTGTGATGACCAGGAGTATGTCAACCGCCTGATCCGCTCCATGGTCGACTTTTTCGAGATCGACACCCGCATCGCCGCCTACGCCTACCCCGAGATCAACGAGCACTGTGATCTGTGCAACCCCGTCACCCCGGATGCCTTTAACCTGACCGAGTCCGGCCACGCCTACCTCGACGCCATCAGCCAGTATAACTAGCCTCTGAAAGCAAGAAGGAAGGCGAACGAAGGGCACGAGGGCCTTCATCGCGAGAACGAAAGGCCACGGCGAAGCGTTAGAGCCATCAAAGATGGATGCCAGTTTGGGCTTCTACCACGGAGTTACCGCGGATTCTTCTTCAACCAACCAGAATGTGCAAAGATCAGCAGCGACCAGGGTTGCAAAACCAGCAACATATCGACGAAAATGTTCGAAATTAGGCAAATTTATACCCCAGACATATATGCCGCGCATCTGCTGAGCAATCATGACGACAAAAGCGGCCAGGTTGGCTTGTCGGATATCGGGAACGGTAAAGAGCTGAGTGGAGCGAGTGCGGTAGTTGGTGCGGCCGATGAGCGACCTGCTCAATCCTCAAGCTGTGCACTGATGTAGCACGGCTCAAGAGTCGCCGGAATGGGGGTCCTCGACGAGGCAGCGTGTGATAGTCCCATGGCGTCTGGGTGATCCATCCGTCCTTTTTCATGTACCAGCGGAGGAGTATCGGGACAAAAACGGATGAGATGCATCAGAGTGGTCGACGGGGGACAAAAGTAGCGCCTCAATAAGAAAAAAAAAAAAAGAATAAATCGTTTTACTTCTCGTCAGCCGTGGAATGAAAATAAAAAGTGAAATGGTAGGCTGGTGCCGTGTACCATGCATTCGTCTCCAGCTTCCATTGGGCGATGGACAGTGCCTGCTCCGTAGTAGGATTCCAAAAGGCGGTCCGCATTTCTAACCCCCCCCCCCCCCCCCCCCCAAAAAAAAAAAAAAAAAACCATTCGATGTCGTATGACGTAGTCAGAGACGGAGATTGGACCGGGGGACGGGAAGAGAATGCGTCAAGAGTAAGAGAGGCAGCTTTCCTTTCTCCATAGCTTGCCCACCACCAGCACAAAGTGGCAGAAGTTGGCGCAGCCCGTCGGCCATTTTTCTCCCCTCTCCTGCTCATACGCATTGCCACCACCCTTTTCGTAAAAGAAAAAAAGAGAGAGAAGACTCTCATGTGGTTTGGGACACGGCCGTCCCATCCAGCTTTTTGCTTTTTCTTAAGACGAGCGTTCTGTCCAGCGGGCGCGCGCAGCCCGCACGAGCAGCCAGGCAAGGAGCCTGTAGGCCACGAGGCAGGCGGCCATGCAGGCCAGGTTGACGGCGGGATCGACATTCAGGTCGTACAGGTCGAGGACCTGGGTGCCCGTCTCGATGGGGCACTGCCCGGCGGGAAGGCGCTGGGCGTCGGAGCATGTGAAGCGCACGTCGCGGAGCGAGTAGGGCGCCACGGCGCGGGTGGCGTACCGGATGGGGGAGAGGTAGTTGACGGCCTTGAACAGGTCGGGCATGTGGATGGAGAGCACGCCGGATATGGCGTTTGCCACGGCGAGGAAGACGCCCATGATGTTGACGGCGAAGCCGGGGTGGTCTATGAGGGTGTTGAACATGATGCCGACGCTCTCTCCGCACGAGACCACGCCGAAGCACGAAAAGGTGCAGACGGCGAACATGGTGGCCGTCCTGGGGATGCCGACGGCGAAGGTGGCCAGCACGCCGAAGATGAGGCAGCTGGCTATCTCGAAGGGCACCTCGAGGAGCGTGTACGACGCGAGGAAGGCGTCGACCGTGTAGACGCCGTCGTCGTCCTCGCGGTAGAAGACGTCCCTCTCGCCCGGGTACACGGCCACGTTCTGCAGCATGCCGACAAAGTAAAACGACCCGATCTGCTGCACGAAGCCCATGCGCGTCTGCACCGCCGCGTAGTCGTTCCCGACCGGCGAGAAGAAGAGGGCGAGGACGAGCGTGAGGCCCACCACCTGCATGGTGCGCGCCATGACTAGCTGCGGCTGCCGGCGCGTGTTGATCGTGGCCCGCCGGAGGAGGAGAGGCAGCGCCGCCACCATCGAGACTCGCTTGCGGACGAGGGCCCCGAGCTCCGCCGGCGTGGAGAGCTCTGCCCTGGTGAAGACGCGACGTTGCGAAGGTGCCACCGGGCGGCACCCATCCTGCTGCTGTCTGGCCTCTGACGTGCCCGACGGATGAGCTGTTGTTTCCTGTCTGTCGCCGGCAGGCTTCTCTTGGCTCTCACGCCAGGTCGGCTTCGTGTTCGACTCGTCTGCTTCTCGGATTCCCGACAGTCGTCCGTCGGCCGCTCCGTCTCTCCGCCAGTCCTCGACGAGCCTTTCGACCCTGGCACGGGTTTCCGCCTCGCGGTCCGCCTGCTGCAGATCTATCGTGATGATGTCGAGTGCGAAGTCGGCCGGGTTCGTGTGCGCGGGACACTCGTGCCCGCGTTGTCCGAAATAGCCGAGCATTCGCTTCGCAGACCCAGCGTAGACGGGCAGACCCCCTCTCGCAAGCAGCAGGACGCCACCAAAGTGCTTGAACAGATCCGATCGGGCCTGGTGGATCGTCAGGATGAGAGTCCGTCCCTCGTTGGCCAGTCCCTCGAGAACTTCCATGATGGAGCCGGCCGTGAAGGCGTCTAAGCCTGACGTGGGCTCGTCCAGCAGCAGGATGCGGGGATCCGTCAGCACCTGGACGCCGATGGAGACGCGTCGCTTCTCGCCTCCGGAGATTCCCTTGACCACGTCGCTGCCTATCAAGTTGTCCGCGCAGTCCTTGAGGCCCATCTTCATGAGGACCTCCTCCGCCCGTCTGGACTTTTCCTCGGTGCTCATGAAAGAAGGGAGGCGGAGACCAGCGGCGAAGCGCAGCGTTTCCCGCACAGTCAGGGATGGGAGTAGAGCATCGTCGTCCTGGCAGACGTAGGAGCACACGGAGCGAATCACCGAGCCGGAGGGCGATTCGCCGTTAAAGGTCAACCTCCCGGATGGCGTGTACTTGGTGCCGACAGAGTTCCGCAGCCGCAAGGCCATGGCGTTCAGGAGAGATGTCTTTCCGCTGCCAGAGGGGCCCATGATGACGTTCAGCATCCCGGCCCGGAACTCCGTCGTCAGCGGATGCAGGATGGTCCTCGGCGGCAGCTTCTTTCCCCGCCCGCTCCTCTTCTCGAGACCTAGCGCAAAGTTTTCCAGGCCGACATCGATGGCCCGGATTTCTGAAACGGAACGCCGCGACATCCTCTCCTTTCCGGCCGACAAGTCCGTGTCGGCTGTGCGAGAGCGGGCCAAGGTCATCTCGGCTTTGACGACGCGCAGTCCGATTACAGACAAGCCGAGAAAGAGAACGATGTACGATGCGAGAATAGCGATGGGTCTACCCACCCAATTTCTAGGAAATCCGAGCGATTCCATGACGTAGTCACCGCTGTACTGCCTGCAAGCTGGATTCGAAGGGCCACCTGGATCGGGACAGTCATAAAAGTTGCCCTGGAACTCGTTGGCTACATATGCGCTGAAGGCATAAAACTTTGGGAGAAAGTGGTTAGCCTCGGGATGGACCATGCGGGAGCTGACAAGAAAAGCAAAAAGAGAAAAAAAAAAGGGGGGGGGGGGATGAATTCGAATGTCTCGGGGATATTCACATTGTAGGCTGTCCATCTGAGCCACCGCACATACACCGGAATAGCGTTTACTTGGACAAAGATTCCGCAGGCAATGCTCTGTATGGTGTATACCAGATTCGCAATCAAACTGGCGCCCGCAAAATGCCGCACGGCAACTACGCAGGTCATGGCGCACGTCACGGCGACGTATTGGTTGAGGACTGTTATGGCGAGGAAGATGAAGAACTTGCCCGCCGTCCGCTCGAAACCAGACATGAAATACACAATGACCGCAAAGAGGAACGGCACGGGCAGATCTTCTGTCGGCAGGCGAGCAAGTCGCCGCGAGAGAACAAAGGGAAGGGCGTCGACGCAGCCGTCGGAGGACTCCCTGTCAAAGGTTGGAATGTCAATGGTCATGCGGTAAACCTCGAAGAGGAGAATCAAGTAGCCCTGCAGGCCGGCCGCCGTGTACAGCCCCCCCTGCCTGGACCGGATTCCGGCTTGGTCGCGCCCCAGATCAAAGAAGATGTAGCCCGTGACGATGCCCATGAGGACGGCCTCGGAGATGGATGCGCTCATCCCGAGGGGGTCACGGCAGGTCACCTTGAGGGTCCGGTCGGTGAGAACGCGCAGCTGACGGAGGACACCGGCGTGGTTCTTGGACACGGGCTTCCGGGACCGACCCCCGGCTTCAGCCTCCGCACCAGCCAGTGGTGCGTATCGCCTGGCGCTCTCCTCCTTCCAGGCCGCCTTCAAGCCGTCCACC
The DNA here is from genome assembly GCA_013435705.1 of Claviceps paspali. NCBI lineage: Eukaryota > Fungi > Ascomycota > Sordariomycetes > Hypocreales > Clavicipitaceae > Claviceps > Claviceps paspali. The sequence continues at coordinate 62,737 of JABAEC010000090.1, read as the reverse complement.
CTCGCCGTGGTCGCGGCCGCCAGCTCCGGGGTCCTGTTGTCCACGGCCGCCACGTCAATGATGAACTCGGCAGGGTTGACGAATGGCGGCAGTGAGAAGCCGCGACCCTCGAACCACGGGAGGCACGCCCCGATGGGGCCGGAATAGACAGGGCTGCCCTTGGACAAGACAACCAGGTTGTCGAACAGATGCCATATCTCGGACCGAGGCTGGTGGATCGTCGTGATGACGGTGCGGCCCTTTTGCGCCAGAGACTCGAGAGTCCGCACGAGCTGGAAGGCACTCGTGGCATCAAGCCCCGTCGTCGGCTCGTCTAGGAACAAGACGGACGGGTTGGCGAGCAGCTGCACTCCGATGCTGACCCGTCTCTTCTCCCCACCGGAGCAGCCCCGATGCTGGCTGCTCCCGATCCTTGTATCTGCGCATTCCTTGAGGCCCAACTCGAGAATCACTTCTTCCACCACCCGGTCACGGGCCTCCTGGGAGGTCGACGATGGGAGCCGCAGGGCGGCCGAGTAATGCAGCGTCTCGCGCACCGTCAGCGTCGGCAGCAGGATGTCTTGCTGCATCACATAGGCATGCCGGATGTTGTGAACGCCGGCTCGACCGTCAAAGGCAATCGTGCCCGTCTGCTTGAGCCTGGAGCTCGTGATGCGCTCGGCCATGGTGTTCAGCAACGTGGTCTTGCCCGAGCCGCTCCCGCCGATGATGGCCGTCAGGGTTCCGGGTTCAAAGTCGGCCGCAATCGAGTCCAACAGGCTTTTTCTGCGAGGCGTTGTTTTGAACCTGGCGGCAGCTAAATCCGGATACGTCGCTGGGGCGAGCCACGACGGCGCTGTGTTGACCGACACGGAAAGATTTCGTATTCTCACGTGGACGGTGGCGACATCATCCAGAGATAGGGTGGCCGCTCCGCCTGTAGAAAGCATCGTCGTCGCGCCCAGCTCCTCCCCTTTGCCAATGGACGTGGCGTCCGCAGAGCTTGGACGGTCTATCTTGCCGCTCTCATAGGCCGTGGACATGTCGCTCTTCGCCTGTGGTGAGGAGGCCATGATGGATTCTGAGGCCAGAAGCGGCCGGCGTTGGGCCAAAGATGTGACACCCACGACGCTTTCTAGGTAGTCAGTCGACCGATTCACTTACTGGCCGGTTCGGCGACGTCTTTGATGCGTCCCAGCGTATGATGGATAAATGTTTGCCCCCCATTGGACTCGCAACCCAGGGGGGGGGGGGGGGGATCACACGTCCAAACGCGGGTTCGGCATCGTATTTGACAGATCGAGACAATGCAGGGGGATGGCATGTGCCCGTCATCCTCGGGAGGAAGGAACCAACATAAATGAGCACAAATAACCGGCAACTACTCCCATAGTAGTAGGTAGACTAGCTGGAGGCGTGGCGCCTCGCCATTCCAGCTGAATCAACCTGCTTACATCCGAGAGCCGCTATGCATGACAGGGATGACGATGGACGAACTGCGAACTGGCTGCCTGCGGGGGAATTCGTGAGGCAATGAATATTCCTGGCGGAGCCTGATGGCGCGCGCTGTGGAAGGCGACATTACCACTAGTAGGGTTCCGCGTTCGAACCCGGTCTTTTTCACATACTACTACTTCACTCAGACTAATAATGCCCGCCAGCTGTTTACACTTGCGCAACTTAGCCGCCCCCCTCCTCACATATCAGCCTCTTTCCTTTTCGTTCTGGGTGGATGCTAAATTTTTGTATCACGATGCACTTTGCACGTCCCTCCCCCCTCCGCCGGGTATCTATCTATCTATCTTTTCTAAATGCTGCCGCGACGCTGGTGTCTTCTCTCACCTAGATTTGCGGCACCTTTTGCTCGCATGGTGAGTGACGAAGCCCAGCTGGCAGAGCCTCCCATTGTACTGTACTTCTATCAAGCCCCCCCCCCCCCCCCTCCTGTAATGGCGCGCCGCACACAGTTACGCAGCAAAAAGTAAAATGAATAATAATAAAAAAAAGAACAAGGAAAAGATTCGGCATTCAGCTGTGATTGTATGGTTGATCGCCCCGCATAATGTACACCTGCCCCGTGAGAACTGTACATCCGACAATCATGGAGATGGCAATGATGGGCAAGTTGACCCGAGCGAATTCGAGGCCCGAGACGTGGATGTGCTTGCGAGACAGAATGTCTCTCCAGAGAAGTCCTGCCAACGACGCGCTGAACGCCATGCTGAACGCGCCATAGTTGACACCGACTGCCATGCTGTACACCGTGGCCCAGAACGTGCGGTCGCTAATGTCCGTCTGGTTTTGGGCGTTGATCGCTTGCCACGTTTGGATGACTCGGGACAGGAGAATCGTGGTGCCAATGTTGGTTCCGGCAAACTATCGCTGACGTCAGGAACAGAACGGGCCCGGGATGAAAAAGGAAAAATGATGCTGTCCGGGCATGAGAATCAAACTTACGTTGCAAAGCACGGCCGATAAGAACCCCATGCCGCCTATTGCTCCGATGGTCCCCGTCTTTCGGATCCAGTGGTCCCAGCCATACGCAAAGACGGGAATCCAACCTTTGGTGGCCAATGCCTGCACGAGAACGAACATTGTGAATGCAAATGGAACCAGAGCAAATGGCAAATGCAAGACCACTGCCGCGGCGGTAGGGAACGTCTCGTGGCACCAGCGGAAGCAATCCTTTGAAAGAGATTCCAAAGTCGTGTGACCTTGGTGAGGCTGAAAAGACAGCCCAGAAGATTTTTCTATGGCATCATCGGCATCTCGGCATGTCGTTTCGACCGGCTTGCCTGAAGCTGGAGATGCGGAGACTGCCCCATCTTCGGCAGAGTTGACAAAAACACCGCCCTTCTCCTCGCCAACTTGATTTGTTGCACCGCCAATGGCCGTGTTTCTGTGGGATGATACGGATGAGCTCGATGAGCTGCCAACAATGGCAGTTCCATCAGTGTTCTCTGACACCAGAATGGCGGGAGGGGGTGGCATAGAGCCATCTTGATGATGCGGGCCCGGGCCCGATGTGGGCTGTGCCTGCGTCCTTTCTTTGAGCTCATAGCTTGAGCCGTTGTCAGGATGGGCTTGGAAGGTTGACAACCTTTTCTGCTCCGCTTCGCGCCTGACTCTCTCGGCCCTGGCGTTCTCCACGTCCCTTCGACCTGCTCGCGCAATTTGTCGAGTCTCCTCGCGGTGGTACCATCCGAAGCCAATGTCCCAGCAGAACATGATGAACGCGGCGGGGAGTGTTACCCAGAAGACTGGGTGCGATTCGGTGCCAGTGCTGACGGCGTTGAGAACGAGAACAGTGACAAGGGTCGCTGCCATGACGACGGTTCCAAATGCAGCACCGCCCTTGTCCAGAAAAGGATTCATGATTTCTTCCAAAGAGAGCAGTTGCCCTTGCTCTTCGTTGTCAGCGCTCAGATTCTCCTCCTCCTCCAGGTGGCCACGTGCATGGGGTATGTTGGGGTTGACTGGTTTCTTGGCTCGAAGTTCGGGTGGCAGCTCATGCATCTTGATGGAAGACGGTATGAGGGCCTCGTTGGAAAACACAATGTAAAGGAGGAACGGGAACAGAACGACGGCGGTGACAACCACGGGAACAATCATGTTTGCCGTGTAGTTGATGAAGCGAATTTGGAACGCGCCGGCAAGCACCAGGTTGGTCGGGTTGGAGGAAACGAGAATGGCGGACGCGATGTTGGCGACGGAGAACTGTGTGAAAATCCAGGCGCGGGGATGCACGATATTGCTGGAGACTCTCGTCATGTAGGCCAAAAACGCGGTGCCTGACAAGATGATGGGGTCGTTGCCGATGAAGCTGCCAATGACGAAGAAGAAGGCGTACAGGAAGAAGAAGAGCCTATGGCCCACCTTGCCCCCCCACTGCAGTATTCTAAAGGCCAGATAGCGAATCAATCCGGATGCGTCGATGGAAATCGCAATGTACGCCAGGGTAAGGAAGAAGGTCATGATGTCGATGGGAGAGATGTTGTCTGCGCCGATGGTCCCGTCGTGGACTTCCTGCCGGCCAATTGCCCGAATGGCGAGCAAGAACAAGTCGGCTATGAGCGGTGCGGTGACAAAGTTCATGGGGAAATTGAACCTGACCCAAGGCTTGCGTTTGCCATTGTGGCTGTCGCCGTCGACATCTTGCTGAGAGGCGGCGGGTCTGGGTGCGATTATACGTAGTCGGCTCAACAGATTGACGAACAGGTTCCACGACTTTCGGGGAATATACACCGGTATGTGAAATGGAAAGAGAACGTTGATGTCTGGAGCACGAAAGAAGCAAAGTCAGCCAATCAGGGTTGCCTTATCAAATAGACGATATAGCCAGACCCCGGTTTCTCGGTTCCCGGCTCATGCTCAAGATGACACATACTGGTGAGGATGAAGACGATGAGAGTAATGATGGATCGCCAGCCCCGGATCTGGTCCGTGTCGAGGGAGACGCCGTCCATTGCGTTTGCGCTGAGGTGGAAGAGTGAAGATATATGGATATACGGTAGGTGATGGGGGTTCCGCGGCCTGTGATGTCCACGCTGGATTGCCCGAGCCTAGCTTGGTCGCGAGACGCTCAATTAACCATGGCGCGCCGTCAGGTCCATGAAAAAAAAAAAAAACCCTTGATGAGAAAGGATACGAGTGGTCTGGTCGCGAACGGTGGCTCGATGATGCTGAATAGGCCAAGAGTGAGCTTTCAGGGGAAAAGAAGAAAAAAAAAAGTTGGGAAGAGATTGAATTAAAACTTACAGATGTATTCCTGGGCGCGAGACACGGAACGATTGGGCCCCTGGCGGCGATCCGTTCTACTACTAGTATGTACGATGTAGTAGGTTTGCCGTGTTGTGGGTTGTGGCGATGACGGGCAAGGAAGCAAGGATGGCTCGCTCAACGACATTAATCAGGTCCCTAAGGATTTAGCCAGAGCGGGTAATCTTTTGTCGCGTTGGGTGCGCTCTGGCACCAGGTACGTCATGGTCGCCTCCCCGGATGCTAAGCCTTCGCCACGATTGAAAAAGAATGGGAAATCTTTCTTGCATCGCGCGAAGCTGGCTTGTGGTAACGGCGGTTCCGAACCTGGCATGGCGGCGCTCGATTCTTGCGGTGAGACCGAAAAAAAAAAGCACCAAGTCTCGTGATCTACATACTAAGTACTAGTGCGTACTATGTACATAATACTACCATAGTAGTATACTAGTGGTAGTAGAGCACGAAGACTCAGCCCCTCCCGCTGACAGCAGCCACTAAAACTCTGGATCCACGCGTTGGACGTTGGATGCGTGGTGCTTGGTTCCAAACAAGGCGGCACGGCACGTTGTTTCTCGAAAAGCATCACCGATTCTATTTTGCTGTCTTGGCGTCCGAGTTGGAGGGACTGAAGTGATTGGCCCATGCCTCACGGCTCACCACCTCCTCTCTCCAGAGTCTGTCAGCCTCACATCATGTACGGCAACGACTGACGACTGCAATGGGAACACCACCACCATTTAAAACTGCCATAGCCGCCGAGTTTCGACGTGGCCAACAAGCGGATCTCGCTGTCTTGGTTTGTCTCTGCTGCCACCGCCCTTTGTTGTCTCGAGGTCAAGACGAGCCATCTACCACTCTCGACTGCCTGAACATGGAAGCCGACTGACCATGCCCGCCATGTCTTCGGTCCACGCATTCAATCCGACAGTCGGCGAGGCCATCGATGGCCATGTGAGCAATCTACAAGCGACCAACAACGTCACCAATGCTACCGCACACGCGCTCGAGGTTGTTTGCGCCTGGCCGGTGTCTGGGCAATATGGACCGGGCTCCCGAATACTGTAGGCTAGGCTCATTGCGCATCCCCGTGCTTGTTGGGCTCAAGGCCAAACGTCCGAGTCACAAAGTCTCACCTCGCTACAGATACTATGTCCTTATTTCAGCGTGTGTGTTGGCACGCAAGGCAGAATGGATAAAAAATGCATGTCTTGCCGCCGCTCTGCTGCTGCCGGCCGTGGCCTCGCTGCACGCAATCGTTCTTGCCGCATTTCATCAGGACGGTATGACCATCGTCTGTTCTGTTCTGTTCTGTTTGCCTTCCGTGGCTTTTCTGACCTCCAGAATCGTGATAGGCGCGGTCGATTTGGACATATATGGTGCCTTCCAACTGTGCGCGATTGGCATCCTAGCCGCCCCCGTCACTGTCAGATTATCCAGGACGTACTTTTACGACCCAGGCCGCAACACCATCTTCCTGTGGGCTGGTCTCATTCTCGCCGGTGAGTTCGCCCAATCACCCATGGCTTCCATCAGGCTCCGATGTGACGACTTCATTAATGAGTACTGACCAGGTTGATCAGGGTTGCTCAGCCTAACTGTGGAGTTCTACAGGGCGCAAACCGTCCCCTGCACCATGGACGGCCAGGGAGGACCTCTGTCGCCGGATCCCAAAGACTTTCCGTATGACGCACAGCCGGCTTGCAACATGATATGTACAGCCGACACGGGTCCGCAATCTCCCATGCGAGGCGGGGCAGCCAACAACAAATACGTGATTCCAGCGCCGAACAAGCTGACATTTGGCGCAGGGACACTGCTGTGCGCCGCGTGTTGCGTGTATGCCATTCTTTGGCTGGCGTCCATGATGGACAAGATACTGGAAATCAACTGGAAGTCCCGATTTCGAATTGATGAGGAAACGTGCAACGAGCCCATTGAGGGGACGAACGGCGCCACGATCGGAAGGATGTATTTGGTCAACAAGACGGTGCGGTTATTCATGAGCGTTGCTGTCGTACCGGTATTGACTAGTGCTGGATTCGCTGTCCTCGTTGTTGGCGAGATCAACTTCTTTTCCGAGCAGATGAGGTATCAAAACGAGCCAATGGCAAGTATTGGTGAGTCGTATTTCTTCTTCTCCTTTTCTGCCTACTCTATTCCGTGTGATGGCAATGGTTCATGTCATGCCAAGTGGCCATGTCTCAAGAAGAAGAAGAAAAAAAGACTTGTTTTCTTCTTCTTTTTTTCTGATCGCGTCGACAGGTCAATGGGGTCCCATTGTCGGCACAGGACTTGCTGTTGCGGGCTCCTTATACATGTTGCTCGCAGCAGATATAGAGGCTGCCATGCGGGGCACCGTTTCATCCGACGAAGATGGTGACGGTTTATGTGAGGACCGTCATGAAGACGAGTCGGCGGGATCAAGGCATATGCGCCGAGCGCCGAGCAGCCTAGGGTCTATGAAGAAGAATGGAGACAGACAAGTCATGACTTCTCCTCAAGTGGATCGCCATGACACAATGTTATCTTCAACATCGCGAAGCCCGCCCAGCTCCGTCGGCGAATTTACCCATGAGGAAGAGGTGCTTCCAAGGGTCTCCGAAGATGGTGGCAAAAGGCTCAGTCAAAGAACCAGCAAGCAGTCGACGACATCATCAGCGAGGCATGAGGCTGCTTCAGGCGGCGAGAGCAGAAGCCGAAAAATAGTAGCAGATACATTCACTGCTTTTGGGCTGGCGCTCAACGCAGCCACTGATGACTCGTTTGACCTTTCCAAGTTCCGGGACGGAGAGGCTTTGGAATTTCCAGTCATTCCAGGAGAAGAAGGACGAAACATCAAATTAGCACTCATCAAAGAAGTATATAGAAAAAGGCTCGAGGAAGACGGCACGCCAGCCGTTCAAGCCTCGCGGTCAAGGGCAAGCAGTTTCAATGGACATGGACCGTCTGGTCATGCCCTTGACAGCCTCCAACAATGGAGAGACACATCGTCCAGAAGCCGGCGTGCCGCGTCTCTATCCGAATCTGAGCCTTCACAGCCCCGAACGACTGCTTCACCTGGTCCGTCAGGGCCACAGGATCCTCATCCGATGAGCTCTGCACCGGCGAGTGCGGAGCTGGGCCGGGGACGGCCGAGGCGGCGTCGCGACACACTTGAAGTTCCGGATGTCGCCCATTTGTATCATCATCAAGAAGAGTCTTCACCGTCATAGCCCCACCCCCCGGTCTCTACTGCAACCATTGTAGCGAGCACATTCCCATGGAAACGGGGCCAGCGAACACCAAGCAACAGGCCGGCAGACCAAGGTTTCCAACCCGTGTTGTAAAGAAGGTTTGGTGCTATTTCCCGAAAAGAAGGAAGTGTATATCGCGCCAAACGAATAAATGTAGCATGACATTTGGGGGAAAAAAAAAAAAAAAGAAAAAAGAAAAAAAAAAAAAAAAAAAAGTCCATAGAAAATAATAACATTTGGAAAAAAAAAAAAAAAAACTCTCTCTATTCTCGTCTGTGATATGCTTGATATGCTTGCCGAACAGTCAGTCTCGGGTTATTCACGACTCGCAAGACGGGCAGCTGCAGGCGAGGACGGTGGGAATGCGGGCTTCCGATCCGCCCAGATCGGCTGCCTCCGTCGGGTTCCACGGCACAAGGCCCTAGTCCTAGTCCCTGGTGGTCAGCGCATCTCGCCCTGCAGACGCAGATTCCGTCCCCAATTCGCCGGGCCGATGCCCCCGCCCCGCGGAGCCAGTCGTCCAACATCATCACGAACCATCATCACCATTTCTCTCTCCTCATCTCCCACCCCCCCCCCGCCCCCCCCTTCCCCCATCAGCATTCTTCTCGGCGCTACGCCAGCGACTATTCTTCAATTCTTGCTAGAAATAATAATCAAAAAAATAAAATAAAAATAAGCATGGCGAGCTCCGACAAGCACGAGGCGCTGCAGCCCATCCACCCCTCCATGGCAGGCAAGCTCGACGCCGTCTTCGAGAAGCTCTACAACGACAACGTGGCCAACACGCCTCTGCGGCCGATCGACCTCGCCGCGCTACGAAAGCAGTACTCTGTTCTGTACAGCTACGGCACGGGGCCAGCGCCGGAGGTGGGCCGCGTGTACGACGCGCAGATCCCGCTCGGGGGCGAGGACGGGGACGACGAGGCGGCCGCGATGCTCGACGTGAGGGTGTACGAGCCGGCGGGGTCGGAGGGCCCCTGGCCGGTCCACGTGGACTTCCACGGCGGGGGATGGGGCCTCGGCGACCTGGACACGGAGGCGCACATCTGCAGACACATATGCCGCGGTGCGGACGTGGTGGTCGTGGACGTGGCGTACCGGCTCGTCCCGGAGCATGCCTTCCCGACGGGCATAACGGACTGCTTCGCCGCGCTGCGGTACACGGTCAGCGGCCCCGGCGCCCGGCGCTTCAACATCCTGCCGGACAGGGTATCAATCGGGGGCGTCTCCGCGGGCGGGTGCATCGCGCTCGCGCTGGCGCACCTCGCGCGGGACGACGACGCCTCCTCCTCCTCCTCCTCCTCCTCCTCCCCGGGGGCGACGCCCATCCCCCCCCTCAGGCTGTGCGTCGCCGGCACCCCCGTCATAGACGACCTCTCGCAGTACGCCTCGCCCGCCGACTCGCCCTTCCCCTCCATGCAGGAGAACGAGTTCGCCCCGACCCTCAACTGGGCCCGCCTGGCCTGGTTCGACAAGCTCAAGTGGTCGTCCCTCGGCCCGGACCGCGACGCCCACCGCGACAAGATCGGCTGGTTCGCGAACCTCCTACGCGCCCCGGACTTCACCCGCCTGCCCAAGACCGTCATCTGCACCGCCGGCGCCGACCCGCTGCGCGACGAGGGCGAGCGCTACGCCCGCCTGCTGGTGGAGAACGGCGTCGAGGTCACCATCCGGCGCTTCCCCGGCGTGCCGCATCCCTTCATGCACATGGACAAGCACCTCTGGCAGGCGAGGGAATTCATCGACATGATCGTCAGGGAGATTCGCGTTGCGCTGCATGGGTGAAGAAGGGGGGGGGGGGGGGGGTTGGCGCGCTGGCGGGAGTGAGAGCGGGATAGAAGAATAAGGGAGGGAGAAACAAGGGAGAGAAAAAAGCAGCTCCCAACAATGCTGCGTTTTTCGGCCTTTCTCTCGGCTGCAAACGCCATGGGGGACTTCCACGCCATTGTGGTCAAGTTCAGAGATACGCCATGTGTCCCTTTTTTTTTTGTTTTGTTTTCAAAAGTACGCTTCCTTTTCCTTTTTATGCATCATCACCAGGTTGCTGCACCACCTTCATATATTGGTACTTTTTCTACAGTTAGATTCTTTGTTTAGGGCTGCGAAATGTCTCAAGGCATCATCCATGGAACTCGCCAGCGGCAGAGCGTTTGTGGTATCCTATCAATCGGCTCTACACGATTGAATGACATAAATGCCTATGAATGCCTTTTCAAAACCCCTCCCCCCAAAATCTCCAATACATCAGATATGTATTGTTTTCCTCCTTGAAGACGATATTGACCTCGAGCCTTCAAGATCAACCAGCTACTAGAGAACAGAAGCCTGTTTAAAGCTCGATGCCAGCCTCGGCCAACTGCAGACCATACTACCATCATTGTTAGCTCGTCTTCTCGCTACCACGACAGGGCTGAACGGGGGGGAAAGAAGAAAAGGAAGAAAATACGATACCTTCTTGAGGCGGATCGCGTTGATGGTGATGAAGCCGGACTGCGTACAAGGTCAGCAACATGTCCGCGCTGACACGGATTGACACACAACTAACCGTCTCTGAAGGGTCAAAGGTGGTGAGAGAATCCATGGACGCATCCTCTTCGGAATAGAGCTTCTCCTGGGATGTGCGGCCTAGGACATAAGCGTTGCCCTTGTATAGCTGGAGGCGGACCTCGCCATTGACCTATAAACCTTTGTCAGAGACCCTGCATGACAATGTCCTCGCTGTGCCAGTTGAACATACCCGCTCCTGAGAAAAGTCGAGACTCGCTGTGGATTGAAAAGTTCAAGTTAGCATGACATAAAGTGACTCCCATGTGTGTGGTTAATGGATCAAGTCGTCAAGGGGTCCACTGACGCTGCAGAAAAGCTCGCTCCGGGCTGAAGTACAATCCGTTGTAGAGCAGCTCGGACCATTGTTTGCTCAGGTTATCGCGCAATGAGCGGACACGGCCATCCAGTACACTAAAAAGAATTAACATGTCGAAATCGCGGCGGAGTTGAGAGAATTGTGTGCGTACAGGCCTTCGATGGAAATGTGGGCAAGACGGAGAATAGTCATGGCTGGGCTGTCATCTGTATGCCCTGTTAGCATGTGGAACGGGCCTCGGCCGCAAGGAAAAGGTCTACGAACAGCAACCTCGGCTCTTCAAACCGATGAACCTTTAGTGGGTGTGGGATTAGCTTCGACTGGCTCTTGATTCGTCCCGAATACCAGATTCGTTTACCTGTTTTCAACGATATCCTGGTGTCAAGTGTTAGAGAGATAAAGTTCTGTTGGAAGAATGCATTGTAGCCAACGTACAATTCGGCCGATGCCATGTTCCTTGCCAAGAGCGTTGAGCAGGTTGAAGAGCTCGAGGGACCCAGTGACAGTCTGCTTGGGGGTGACAACCTTGACGGGAAGCCCCTTGTCGAAATGGATGGTGATGTCAAGAGGAGCGTCGGGGGCTTTGAGAGGGCTGACGGTGCGCGTCCTTTGTGTGCATCAACATTAGCGGGGCGAAAGTTGACAATCCCTTTGGAATATTGTCTTGACGTACCACATGTCTTCGGGCGCGGTGACGTTGGGGTCCTCAAGCATGCCGGCCTGGACTCGTTAGCTGGAGATTTCGAGCAGAGAAAACATGGGTTGACTCACCTCATATGAGCAGTGTGCCAAGTTGTCGTCCATCGAGTACTATTTCTACCATGAGCTTTTGCTGCTTCTTCTGGCGGCAGTGTAGACAAACCGGCTTAGCCTTGGTCGAGGTCACAGGAATGCCCTTCTCGGCGGCATAGTCGAGAAGGTCGTTGCGTCCCTAAGACGAGGGTCAGCCATAGCTTCAAGGGCTCTACATCGGCAACACTGACTTGGAATCGTTTGTAAAAGAGAGGGTCACGCCTGGGTTCAAATCATGATTTAGCATGGTTTGAAACTTGGTTTTAGGCCGAAGGTTATAGTCATACCACGGGGCGATGACCTTGATGGCAGGGTTGATGGTCAAATAGGCCAGCTATTCGAAGTCAGTCAGCTCGACACCAGGTAGCTTCACATGCTCGCGTGCACTAGAATGTCAAAGCCAGCTGCCAAAGGCCTATCCAGTATTCAGGAGGCAGACTGGGAAGGGTATGTGTGTGACCGCACTCCCTTTGTTCATGGCAGTGCAGCTAGGTGGCGGCCTGCTTGCATAGTATGAAACATCCCAATGCAAGCAATCCCGGGGCAGGACGGCAGGATGACGTACCTCAAAGCGCACTTGATCATTGCTAAAGTGGTGTCAGCCGAATTGTTTTGAATGCCTTCAAGAACATGACTTACCCCTTTCCGGTCTATAGCTCCAGTCAGTGGGATTAGAGCACACAATGTGACTGAATTGTTGGGGGGGGGGGGGGGGGGCTAGTCACTCACGCAACCATGCGAAACAAAATCACAGCTGAATATTTTCCCCATGTGTCAGCATTTCTCGAACTCGATTTTAACCAGACAGGTGCGGACGAACCCTTCTTTCTCGGCAGCCTTCATCATTCCGCGAGCAATGACAGGACGGGCCAAGCTAGTACCTGGACCTGACATTAGCCTTGTCCTAGCCTCCTGGCCACAATCTAGAACACTGACCTAGGAGATATTGATCCTCATAGATGGCATTCTAGGGTGATCTTGTAAGTTGCAGAATAGTCATCGGACCGAGTGAGTTTTACGAACACATTGCACGGCTTTCCAGCACAATTCACTGCAGTGCATGTTAGTATGTCATTTGCAGGACGAAATTGCTTGCAACGCACTCAACGAAGACTTGACGGAGGTCATCAATGATCACTGCCAGAGCTGTTCAGTAATCTTCCTAAAGGTGGCAAATTTCCGGCGGCAATTCGTTCGTACTCTTGGTGGCTCCAATCTGGAGAGCTGCGGGCAGAAATCAATCAGTTCTCATATTCCCGATTCAGACGGTAAAAGAAAAAGAAAAAAAAAGAAAAAAGAAACATCCACTCAGGAGAGTTTGTTTCACCTTTCTTTTCCACAGCAGCCCAGTCTTCCTCCTGGCCGACGTTGGCCAAATAGCAGCTTATTTGTCAACAGTCAGTATGCAAAGTAACGGTTCGCCCGCGAATCGATGCGGGTTGCTTACACAACTTCATACTGCTGCTCGAGCAGCCAAGCCAGGATCGTGCTCGTATCGAGACCGCCGGAATAGCTACCAGTTCCCTTGTCAGCTCAACCAGATTTCTTTCCCCACGTCCTGAAAGATGTTTCAAGAGCCCTGCATCGTCGGCGGTGGAGGGGGTAGACTCACGCCAAACAAACTTTGCCTTTGCTGCCAGCCATTGTGCGGAGTCGAGTTGTCTGTGTGGATATTGATGATTGCAGCGTAAGGGCGTCTAGGTCTAGGCTGGGTTGAGGTGTTGAGATCGACGATAGATTTTTATTGATCGATTGAGTGATCAGAGAAAAAGCTTAGCTCGAGCTTACCTACCACTCCAAAAAATTCAGCTTGCACTATGACCACTTTGACTCATCCGATATCGCATTCGTGGTGGAGCCCCAGCAGCGAATTCATTGGAACGGAGTGGTTGCAGCTGATTGGTCAATGACTGTCGATTGGCTAGTCCAAGAATGGCATAATGAGGGGACCGTGGGTGGGATAACTTAGCACTCAAGTACTAAGTACTAGTACTTAAGATAAGTAGTAGTGACTGGTGATGTCTTGTGCGATTTGCTAGTATGTTTATCATTCCATTCAACATTCAATTCGTAAGCGTCGCAGAGAGTCTCTCAATTGGCTTCGATTTTCTTCGTCGTTTTGACGCGCTAGATTTTGTGCTGGATCTGCTTCATGACGGGGGTTTCCTAGTCTGGTTCTAACAATGGTTTTCCTCGTCTATTTTTAGTCTTGTGTCTTTAGTACCGCCACTTCGACGCAATCTTCGCGTCACATTGCATGGGCCGTAGACGGCTGCATTGCATGTATGTCGGGCAACTCTCTATTCCCTCTCTCAGCGTAATGAGGGTCATGTTTCCATTTACGATCATGGTTTTTCTATCGTGGCATTTTCCCCCGACATGTACCACGAGTCATTCGATGGCGACATGAGAAACACTCAACGTATGAAGGTTAGCTAGACATTACTATGTACTTTTCTCTTTGCCAAGTCATTCGAACACACCCGGGGCTGGATGCAAAAAGAGCACATGCCCTGAGACAAGTCTCATATTACTCATGTACGGTGGCTATGCCTTCCGCGGTCGTCCAATCACATTATCCGTCCTACGCGGAATTCGCGCAGAAGCTCTGTCATGCCGAAACAGCGCCTTGGGTACATATATTATCTCATTCAGCATGGAAGCTCTTCGTGTACGACAGTGGCAATGGGCTTCCGAGGCCGTCTTATACGCTCGGGTGGTGTCAGCCGTCTCCAGCCGTCAATTTTGACCTATTGATGCTTTTCGAGTATCCAGAGTTGGTAGTCGTTAAGTCTGAAGTAGGTCTGCCGTCCCTGAACCTCGTCACCTCGTATCGTAAGCAGGGCAGAGGATGTTTTCGATCCTTCGATGCCGCAGAGTATGCCTGGCCCCTCTCCTGGCAGCGTCGTCGAGCCCGGGAACTCTGGACCAGGCTCTGTCCACAGGCCACCTCGACAAAAGGTTGCGGCGATTCTGAGGTAGCCCTGGGGGATTCTTAATGATTCCATGAGTTCAGCGCCATGCAGTGCAAAAGTAGGGGGCTGTTGGGGATTTCGTGTACATACAGAATCCTTAATGCTACGACGATATGCACAGGGTACTACGTAGTAGTAGGAATACACGCTTGCGGCAAGCCGAGGACCATGGATAAGCATTCCATCCATCTTGAGTTGCTCCTTATGGTCTGGAGTGAATTCGTTATTCTGCTATTTGGTCGACATAAAGCAGGGATGATGTCGTTCCTGACGGTAGAAACATACATGAGGCGACTCGTGCCGCATGCCCTGGCTCCAACTCTCTTTTCCGTCCACGACCTTGAGAAGTGGGGCAGACGACCAGCCTGGCAGCCGGACAGAAACGCCTACATAGTACTGGTAGTTACGATTTCATTCCTGAGCACAGGAGATTCGGCGTGTCCGTGTCCGTTTGTCGCTTGTCGGGACGAGCTAGCGGCTGGGGCTGATGCGATGCACATCCCGCTCGGGTGAAGGGGTGAAGGGGGGAGGGCTCCGTATGCTGTATGCTGTAGTCTGTAGTAGTATGCTTCTTGCTTAGCGTGTGTGCGGTACACTAGGTAGCTCCGATGGATCGTTCATGGGGACCACCTTGGCGCCCCCCCCAATGTTCCGAGTCCGTGGTCCGTGGAGCGAGATCTGGCTGGCCGCTGAAGTTGGCTGCAGAGTTTGATTATGGACGGGGGGCCAACAACTAGTACCAGCATTTCTGCTTCGACATGTGTTTCTAGTTTGCATGTATCATGCGTCGCGGCAAACCGTCAGATCTGCTGTATCATGTGACAATCAGCAGGTGCCAGGATGTTGTTGCCTTCAGGCCTTGTCAACTGGTGGGCCGTGGCTCCTTCCCGCCAATGACGGTGTGTGGAGAAGGAAGGTTCAGTATTTCTGGTGAGGTGGTGTCACAGTATCACCATAATCTCTTTCCTGCCTGGGTGAAGAATTGGACCGAACAGTCCATTTCAAATCAGCATCCGCCTCGTCCACGTATTCTTTTTTTTATGTTTTATTTTCCGGGATTCGTTTTCTCTCGCCGCAAGCCAAGATCAACCGGGAGGACAGTGTAGCATTGAGAAAAAAAAAAAGGAAAGAAAAAAAAAAAAAAGCCCGAATCTGTACCTGGCGTCTCGCGTCCGGTACTTCTGCCCCCGGGCGTTCCACGTCCCATCCTGGTCAGCGACGATCAATCCCCAGTAGTTGTCGAAACAATCGCGTCTGTGCAATTTCCCGCCGACGGTGAATCGCGATCGAACAAGATGGTGTTTTCCCTGCCGCGAAGTTTCATCCGCTGTCAGGCCGTACATGCTATGGCTTGACTGCCCTCGGACAAGAGGATTCCGAGAGAAGGAGAGGGAGGAGGGCAGAGGTAGCATTCGAACTTGAACGGCCGAATAATGCTCGTAAATTGTAAATTGCGCCTTGGGGCTCTCGTTCAAAATGGAATGAAGTAGCGTGGTGCCGCCGCCACCGTTAACCCGCTACTGGGGGATCCCTGGCCCCTCCTTTCTGTCTTGGCCGTCTCGACTCGTTCGACTCTCCAGAGGGTTTTTGGCGCTCCACCCCCCCCCAAACTACTGACTACTGGAACCAAGCCCACCGCTGAACTTCCCCTCGTTGCCAGATTCCAATTTGACATCTACCCTTCCCATTCCCGCCACCACACCAACCTTTGCTAGATTCTTTTTGATCTTCTCTATTCTTTATACAATACTACGACGTTGCCACACCGCAAGAGCCGTGCCGTTGGTGAAACCGGACTCGCCCGCGATTTTGCGACGACTTGCATTTCTGCGGCGGGTATACCTCCTATGAACTTTCGACGATACATCTAGCCGACACCAGCAGCGCGTCGTCTTTATCCTCGGTACTCAAAATGGGCTCAGACAGCCGACCTGTTTGTCACCGCTGTGCGCAGATCAAGCAGGCCTGTGACGGCAACCTGCCATGCGCAAGATGCGTGCGCCTCAGTCTGCCATGTCGTCCACGAAATGCACCCGGCACCTGCGATGACACCCAGGCTGGAGACATACCAAAGGCAAGGATAAGAAGAGTCCAGACGGGCTGCCTCATGTGTAAGCGACGCAAGAAGAAGTGCGATGAGACGAAGCCCCGATGTGGCGACTGCCGCCGTCTATGTCTCGATTGCGCCTGGCCCCCGGAGCGTCATGCAAAAGTCAAGCCAGATCCCGCTCACGTTGATGAACTCATTCAAGACCTGCCCAATGACGAGAGGGGCATCATTGCGCCCATACCAATGTCCAGCAGCAGACACGCGGCGGCAGAGGTAATGATGATGCGAGACATCCCGATCCGCAGCAGTGCCAGTCCTTCATCCAGTACGAGCAGTGGCAGACACTCCAGCTATGACAACCAGAGCCAATATAGTCACGCCACCCACAGCTCGCAGATGGGCTATGCCGGCTATACCGATTTCAATCGCCTGGTTGATCAGACACCGGCAATGGCCATCGTCGCCACGTCTATGGCAGTACCACCACCCTCAGTCATGCCTATGACATCTGGCATCATAGGGGAGATCAGCCCGGGTACGAGCCCGCACAGCCTATCGTGGGACATGTCATCTTCACCCTCGGGTTGGCTGGATTCAATCACACCGAACAGCAACGGAAGCTCGACTGCATCGCCGGAATCGGGTCCTCTCACTCACTCGTTGTCCATCTACATGCCGCAGTTGATGCCGCAGATCAATGACCCTCAGGACAAGGCCCTTCTCAACCACTATTCCACCATTGTATCCTCAATACTGTCCCGTCGGGGTTCGGCAGACAACCCATACAACGGCTATCTCCTGCCAATGGCCCAGTCAAACGATCTCGTCCTGCACTGCATACTCGCCTTGTCAGCCAACCACTGGCGCAAGTTGCAGCCCGACTTGGGCGACCGCGGTCTTTTGCACAAGAGCAAAGCCACGCAAGCCCTCGCAGGGCTTCTGCCGCATGTGGACAAGACGAGTGCCGACATCGCCCTGGTCAGCAGTTTACTGCTCTGCATGACGGAATTGTTCGATGGCACAAGCGAGGGATGGAAGCTGCATCTCAAGGGCGCCAAGCGCCTGCTGGTCACACTCAGGAAACAGCAAGGTGACATGATGACTGGACACTACAAATTCTTGCTCCGCTTGGCCAGATTTCTTGACTCCGCCGCCACCACGTCGACATGCCGGCCTCCCCTCATGGGAGACGAAGCCGCCGAGGCGCAGGCCCTCGATACATGGTCGGCTACCCCGGACGAGGAGGACCTGGCTGTGTACGGCATCCCGAAGGAACTATTTCATCTAGTCGACCGAGTCAACACTCTGGCCGAGCTCCGAAGCACCAGGGTAGACCAAGCCTCCGAAACCGCTTTCCGACGACATGCGGCAGAGATTGAGCGTCGGATCGATAACTGTTCGTACGAGTACGGTGGCATGTCAGCGGCAGTGGCTGCCACCGACGACGACGTCTTCCATGCCACACAGGCTTTTGAATACGCCATTCGCCTGAGACTTCACCAGATCGTAGAGGGATATGAACTGACAGATCCCAAAGTCGGCAAATACGTGGATGGAATCCTGGAGTGCGTTCAAAAGATCAGATACGGAAGCCCCCTCGAGTCCTGCATCCTTTTCCCCCTGGTCATGGCTGGCGGATCATGCTGGAAGCTGGAACACCGTGTCATCATCCAAGACAGATTGTTGGTCATGGAGCGGACATGTGGTTTCGGCTACATCTACAATGCCCGCGATCTGGTCGAGCGGGTTTGGTCGAGAAGGGACCAATCAGAGGGTACAGGAGCCATCGTGAACTGGGCTCGAATCCGATACTACGAGATGCACGGACTCGTGGTGTTCTAGGTTGGACAAAACAAAAAAAAAAGACGTGTGTTGTTCAAAAACAACAATATGTCTGAAGCTGGCCATGCACACACCAATCATCTCAGCCACCGACTGACTGGGTGGGTGTGGTGTACGAGAAGCAAAAAAAAAAAAAAAAAAAAAAACTCGAACAAGCCGACTCGAGCGCTCCAGTGCAGGCGTATATATGACACGGTTTTTTTTCTTCTCCGGCTGAGTGTGCCACCTGAGCATGCGCGCCTTGACCGCATACTTTCCCCGACGGTCGGTTTTGTAGACCGGAACCGGTCATTTGCAGTGGTCCGGTTGCTGGCTGATCAAGCTGTCATCTTACCTGACGAGCTCTCTCCTACATCCGGAGGGGTGCGTGGTTCGCGATGAAGAGCACCTCGATACGTTCGAAATTGGCGAGATGAAGGGAAATCAGGATACCCCGAGTCCGGCCATTCCGGGTCCTCTCTGTGGCGAGCCACTCTCGCGAGCGAAGAAGTCAGAGACGGCATTTGTCGATTGTCCAATGCGAGGATGATTTTATGGTCGTATCATCATGGTATCTTTATATACCCGGTCTGTATTGACCCTTCCTTCGAAAAACCAAGGCGTCGCAAAACGTGTGTTCATGTGACCAAAAACGACAGGAAACGTCTTGGCACCAAAGTAGACACGCGGTGAACTCAGGGAGAAGTTTTTTTTCAATCCTTTTCTTTTTCCCGTCTTCGTGCATTTCTGGCTTCGCATGCCATGAGCACCGACGATGGCGATTAGACGATTGCACGACCCCGTTTTCAAAGGGACACATCTCTAATGTCAGGGTTCACGTCGACTAGTATTGTGTCACTAAGAGCTCAAGATCCTCTTCTATTTCGTAGGAGGGTAGACTCTCTTGTATGATGTGTTGAGGGTGGGGTGCTTGCGATGAAAACCGCCATCGTCGCTTCAGAGCGGCGTCGGAGAGTGTTTTATCGAGAGGACACCCCGTCCCGTTCATGGCGAGATTCTCAGTTGCGTCGAAAGAAGGGCCCCCATCAGGAATATTGCTGGCTTCGCTGTTCAAGACGTCGACGTCTTATTTTCTTGGAAAACTGGGGATCCATCGAGTGAATATAAGAAAACACGCCGGCTCTGACCTGGCCTTCGTGGCGATGTCGCTTCTAGACATGGGCTCCGTGGACGGCGCCACGTAGAGCGATTGCTTGTTAGGCGACGGGCCGCTTGAGACGGACGGAGCTCTCATCACGATATCTGAGCGGCATGGTGTCTAGGGCATCATCATCTTTGTTCTTTGAAAAATATTGTTTTCCTCCCCGTGGCTGGCTGGTTGATTGCTTGCTCTGCTTGTCTTGTGTATTTTAATTCGACGTGTCTGCTTCGTCTACAGGGGTAGTGAATTGGCCGAATCGAGACCAACAGTGTGACCTCAGCGCATGTGTCTGATCATGTGTTTGTGTCTTGTCGCAGTTCTCATCCACCAGGATCACGTCTCGTGATGGGGGGGGGGAGAATGTGCGGAACACTTGGCTCACAAGAAGGATTTCCGTGACAGAAACCATTGAGGGGCTTTTTTTTTTTTTTTTTTTTTTTCGTTGACGGTCCGACGAACCGTCGTTGTTGATTGATCGTAGGGAGGGGTCAGGCAGGCTCTCTGTTGGGAGGAGGGCAAGTCCCGACAGACGCAGACTCCTGGTCCGTGTAACGAAGCTTGGTGCAACCATGCGACAGGACCAACAGCCCAGGAGATGTGTAGCCTGCAGTTCAGTCCAGGCCACGACGAGTGTTCCGGTGTCTTTTTTTTTTTTTTTTTTTTTTTTTCCTCTTCTTTTTTTCACGTTTGACGCCCACGCATCTTCGTGGTTTTAACCTGTCCAGAGACTGACGTGACGAGATGAAAATACTCCATATATGAACGCGTAGTGAGCGGAGACAAGAGAGAATAGATGTCAGCTGCCCGGGCATTTCGGATTCCTGAAGCTGCCCCCGTAGCGGTTTGTCTCCGGGGGGGGGGGGGGGGGATGATATGCGCGCGCGCGCGCGTCGGCTACGTTGGATTTCCGCGGCGGCGCCAACAAAGAAACTACTAGACAGACAGAGACAGCCTGGGCCCTGAGGGTGAGTATGCGACGGTCATGCCAACCCCCCCTTCCCATACCGGCCGAGTGCCGGATCTCGAGCAGCTAGTGAGGCGACGCCGGCGCCGTAAGCAACAGAAAATGAGGCCACGTTTCTTTCTTTTCTTGGACTTCCAATACATGGAATATGCACAAGATGGGGGTTTTCCGCGCGCGGACAGAACGGTCACCCTGCTGCAAGGGGAGCTTGTCGAATACCCAGCCACTAAGTGGCGTATTGCATTGCATTTCCTTCTTTTTTTTCTTTTCTTTTTCTCTGCCGTCGCGTCGGGGGCGGAGCTCACGGCGCGGCAATTCATGTGGCTTGCAGGGGACGTTTCATTATGCAACGTCTTTTTTTTGTCCTCGGCTCTTGGGATCTCTCGTCTCTGGGATGAATAGAGCGCGGCGGGATGCCATACGAGTGAGATTGGGGTTTGTGAGGCGTTCGCGGGGGGAAGGGGGGCGGGAGGGAAGCCGCGGGATTTGCGTGCTGGCGACGGAGGGCCGGCGGGACGCGGAACGACGAAACGGGGTCTGCTTCCCTTTTTCCCTTTCCCGTTCTTTTTTTTTTTTTTCTGGGAGGGGATGGAGGCGGTTGCTGGGTCTCCCCATTTTGTTTCGTCGACCCTGGCAAGTTATTTGAGTCTCTCATCATGCCGACCTTGGGAGTTTTCTGGCGATTACTGGGCGCCCAGTGTCTACCCTCGAGTCTTACGAGGTCATGGACATGTTCTGGCGGGGAGGGGGCGGTACGTGATCCGGCTTCATCTCTGGCTGGCCGCTTAGGCCTTTTTTTTTCCCGACACCCAACCTCTGAGCTTACGTCTGCTGCCAATATCGTCGCAACAGCCAAGGTGGGTGGATGGCCGGCTCGCCGGGACGGATTTGACACACACGTGATCAACACACCGGGCCACTTCGGCCTCGAGTCTGTATGCGGTGTGAAAGGGCCAAGGAGTGTCTGAGATCCGAGAAGCCGACCGTGCGTAATAAACATGGATTCGTTTTCTCTTCGGTTCGGCACAGTTCCTCTGGCCACCGGATGCTTTTCATCCCCTATGCCAGCAATGCTCGGGTGCACAAACGAGTCTTGGGTTTGGCAACGGCAACGACTTCTCGTCTTTTCTTTTTTCTTTTTTTTTTTTTTTTCTTTCAAAGCAAAAGAAGAAAATCAGAGCACCAGCCCAGAGATGTGGCGTAGCACGGGGGCGAGGGACTTGTTGGTTCGACGTGGTTTGCTGCCCCGAACGAGGTTGTTTTTGTCGCGGTCGTGGCCCAATCCGTGAGTCAACGGCATTTTTGCCAGAGCTCTGATTCTCGACGACGACAGGGATAGATGGGACCGGGAGGGCTTCCGAATGAGGCGAGACCAACATGAGAGTTTTCCGTTGTACATGTGCATGGCTTAGCAGAGCCACCATGACCAACACAGCTTCTTCGTCTTTGTGGTGCAGACCGCCCCTCACCTCCCCTTCTCCTTGGCGGGAAGCAGGCTACGTCTGTCTTCTCTTCCTTCCAGGCAAGGATACACCGATGCAATCCATGGTATTCAACGCCGTCGCTACGTGTCTCCCCCGAAACCAACACGATGGGGCCCGTCATGCTCTGATGGTTCTTCCGTCAAGGAAAATCTCGATCCCGTCCCTTTCCCATGCAGCACGGGTGGCCACCGAGTGAGCGAGCAAGGCTGTGATGGCTGATGACGATGACGATGGGGAAATCCTGGCGCTGCCCGTCTGTTTGTCGCGGCCATGGTTCCCCCAGATAGTCACCTGCCGGAGGGCTGAAAAAGGGCGAGGCTGTTCATTGGAGGACGGTCGACTTTATCAGATGGTTCCGGAACGCGGACTGGGCGGCGCGGCGGGAAACGCCTCTTTCCATCGGGGCCGTTGGTCGCCGCGGCCCAATGGGATGCGCTGGAGATGTCGGCAGGCCGCCTTGATGGGCAAATGTCGATGGGCAAGGTGATTGCGATTTGCGACGGGCAGGATGCTTGCTCCTGGGCGGTGGGCAGCGGCCAGCTGAGCCCCGCCCCGCCTTCCGCGGCGCCGCCTTGGAGATTTCGTCGAGAATGCCCTCTTGTGATCAAGAGAGCAAGGGACTGGTTGTCTCTCCAGAGTGCATGATCGCGCGGCCTTGACTTGAAAGCGAGACCGGCGGCTGAATCAATCGAAGCGCTGCACCTTTCCGTCGGAAGAAACGGGCAAGTAATATTCAAGTCAACCCCAAATCTTTGCTCGAGTGGGGAGAGGGGGGGGGGGATCTTTCTGAGCCAATCATGACTGGACGAGATATCCATCAAGGTGCATGTCTTTCTGTCTCTCCTTGTTTTTTTTTTTTGCTTTCCGTTCTTTTTTTTTTTTTTTTCTTATTCACTTTCCCGCAGCATCAGGCAACTTTCTGACGGGTGATGAGAAAATATGTGCGATCAAAGGGAAAAAAACAAAAAAAAAAAAAGGACACACGAAGGAAGAGACCCAAGAAGTGAACCTGAAACTGAAAAAGAAAGCGATACCTTCCGACGCGGACGATCAATCAAGTCCAACCAAAAATCATGGGACATGAATGGGAGCCAACAAAGCCACTCAACCCGTCCGTGTCATATGACCCCGGGACCTCGAGGCTTCCGATCGTCCTGTCTTTCTCACTCTCGAAAAGAAAAGAAAAAAAATATTCCCCCAATACTGCGCACGCCAAGCCCTCGGCTTCTCGTCACCTTACCCACCCAATATCAAGACCAAGGCCATATAGCTTCCCGCCAGAGTCAGCACGGGGCGAGAGGGGAAGAAGAAGAAAAAGAAAAAGAAAAGCGTTGCTTGCGCGGGGAGGAGGGGGGTTGCGACGGCTGCAGACAGGGATGAGAATCGACGTCGACGACTGATGATTTGTGAAAGGCCATGGCATTCTCGCGCAACCTCCATATTACATGATACCCTAACCTCGTAACCTAACGAAAAAATGCCGCCGCCGCTAAAAAAATCCTGCCGGGCTAAAAAATAAAATAAAATAAAAAGAGAGAATGACGAATGAACAAGGTGTGGTACCTTGTTCCCCCATTCCCTATTAGCTATAGTCAGCCAGCTAGCTACTAGGTAGGTAGTCAGTCAATGGCTGCTGGGCTCCTCAGGGTAAGAACTTTTTTTTTTTTTCTAAAAAAAAAAAAGGCCAATGGTCAGAGGGATGAGACTCCCAATCTTGATAATATGTACCGCCGCGCATAATCCATCCGGTCTCCGCCGGGCCCCGGTTTAGTCTTCCGGCCCGGGGTTTCTTCCCCCCCCCCCCCTCCTTCCTCTTCTTTTCTTCCCCAGGAAAGGCGCGGACTTTTTTGACAATGAAACTAGCTTATAAGTGAATGGAAATGTCATGGCCTTGCTACCGTTTCTTTCTTTTTTTCTTTTTTCTAGCTCCCTTTCCCCCTCTTCCTTTTTTTCTTTTCTTTATAGTTTCTATTTGCTCATGTTTCTCTATTCATCTCAAACCGATCAAACAGCAGCATACATAACGCAAGTTTGCAATTATTGCTTCAAATCGACATTGAAGCTGTTCAGCGAGACCTCTTGAGAATCTATATATATATATATATATATATATATATATACAAATACTCAGACCAAAAAAAAAAAACCAAATGCCGTCAAGAAGCCCCCGTCCGATCGAGCCGCCGGCCACAGTCGTCGTCACCGGCGCCAACGGTTTCATAGCGCAGCACTGTATCTCGTCGCTCCTCGAGGCCGGCTTCTCCGTCGTGGGGACCGTCAGGTGGCGGTCAAAGGTTGGGTTAGTAGAGGCGGCTCACGGGTCGCATGCGCGGCTCCGGGTCGTTGTTGTCGAGGACATCACGTCGGCGCAGTGCTACCTCGATGCCCTCGCGGGGGAGTCGCCGAGCGCGGTGCTGCACCTTGCTGCGCCGTTCCGCTATGACGCCCGCGACTTCGAGAGGGACCTCGTGATCCCCGCGGTGCGTGGATCGACGGCGGTCCTCGAGGCGGCCGCCTGTATCGACGGCGTGCGCCGCGTCGTCCACACCAACAGCTTCGCGTGCATCTTTGACGCCGCGGCCGGGCCGTGCCCCGGCAAGACATACACGTCGAGAGACTGGAGCCCGCTCACCTACCAGGACGGCGTCGACGCCCCTGACGCCGCCGTCGCCTACCGGGCCAGCAAGGCCGCCGCCGAGAAGGCCGCCTGGGCCTTCATGAGGGAGCGGAAGCCCGCCTTTGACCTCGTCAGTCTCTGCCCCGGCATGGTCTTCGGCCCCTTCCTCCCCGGGTCGAGGCCCGACGCCCTCGCCCACGTCAACACGAGCAACCTCCTCGTCTGGTCCGTCGTCTCCGCTGGCAGGGACCAGCCGGTGCCGCCGACAAAGGGCCCCTGCTGGGTCGACGTCCGGGACGTCGCCGATGCCCACCTCAGGGCTCTCCTCGTGCCCGAGGCCGCCGGCGGTCGCTACATGCTCTGCCAGGGCATCTACTGCAACCAGGAGCTCGCCGACGTCGGCCGCAGAGTCACGTCCAAGTTCACGGACAGGATCCCCGTCGGCGAGCCTGGCCGGCGGGAGGGCCACAGCCATTTCGGCGTCGACGCCAGCGACGCGGAGCGAGTCCTGGGGCTGAAGTGGAGGTCCTTGGATGATTGCCTGGCCGGCCTTGTGCCTCAGCTATTCGAGATTGAGCGGAATCAGGCGCCGCGCCCATAATGATGGAGCACAAAGGGCTGCGCAGCATGACTTTGTGGATTTTATTTCTTCTTTTTCACAATTCTCCGGCATGTTGTTGAACTTTTCTGGCGCCTTCTTTGTCTCATTTGTTTCCTAATTTTTCTGTTTTCTTCCGTCTTTTCTGTTCCTTGTTATTTTTTTCCCTACAGGAAAATTTGAAGCGGATTGTACATCTTTGCAAGTGGTTTTTTTTTTTTTTTTTTGTTGTTCTACTTTACAATTAGCTAATACCCTGGAGGCTACCTGTGTAGTCGGCAACGCCTTGTACTTTGGTTGAGAATATCTCGGCATGACTGGAAATGAATTGATGACTTGATAACAATAATGAGAAAAAAAAAAATTCTTCGAGAACGATTGTATCTGAACATGTACGCGATGGAGCATTTCAACGTGACAAACTCACGGGACAAGACCTTGCGCCTTCCGCTCCCTTTCGGTATCAAGACAAGAAGGCGATGATTCGTCTCGGTACGTGAGAGAGTGCGCGGATAACATGGGCGGACACGGCAGGCAACATAATCAACCTTTGGCCTGCAGTAGGCCAAAATGAGCGCCCTCGCCCCTTCATAAATTTGCCTGGTCAACAGATACCCTGTTGCTAGCTACAGAAAGCACCGTGTGGATCGGCTGCTTCTTCCATTGCAACGTATGCATGTATGTACTCACCTCGGTCGTCTCATACGTGGCCTGCGTTTGCAAGACCCCAACCAAAATGCATGTATTTTGTCTTTTCCGGGCATGGTACTCCGCAAAGAAAGTTGGGTCCTAGAGGACGCATCTTCCATTTTGGACGAGAAGGCTCCCTCACTGTGGTCACGAGACTTGATAATCGGACAACTACAACGAAAACAATGAATGTGCAATACCACTAAGCAGCCATAGCGCATCCCCCGTTTGTCTGCTAGAGTTGACCAAGTTTTCAAGCGGTGTGAAAAAAAGGAAAAAAAAAAAAAAAAAAATAGGCCTAGACTGGTAATGTTTCTTGCTAGGACTTCCTCCTCAGTGGGGAGGCCACCTCCAAAGGTACGATCCCAAAAGAAGAAATTGCATCTCAACTCTTCTGCTGACATGCACCAGCCTAACAGCGGTCCATTTGACCGGCTCAAAAGTCTGGAACCCGGCACGGCCATGCCTCCTTGGGTGGGTCGTCTCCATCAAGAATGCCACTGCCGATGGTGGCTTCCTTTTCCCGAACCAGTTTGTGAAGGGATGCTGATTTTATCCGTCTTCATGACTTATGTCGTCGCGACTTCTCCTTCGGATATCGGCAATGAAGGGGGTTCATTGAGCTGAGGGCTTCTGCAGTCGTCAGCATCAAGCTCATGGCAATGTACCGTTCTCGACTCCCTATGTACGCTGAATGCTATGCTTGAATCTCTCGACCTGGTCTGATTATAGTTTCGAGTCCGTGCATATGTTTCAACCTTATTTTTTCCACAAGGCGCTTCGTCGAATAGTCGTCTCGTCGATAACATGCCGCGATGGATCTAAAACTCTCCGGCAGGCGGCACATGGTTGAGATGAATGCTGCAGGACATGATGTATTGGGGGAAAAAGAGAAAAGACGTGGAAGGGAGGGGGAGGGGGGGTTGGCGGCTTTCACAAGTGCTGGCCACTCACCAGCTACTAGGTACCTGCCTCTTTGAGCTTTGACACCTCTGCAGACTGCCAAGACTGCCCACAGGCGTATCCTGGCATATATTTGCCATTTCATAACTTCGAATGTTCTATTCACAGCCAGGGGGGGGGGGGGGGGAGGGATCGTCATTCTTTCCACCATTGTCGCCATCCGATTCTCGGCCAAGCTTCGGGGCCGAAAGTAGACCTCCGGAACGAGAAGGCCAACATGGTCCGGCTGGTGCTTCATCAATCTCCGACAATTCTTCGTTGCCGAATGCTCGAAAAGGAGCCAGCCCGGTCGAATAGCCTCATATCTACATGCCAATGTACCGATCTAGATTTGGCAACCAAGCTCGATTACTCGCAATGCTTTCATGCAGTGGTGAGCGAGCACTGTAGTGCATTGATATTGATGGTGGCATGGGGCGAGTCGACTGACTGCTGACACCGGATTCAAACAGAAGGCTTTATCGAAATGTTTGGTGAGTCTGAAGCCGAGGAGTATCTGATGACGTCGGATACAGCGGTTTGCAGTCCGCAGAAGCGCGCAGCTTTCGCCATGGTAGTCGCCATAGGTGCCCAGTGCAAATCCGCGACCAGTGCACAAGGTGTTGGGCAGAGCTTCTTCGGACAGGCCCAATCCCATGCATTTGACGGCATGCTAGAGGACCCCGATATCGACATTGTGCGCTCCTTTGTGCTCATGGCCTTCTATCTCTTGGGCGAGTGTCGAAGAAATGCAGCCTTTATGTATCTGGGCATTGACACCCGAGCGGCCGTCGCTCTCGGTCTGCACAGCCGCGAATCGTATCAAGACCTGAACGGCGTCTCCGAGTGTTTGAGGTGGGCTGCTGGTTTCGGTTGCCTGCAAAGAGTGCTCTACCAATGCTAACGATGAAGCCGCAGATTTGCGCGCCTGGATCAGTCTGCGTGTTGTTGACATGCTGGTCAACTCGATTCTGGGCCGGCCTGCGGCCACGGCAGGTCTGACGGACATTGTTGCTCTGATTGGTCATCTATCTAAAAACAAAACAAACGTCGGATAGACTGGCCCGCCTGATCGCCTCGCACCAGATCGTCTCCATCATTGATGAAATCGTGGATAGCGTGTACAACCGGAAGGATATGTCTACATCAGTCGTCGAATCTCTATTGAAGGCCATCGAAACTTGGTCGCAGACTCTCCCAGGCTGTCTTCAGCCGGCAAGCCGAGGAGTGCACAAGTCAAGAGACAAATACACGAGGAGGGCCATTGGGGGCGTTCATGTTTCATGCTTGTACTATTTCGCCATCACTCTGGCCACACGGCCCATTCTCATATCAACTCTGGCTGCACAAGCAGTCAGTCAAGGGCCGTCGGAAAGGCAGCTGGTTTCGGCCTGTTTGGATGCATCGGTGTACCTAGTACAGACGTGTCTCGAGGCGAAGAAAACGGGTCTGTTGTAGGGAAACATGTGCATCATGAAGTAAGTCTTTCCATGAAACACCTCAGACATGTTTCTGTCATGTTCCTGAAATTTGTCTTGCAGAGCGCTCGTTTTTGCCGCGGGGCTTGTGTTGGGTTTCGAAATATTTTCGGCACGTTCCGTTGAGCATGAATGTTGAGGCGGCCTTCACTGGCGCAAGAGATGCCCTCAGCTTTTTGGCCATCCAGAGCCCACAAGCAGGCCACTACTATGAAATACTGACGCTCCTGTCAAGGGCAATCGTCAAGCAATGCCAGGACGTTGCTTCGTCGGGACGAAGTCGATGTGTAAGTAGAATCTTTACGCTGCAAGATGATGAAAGCGACGCCCGCCCAGGACCCCCCGCGTAAGACTTGGGGGACATCAGGCCATTGATGTCCACTTTTTCGTCAACGCCGATGCGGATAGAGGACGTAGGCGGCTGGCTGGGTGGACATGACAATGGCAGGCCGACAAGCGCAGGGCAGGAAGGGGTTCACGGGATGGGACAGCCTGTCTATGTCGCAGTGGGATAACTTCCCCTTTGAATCGTGAGCTTTTTCTTTTTTTCTTTTTTTTTTTCTTTTTTTCTTCTTCTTGTTTTGCACTGTAACAAAATGGTTTTATTCATCTCCCAATGGTGTCGAGTGCATGTTGATGCGACGGACAAAAGGAGTAACAATGCCACTCTAGACGGCAGAGACGGGAAAGGGTGGGTAGAGACGGGGGCCTCATGCGAACAAGGAATGAGGCAGAAAAAAGAGAAACAACACTACATATCCGACACATGGAGCGGCTAATGCACCGACGACGGCAGGCAATGCGTCCAATGTCTTTCCTGACCCGCAAAGTGCCAAGCTTGTGAGGCAACGGCTGGCGGGAGCGGAAGGGAGAATTCCTGCAACGTCGTGTCGAGTCGACGGCTTATTGGCGGCAGGCAGTATGGTCAGCTTTCCGCAGCATGGTCAGCTTTCCGCAGCAGGGTCAGCTTTCCGCAGCAGGGTCAGCTTTCCACGGCAAGTAGAAAAAAGAAAAAAAAAACAACAAGAAGAAGAAGAGATAAGGGGAGGCGGGGAGGCGGTGAAACAAAAACAAAAACAAAAACAAAAAAAAAACAAAGCAAAAAGTTCTGTTCTATCGAGATGACGCAGTAGGGTGGTTTTCCGCTCCTTTCTCCCTGTTTACGGTATAAGACGCAAGCGAGAATCTGTCAGTTCCTCACGTCCAACCCAGCAACTCACAACCTCACGAAGAAGAACGAGCAATTAAGGACCAAAAGACCAAACACGCTTCGTCTGAATAAAGGAACGAAGGAAGGAAGGAAAGAAAGAAAGAAAGAAAGAAATTCACACATCCGACCACGGTCACGCAGGCTGCCCACCAAACCAACCATGGGCTCCATCAACTCCCCCGGCTGGCGGAGCCTCGACATCGGCATCATCGGCGGCGGCATCGGCGGCATGTCGGCGGCGATTGCCCTCCGGAGGGCGGGCCACTCCGTCACCATGTACGAGAGGGCCGACTTCGCGGGCGAGGTGGGCGCCTCGGTGTCGTGCGCGGCCAACGGCACGAGGTGGCTGCACGAGTGGAAGGTGGACGTCAAAAAGGGGGATCCCGTCGTGCTGAAGAAGCTGATCAACCGAGACTGGAAAACGGGTGAGCCCGTGAGCGTGTACGACCTGGCCGACTATGAGGAGAGATGGGGGTTCGCGTACAACATGTTTCACCGCCAGTACATGCATACCATGCTCAAGGAGTGCGCCTTGGGGGTCGAGGGCGAGGGGCTGCCGGCGCGGCTGGTGGTGCACCACAGGGTTGGTGTGAAGATGTCTTTTCTGTTGTTGTTGTTTTTTTCTTTCTTTCTTTCTTTCTTTTTTTTTTTTTTCACCGATGCTCTTTTTTGTTTTGTTTCGGATGCTAGAAAACGCAGTTTGTTCCAAAACTGACATCTTCTCCCCCTTCTCCTTCCTCCCTTTCCCCTTTCCCCTCCCCCCCCCCGCCCCCCGCCCCCCAGTGCAAAGACGTCGACGTTGACGCCGGCAAAGTTACGTTTGAAAACGGTCTCACGGTGCAGCACGACCTCGTCATCGGCGCAGACGGAATCGGCTCGGCGGTGCGGCACGCCGTCGGGATCCGCCCCCAGAAGCGGCCCTCCGACCAGTCCTGCCTGCACGCCAACGTCACCACCTCGGAGGCCGTCCGCCTCGGCCTGACGGACTACTCGCTCGACAGCGCCATCGAGTACTGGGGCGGCCAGGACGGCCGGTGGGACAAGATCGTCCTGTCGCCCTGCAACGACGGCAAGCTCCTCTCGTACTACTGCTTCTTCGCGCGCGCGCACGCCGACTACGCCAACCAGTCGTGGGCCGCCACGGCGGACCTCCCCGTCGCGGACCTGCTCCGGCCGTACCCCGACCTGGACCGCAATGTGTTCCGCCACCTCGAGATCGGCAGGGAGATCCGGCCCTGGCGGCTCTGGGTCCACGAGCCGTACCCGTACCTCGCGCGGGGGATCACCTGCCTCCTCGGCGACGCGGGCCACCCCATGATGCCGCACCAGAGCCAAGGCGCCTGCATGGCCATCGAGGACGCCGCCGCGCTGGGCATCCTCTTCCGGAAGGGCTACTTCTCCGGCGACGTGCACGAGGCGCTGCGCATCTACAGCGCCGTGCGCCTGCCCCGAGTGACGAGGGTCCAGGCCGCCGCCGCCAAGGCCGCGTACAACATCAACGAGAGAATAGGTAGGTCACCAGGGGCTCTCTAGGAGACGGTCTTCCAAGAAAGAAGGGGGGGGGGGGGGGGCTTGAAAACTACTGACTACAGAAAAGGCTTCTCCGTCAACACCTCCACGGCGAGCTACAAGGTGGAAGATCCGAGAAAGATACTCACCATTGAGGAAATGAACGCGTGTGTTCCCCACCCCCCTTTTTCATCACTTTCTTCATACCTTTGGCTTCGGGGTATCCGCTGATCGGAAAGGCGCAGGTACGACATGTACAAGGACATTGAGGAGCACCTTGCCAGGAGCAGGGGCGAGGCGTACACGGACAAGTTTGTCAATGGGCTGCCTGTGGGGCTGGAGCTGCCGAATGGAGTTGTTGTGGGCAGATGAGGTGGTTGGTTTGAGTGGGATTTGGGGTTTTTTTTAAAAAAAGAAAAAAAAAAATTGAAAAAAGAAAAAAAAAAGGATTGGCTGACATCTGTTGGATTTGTTTGTGTTGTTTGAGTATATGTTGTGTATTTTTGTCTACGAGGGGGTCCTGCAATATAAACGAAATGCCAGGGATGACTACGCTCTCTCTACTCTTCTCACCACTGGTAATTCGCCACGCGGCATTCCAAAAGCACAACCAGTGGGCCTCAAGTCTCCTTATCTCTTTTTTTTTTAATAATGGAAAAAAAAAAAAAAAAAAAAAAAAAAAGAGAAAAGAAAAACAAGAAAAGTCATCGTACAGACCACCGGCTACTGTTGCTGCAGACCCAACGCGACGTCGGCCTCCGCCAGCGTGACATTGTACTCCAGCTCCAGCGCGGCCTGGTCATCGCCCTCCCGCGGCACAAACTCCACGCTCAGCTCGTCTTTGACGGCGAAGACGGAGTCGTTGGCGAGGTACTTGCAGTTTCTGTCGAAGATTTGCGTGGTGAGGGGCTTGTGGCCCTCGGCTTGGACCTGTTGGGTGATTTTGTTGTTGCCCGTGTCAGAAGTGCAAGGATGGCCAGACGTTCAACTTCCAAACTTGAGGTTTGCGTCGTTTTTTTTTTTTTTTTTTTTTTTTTGAGAGAGAGAGAGAGAGAAGAAAAAACGGGGTGTGATGTGTGTTTTGGTATCGACCGGGGG
Source organism: Claviceps paspali (assembly GCA_013435705.1). Lineage (NCBI taxonomy): Eukaryota > Fungi > Ascomycota > Sordariomycetes > Hypocreales > Clavicipitaceae > Claviceps > Claviceps paspali. The sequence goes on along the minus strand of JABAEC010000090.1, from coordinate 30,511 downwards.
GGGAAGGGGGAAGGGGGAGATATCTTCTCACCATGAGGTGGATGTGCGCGGGGCGAAACACCTGCCGGTCCATCAGCATGAGCAGCTTGCCGGCTGGGCCGTCGGTTGGAACGGGATAGGGCGTCGGTTTGAGGCAGTAGAAGGCGTAGTTGCCCTCTGCGTCTGTGTGGAATACGCCGCGGAGGTTGTGCTCTCGTTGATTCGAGTCTTGCTGCTCGTACTGGCCTGGCCGGGGGGGGGGGGATTGTCAAAATGAAGCACACCACACCAACCATGCCATCCCCAACACCCACCAGGTTCTTGTTGTCTCTCTTTTTTCTCTTTTTCCTTTTTTTTTTTTCTGTTTTAGGGGGGAGGAGGGGGAGAGAAGAGGGGGAGAGGAGGGGGGATGGAAACTTGGAAAAAAAAAAAAAAAAAAAAAAAAGGAAGCGCCGTACCGTTGGTCGAGGCTTGCCAGACGTCGACTGTCGCGTTGGGCAGGGGCTTGCCTGTGCTCACGTCTGTGACTTTGCCGTGCATGTAGACCACCTGGCCGTCGGGGGGCGTGTCGAAGGTGATGGTGCTTCCGTTCTCGCGGTGAGGCGTGTCTTTCCTCCAGAAGGGACCCAGGATGGCCGACGCGGTGAGGCCGTTTGTGCTCTTGGTGGCGGCCGAGAAGGTGATGTCGTCGACGAGGCTGTCATGACGGATGACGGCGATTCTCCGGGTTAGGGGATTTTTGTCATGGTGAAAGAAAGAAGATGATAAAAATGGACATGGTGGTGGTGATGATGATGAGAAAGAGAGACAGAGAGAGAGAGAGAGAGAGAGAGAGAGAGAGACAGAGACAGAGAGAAAGAACCATACGATTCAAGACCAAGCACGTCGCAGAGCAACTGTCCCTCGTTCCGCTTCCCGTCGCTCATCTGGCCCGCCTGGTTGATCAGCTGGACGCCCGCCATCCACTCGTCCGTCGTGAGCTGCACCTCGCGCGCAAAGTCGTGGACGTGTCGGATGAGAGACGCCATGACCTCCCGCAGACGAGCCGGGGTCCTCGGGCCCATGGCGTCAATCACGCCCTGCGTAAACTCTGGGCCGAGGCCGTGGCCGTGGCCGTCTTGTCTATGAGATTCGGTGCTCATTTTGTCGTCGCTGGTGATGTTGTTGCCGGCTGCTGCTGCTTTGGGATGTTCAACACGTACGAAATGGCAAGGCCGCGGGGAAGAGTATGTACTGCTAGGTAGTACTGTTTACGATGAAACGCTGAGATGGAAAATCGCGAGCTTTCCCTTCCCTCCTCCTGGACGTGAGCGGACGGAACGAGCTCATTGAGTTATTTTTTAACACGGCCACGTTGTCGGATCGACCTCCTGATCTCCATAAGACCTTGTTCCTTATCGTTGAGCCAGGCTTCAACCTCGAATCCCAAGTGCCGATGAAACCCCCCCCCCCCCCCTTCACCATACATGAGACGGCAGAAGTGGGAGATGATGACGGCGCGGATTCCTTCTCTCCGGCAGAATGGGGAAGCGAGCGGGCTGGTGCACTAGCCGCTGTTCTCCGCACCAAAGAGTATGTGTTATTGCATCCGATGTCGCAATTTGTTCAGCCGGGCCGCCTTTCGTCGGCTAATAGTACCGTGTACACATGAGAGCTGTATGTACATACTACTAGTAGTAATGTAGTATACCGCCTTCCCGTCAACCCCCCCTCCCCCTCCCCCTCCTCTCCTCTCCTCCGGAATTCGCCCATTGGCCCCGGTTCCCAGATCCTCATATCTTTCTTTCTATGCCAATCTCCTGTCCTTTACCTGGTCCGCCGCACCACGAAGCTTCATCGCTGCCGTTGGGCCGACTTTCTCTGCCGAAGCTTATGTCCACGCCATCCATCTCCACGACGGGCAGTACCGTAGACATGTTTGCATTGTGCTTTTCCGAGAACCAATGATCCAGATACTTTGGATTGTCGACAAATTCCGGACAGAGCTCGCGCATTCTCCGGAGTGCGGTGCCGGAGGTCTGCTCCACGCTGCGGGCGTGCCGCAGGGCGAGCAAGTCGGGTCCGGCCTGTCGGCGCAGTTCTTCCTGCACCTGCTCTGGCAAGAGTCCGGCCTTGAACAGAAGGAGATGGTAGTGCAGAAGCGAAGCCGTGCCGTGCCATGAGCCCCCTTTCGTCGTCCGGTGGTACAGTCTGACCAGTGCAGCAATGGCTCCCAGGGAGCCGACCCCCGTAGTCGGACATGGGGAAGGGAGGCACAACAGGCTCATCGAGGCCCATGAATATGGTAGTATTCCCCGGCTTCGGACGTCTCGTACAAGCTCGCAGACATGCGGCGATAGGGATCTGACTGCGCCTGCAGAAGGTCTGTGTATCTGTGAGACTCGCCATCAACACACCGTAGAGATAGGTTGGAACGTAGGCCTGTGGGCGATGACAAGACATTTCCTTTACCTTTGAGAAACTTGCCAACCTCCTTGTGCTGCGAGTTCGGTTTCTTTGAAGGGGTTGTGGAAATATGGTTTGTCGCGGGCGGCAGTGAATTAATTCCACATCGCCGCGTCTCGCCCTCGCCTGCTGCGGGAGCGACGTCTCGTCAAGCAGACCGAGGAGGGAGTCGAGAATGGCCGAGCTCTCTGCGACGGGAGCTGTAGGGGGGGACGTTGGCGTTGTCGAGGCCCATTGAGCTGGAGAGCTGGAGCTATTTGGTTTGGTTTGGTTAGTAGCTTGGTGGTTTTATTTTGGCCTTGTTCTGGCGCGTCTAGCGTCTGGCGCCGGCGTGTGCCCTTCTATATATACCGCTGGGGCAACCACTAGTACTGGTAGATGCTACCCGCAAGTCCACTGAATCCTGTATCCATCGGCTCGATGATATCCGCTACTTGCCGTCTTGATTCATTTCACGACCACAACCACAACTACAACTGGCAGGAGCTACATGGCACCTGCTGCTGCCTGCCAAGTTCGTTTCGGGTGGAACGCCTCTCTCGACGACGTCCCTCTCGACGTCCCTCTCGACGTCCCTCTCGACGCCCCACTCTTGACGCAAGAGCTGACACACACACACACACACACACACACACACACACACACACACACACACACACATACAAACAAACACACAACACGGCCGGAGCGAATTCCGGTCGACATCAAAAAAAAAGTCCACCATGCCGTCGCTAAAGATAGACGACCAAGAGCTCTTCTACACGTGGAACGGGAACCCACGGGGCGACGGCCCCATCCTGCTGTTCATCCATGGGCTCGGATCATCCCACGCCTTCTACGCAGCCATCATCCCGGCATTGGTCGAAAGAGGCCATTCGTGCCTGGCGTTCGATACACCAGGTACCGTCGCCAGCGGATCGCTTCGCATCATGAGGTGAGGCTGACTCGGTCACAGGCAGTGCCCTGTCCAAGTACAGGGGTCGGGACAGCGATGCCGAGGCCATCTGCGGAGCTGCCCTCGCCCTCATCGCGATGCTGGAGCTTGATTCTAAGCGTATCATAGTCATTGGCCATTCCATGGGCGCCATTGTCGCCACCGAGATGGCTCTTCATCTGAACCCCCTGGGCGCCATCCTCATTGGTCCTGTGAACCCGTCGCCCGAGCTGGCAGATGTGTTTGCTGCGCGGATCCAGCTGGTTGAGAGGGGTATGTAACCATGTCGGAGCATCGAAGACAAGACGATGGTGACTGGGAACAAAAAACCCGAACACTGACGGCCGCGCAATCCAGAGGGCATGGAAGCCATCGCCAACGCCGTTCCATCCGCAGCTACGGGACCACGCGCAACGGCCACACAAAAGGCATTCATACGAGCCTTGCTCCTAGCGCAATCTCCAGAAGGCTACTCATCACTCTGTCGCACCATTGCGCATGCCCGTCGACCCCATTACGAGGACGCCACGTGTCCTTTGCTGATCATCGTTGGCTCATGCGATCACACAGCTCCCATAGCTGGGTCGCAAGATATTCTAAACAGGTGCGTGTGTTCACGGCTGCCACCGTGTGCCTGCCTGTATACTTGGCTCTTTTTCTTTCTTCTTTCTTCTTTTTTTTTCTTCTTTTCCCCCCAACTTCTTCTTTCTTTCTTTCTTTCTTTCTTTTTCGTCTTCTTTTTTTCTTTTTTCTTTTTTCTTCTTTTTTTTTTTTTTTTTTTTTTTTTTTTTTTTTGCTGACTTGCTCGTCATCACCTACCTAGCTGGGGTGTGGGGGTGGGATTCAAGCGCATGCAGGTGCTTCAGGGAGTTGGCCACTGGCACTGCATCGAGGCGGCCGATGAGGTCGAGGATCTCATCAGTGAGTTTGTTGAGGACATCAAGCGACAGCAGACGGAGTAGACGATGCAAGCGTATTGGTATTGCCAAATCAAAGTATATATTTATATATATATATGTATATATATATAAATAATTCAAAGGTCCCGGCTTTACCATCCACCTCACCGCGGGATCAACTCGTTCATGATTCCAAGCCCCCGTCAGAATCACATATGTATATATATCTACATATACATATATAATTCTTTTGCCCCGGTCCCTCGTGGAACAAAGTTTGAGGATTCACCATCTGCCTCAGGAGGGAGTCATCGATTCTAAGCACCCGTTAGCATCTTGGAACACTTGGACAATGCAGGGCAGAAAAAGTACCCTCAATTCTTTCTCGCGGTTGCAATCCAGTTATCATGCTAAGCACACCCGTTAGCGTCTTCTCGAAATCGGACGATCCAGGAAAGGAAAGAGTATACCGCCATATCATTATTTCCTGATCACTCGCCTGTTCGTCCTAAGCACCCGTCAGCATCTTCTACCACTCGGACAATCCTGGGCAGGGGGGGGGAACAGTACTATCTCTATTATGTATTCCTTCATCTTCCATTTATCATCTTTCTTGGTCAAGGTCGCCCTCGAGACCCAGCCGAGAGGACAATGAGTTGCGTCACGTAAGACCCAGTATGTATGTCCGAAGAGAATGTAGTGCCTGGAGTCCCCCAAGCTGCTGATGTCATTCACTGTGTGGACGCTCCGCGCGTCGTACATGTTGTCTCGCATGGCCGAGATGTCTGCTCTCGGGCGTGAGCGAGTTCTTGCAGGGTGTGCACTGTTTTCAACGCTGGTAGGGTAGCTAACGTACCTCTTCTGCCTTTGTATTCCCGGCCCGCAACGACATAGGTGCAGTCTCTCGCGAACATTCTCGCGAACCGGTCACCGGGTAAATCGGCGGCCAGGAAGAAATCCTCAAAAAAGCGGGCGACCGAGGAGGGGATGCGAGACGGGATTCTGTTTATACCAGTGTAGGATTCGGCCATGGCTGTCGGGGGAGGCACGTTCTGTGCTTTGATCGACCGACGGGTGGTGTTGTGGTCTGGTGTTGGGTGATGGATGATATGGGGAGGAAACAGTTGCAATTTTTTTTAATTTTTTTTCCGAGTCAAGTATTTCGGCGTCGATACTGGATGGGCGATGCTGGGTTCATAAAGCCCACGTCTTGCGTCTCGCCATCGGCAGTTGTCTGTCGCAACGACGCGCCGAGGTTCTGCGTTTTGCTTGTTGTCATGTTGCAAAGTTGCAGGCGCCTGGCGCAGTGCCACGTCTCTTACATGTGCATAGGCGCTTGAGGCGTGACGAGGAGAAGAAGAAGAAGCAGACGGGGGAGGGAAAAAAAAAAAAAAAAAAAAAAGAATCATATGACTATAGAAGGCCGCACATATGATATGGCATTTTGTTCTCAGGAAGCTTGGTTACATAGCATAACTTGTCGCATACCACAAATCCCTTCCTGCGGCCACACAGAGTGCTCCCTCCGCAAAGCACATGGCCGCGGCTGGGGCCAGAAGTAGAGTAATAGCAATAGGATCTGTCTACTATTTATCTACCGGCATGGGGCCACGGGCGCGTACGATGATGTGTCGTAGGAACCAGCGGGCGGCTATTTCGCCTCGAGATGAAAAAGCATAGCAGTCGTCTATATCACTCGTCATTACGTAGCATTTTTTTTTTTTTTTTTTTTTTTTTTTGCTTTTCCGCAGAAGACACCGATCGTCGTTGGGGCAAAAATCCCTTCTGGCCAGTCCCCTTCGAACATGACATGCATATGACATGACATGCTTCGCATTATAGCCCTCCCTGCCATTTGGCACATCCACCTCCAGAAGCGAATCGCGGTGCGGAAGTTCATCTCATCTCTCTACCCAAACCCCCCCCCCCCCTACCCCCCCCCCTTCTCTCTCTCCCCAAATGACATACATAGTACATAGTACTATGTAAGAAAACACCAGCTCCGCGGCCCTGTGACCGAGACCGAAAGAGGAAAGAAGAGCGTCGTGGGCGCCAACGGCCTACGGCAAGCCACGGTCGGGTATACGCACTGTGTTTCCCACGCGGCTCTACACATCATCCACAGCGGCCAGAAACGAAGCGGATACGGTGCGGTTCCGGGCCAGAAAAAAAAAGCGCGCCTTTCACCAGCGGATAATCCATCACCTCCCGGAGGGTCGCGGAGCTCGCGGGCGGCGTCGACATGACGTTCAGGGAAAGGAGAACAAGACGCCATGATGATGCGGACAAATAAAAAAGGGCACGCGTTTCATCCCATCAATTCTGCGGCCACGACGAGAATAAAAATACCTTCCCCCCCACTCCCTTGTCGATGTATCGCTTGGCGTGATTCACACATACATATTGTTTTTTTTTTCTTTCTTTCGTTCCCCATCAAATCATTACGTCGACGTGCGTCTTCCCCCACCCCCATCTTGGGATTTTGAAAAAATAAAAAATAAAAATAAAAATAAAAATAAAAAACAAACGTCGTCCTGGAAAACGAAACAGGCAATGCGCGGAAAGGTTGGCGCTGGAAGAGGCCTTTGCGCTTCCTCGTCTCGGAGAGCAGACCAGGCGGTGGGCCGGTCTTTTCGCCGTCGACCCGCACAGACATGCCGCTGAGATGAACGACGTGGGCGGTCTTCGCATCGAGCAGATGGATAGGCACGGCGTCGGATACACCGTCCTTTCGTACACGGCGCCCGGTGTGCAGGACATCTGGGATCCCCGGGAGGCGCGGGACCTGGCTGTCGAGATCAGCGACTACATCGCCGGGGTTGTCAAGAGCCAACCTGATCGGTTCGGCGCGTTTGCGTGAGTTTTTTTATAGAAAGATGTGAAAAAAAAAACACATATAAATCAAAATACAACTTTCTCACTCCTTTTCTTCTTCTTCTCCTCCCCCCCCCCCCCCCCCCCCCAAAAAAAAAACTCAGCACCTTGTCTATGCACAACCCCGACGAAGCAGCCGCCGAGCTGAGGCGCCGCGTGAGAGAATACGGCTTCAAGGGCGCCCTCGTCAACGACACGCAGCGGGCCGGCCCCGACGGCGACGACATACATCTTCTACGACGGGCCGGAGTGGGATCCCTTCTGGTCGACCGTCACGGACCTCGACGTCCCCTTCTACCTGCACCCGCGCAACCCGACCGGCACCCTCTACGAGAAGCTCTGGGCCAAGCGCAAGTGGCTCATCGGCCCGCCCCTCAGCTTCGCCCAAGGCGTGAGCCTCCACGTCCTCAGCATGGTCACCAACGGCGTCTTCGACCGCCACCCAGACCTGCAGGTCGTGCTGGGCCACCTCGGCGGGCACATCCCCTTCGACATGTGGCGCATAAACCACTGGTTCGAGGACGTCAAGAAGCCCCTCGGCCTGGCCTGCGAGAGGACCATCCGCGAGTACTTTCCGGCGGAACCTCTGGATCACCACCAGCGGCCACTTCTCCACCACCACCCTGCAGTTCTGCATGGCCGAGGTCGGCGTCGACAGGATGCTCTCTTCTCCGTCGACTACCCGTTCGAGTCCTTTGCCGACGCCTGCGGCTGGTATGACGCCCTGCCCATCAATCTGGCCGACAAGGCCAAGATGGGGAGGGGCAACGCCAAGAGGCTGTTTAGATTGCCCGCCTTCAGGGACTGCGAGGAGCATGTTGGTGCGTGAAGGAGGAGTGGAGGGGGGGGGGGCTTGCTGTGACGAAAAACGAACTTGGTAATAGAGGGCAACATATGACGTTTGGCGTGGGCGACGAAACTGCCATTTTGCAAATGGGCTTGGTTTTTTGGGAGAGAGACTGCTACTATCTGGTAGTAGGCGATATGGAACCGTCTATAATAAAAAGATGTGTGTGTCTATAGTTCCCATCATTACGCAGAGTAACTTTTCGTTGCGCTTTTTTCATCTTTCCAATAAACAAAACAAAAAAAAAAAAAAAAAAAACAACAGCTGCTGCCCATGTGACATGCATGGGTATATTTACACTAGGTCGAACGCCACCCTTTAGGCTTCTCGACGTCCGAAACCGACAAAGACCCCTCCGGCTTTTTGCTCCGACTGAATAGCATTCCTGGATGGCCGATACACAGGGCAAACACGGAGATGGCGATGAATCTGTGAACAGGAAAGGGGGGGGGGGGGGGGGGATTAGCCCAGCGGATCATATGTGAAAGAAGAAAAGCAAAAACAAAACAAAAAGGGGGGGGGGGGAAGAAGAAGAAAAATGAGAAAGTGACAGAGATTCAAACTACTCACACTCCTTCAAGCACAATAAACAACACCTCGTTCCGAATCAGCTCAGAGTCGCTATATCCCTCGCTCAGCTCGTAGGCCCTGTAGATGGAGCGTCCGAGGATCAGGACAATAGCCAGCGCCAGGAAAGACAAGAAGAGGCGCTCGGGCGTTTCCAGCTTCCGCGTGCGGGGGTCGCGCACGTAGCGCAACATGTACTCGGCGAAGACGCCGATGAAGGCGCCAATGACGATGACCTGCATGATGAGGCCCGCCATGGTGATGTCGATGCCCACGTCGCTGGAGCCGTTGGTCTGAGTGGACATGGCGCCGCCGGCCGCCTGGAGAACGAGGCAGACGAGGTCGAAGGGGATGAAGATCCAGTAGAAGAGCTTTGGGTTGAAGTGAGAGAGCTCCGGAGCGAGATGGTTGATTCTAGATGGTTCGCGCGGTCTTGTCAGAAAACGGGTGTGAAAGAGAGGAGAAGGGGAGTTACGAATGAAACGCCAACAGTCGAGGACGGGAAAGGATTGAAATGATACAAAATAGATGGATAAATGAAAGGGAAAGGGGGGGAAAGGAAACAGGGGGGGGGGGGGGGGGGGGGAGAAAAAAAAAAAGAAAATAAACACAAAAACGTAAAAATTTGCAGACCGGTTTTTCGAATAAAGTCTTGCTTTTCNNNCCCGCTGCCCCCCCCCCCCCCCCCCCCCCCCCCCCCCCCCCCCCCCCCCCCCCCCCCCCCCCCCCCCCCCCCCCCCCCCCCCCCCCCCCCCCCCCCCCCCCCCCCCCCCCCCCCCCCCCAAGACAACAGCGAAACACATACGTCTGGGAAAGAGTCACGTAAATGGCCGCCGTGTAAAACACGGGGCCCGTCGTGATCAAGCAGATCTGGATGATGAAGCCCACGAAATTGAACGGATTGTTGTGCAGCACCATCCGCGCGGCATAGCCCCCAATCTCAACCAGGCATCCCAGTATCATGAAGACCATGAAGCCCCACGATTTCCAGCGGATGCCGAGCATGACGTGGATGGACATGGCCACGGCGAAGAGAGCGACGAAGAGGGCATTGGCGGGGAGCGAGGGACGGTAGTTGTACACGCTCATGGAAAGGGGGCAAGTTGCGAGCGTGCAGTTTGCCTCGGGGCCGAAGCCGACTAGGTTGCCGGGTGGGAGAGAACCGTCCATGATGAATGAGACGTGTTTTTTTTTTTTTTTTTTTTTCATTCATTTCTTTCTTCTAGAAAGCGTCCGTCGAGGTGCATATATAATATTATAGACCTGACCTTCTCATCGAGTCTTCGATCCAAGTCGATGATAGGGTCTCCGGATGGATGTTCCCCGTTTTCCAGATAAGGATAATGTCGCCCGGGCTGCGCCTCGGCTGAACACGCAAGAGCCTTGGCGAAAAGGCAGAATTTCACCTGTGAGAAACCAAGGCTCCGAGCTGCGGTCAGCGCATTCGCATTTTGTTGGCGATTTGGGAAGGAAATGTGGTCGTCATGTCAGCTTCGAGCTCATGGCCCCGATGATCAATGATGCGCATTTTTGTTTTGGTGCTTATGGCGTAGAAAAAATGTCATTCCAGCCACGATTGATTTGCTGCCGCTGTTTCGGACCAACATCCGAAAGATTGGTCCATGGTGGAGCAGTAGCTGGCGCGTCCGACACTCCTCCCCACAGTAAGCAAAAAAAAAAAAAAAAAAAAAAAAAAAAAAAAAAAAAAAAAAAAAAAAAAAAAAACGGTCGTCGTGCTCGCTCTCGAATCGAAGAGCCAAGCGATGGACGACGTTTTGTTCATCTGCCATGGCCAGACGGAAATTGAGTTCGGGTGTCAGTGTCAGGTACCGAGACCGCTTTGATTGTGTACGAGTTATCCCCCGATGCCGATGCTAAGCGAACCAATCGTAGTGCTGCGGGGCATCGACAAGGTGACCGCGGCTCGGCTCGGCTCCTGGACCGATCCATCCTTCCGCAGCCTCGAGTCTCAAGGGCAAGTTGATGATGATGGATGGTTCACCTGCTTCGGGAAAGACAAAAAACAAGTTGACGGCGTGTCGGAGACATTGTTGCTGTCCTCCGCCGCCGCTGCTTCATCGTCGAGGCCTGACGTCCCCTCGCCTCCCCTCCCCTTGTCCCGCTGCAGTAATGGCCATTGTCAAGGGTGGATGAGGCTCGAAGCCACGCGCTTGACTTGACTTGTGCTGCCGCGGAGCTGAAGCTGCCACAGAGTGAGTTCGCCGAGCACGCGCAAGCCATCTTCAGCGAATCGGATGCAAGCCTTTCTGGCATGGAGAGGGGACTCGAAAGACAAATCCTTTGCGAATCGAAATTCCACCCGCCGGGGCAATCAGGGTCCAGCTTGAAGAGTTGGAAACCCAGCGACGCGTCAAGAAAATTGGGCGTAGCCACGCAAGAAGAGATGATGCTTCATGGCAGAGGTTCAAAATGCTGAATGCACACCAATTTAGCGGAGCTTGCGCCACGCCGTCTCGCATGTCTGGGAGCATTGCCCCGGTCGCCGCCGTGCCCTATCATTGTGCACCATTTTCGAACTCCAATTTGCGGATGCCGCTATTGACGACCTGCGAGAAGCACAGCCGCAGAAAATGTAAGGGCGAACCATACTGAGACTCATTAATGCAAGTGTTGAGCATCCAAGACTTCGCAGCTCCGGCCAGAACATTGTGGCATATGGAATCAGTGGGCGATATCCAGCAGTCATTTCATGCGCTGGTGGTCCCTGGCTGTGTGGTTTTGCATCAGAGAGAGTGAGATGATCGGGCAGAGTGAACAAGACCGACCTCAGTGAACGTTATGGTATGCCGTCGGGGAAGCCAAGACCCTGCTGCAGACCCAGAACAGAGGCTAGATGTAGTTGAATCAAGGTTTGCTGCCAGGGGAGCAGACGACTGTCCACTTCGTCTCGTACGAGAAGAAAGCCTCGTTCACATCATTCCGTCCAAGCTGCTTCTGCGGTGCGAGACGGATCTGGCGTAGCACATGTTTCAGAACTGTGCTTCGATCGTATAGTCAAGTCATCAATCAGTCTTGGTGCTGCGACACAAGCATTTTTTGGATCCCGATGTGATATAGGATATAGGTGAGCTGGAAATAAAAGGCGGTCAGCTGAATCGACGACGGCCCTCGCTCTTGGCAAAAACAATGCGCTTCTTCCGGCAGTTACTCACGACGCATCAGCCAGCCTCCAGTAGTCCAGTAAGCAAGGGTTCGAGGCAGCAAGGGCTAGTCAGAGTTGCTATTACGTAGTATAGACTTTGTTGGCGTCTACGTAGTAGTCGGTGGTTGGTGGTGGTGGTGGTGGTGGTGGTGGTGGTGGTGGGTGATGGAAAGTGGGAAAGTGGAAAGTGGAAAGTGGAAAGTCTGCAGCCAAGAACGCTAACTAAGCTACTACTACGTACTACTACGTAGTAGGAGTTATGGATCGCATTGTGTGAGAAGGAGAAACCGCTGATGAGCACGCTGCACAGTGCGCTGTACGTATGGGACGTACGTAGTATGGGTGGGGTGGATCCACCCGACCCAACTCGCTCTTCTTCTTCTTCCGGCTAGAGCAGTTCAGTGCGGAATCCTGCCACCGCACTGGATGGGAAAATAATAAATAATACGTACGTGCTTCAGGCTCGATGGCATGCCCTGCCCCCGGCTGCATCGGGTGCCGGCAGAACAAGCACGCTGTCGTACAGAGCTGCGCAGACAGACTCCCGAGTTGGCGCCGTGCCATCATACGATGACGCATCAAGTCGTCCATGCCGCGCCGACCGCAGCCAAGATGAGATGCCAGATATGGGACGATTGACATCTGAAATGGACCCTCCTTGGCCTGCGCACGTCCCCACGTGTTTCAAGTTTGGCTGCTTGTATGACCAGGACCAGTCGAAAAGGAGAACAGCGCGCGGTCGCCCGCCGCCACGTTATGCACAACGCACAACGCACAACGCACAACGCCGCACAACCGCCAGCCCGGGGCCTGGGGGCCTGGGGGCCGCTGCCAAAGTAAAAAGTGGACGTGTCACGTCCCTGAATGCTGAATGCCGCTACCAGGAAAGCTGCAAAGGGGACTGCAAAGGGGACTGCAAAAGGGGCGGCGGCGGGGCGGCGGCGGCCACCCACAGACGCCTACGCGACCCGCGTCACCGGCGCCAATCACATCCATCCGTTGAGCTTTCCCATCCTTCCCCGAGCTTTTTTTGCACAACCACTTGCCGGCTTCCTTCCTCTGCCTCTCTGCCGGACCCTAAACTTTCTCGTGCCACAAGTCACAAGTCCAACGCGGCTGCATCACCATCACCCGCTGCATCGATCCGTCGTCGCCACCGCCATCTGGTTCCCAATGAATACCTCCTAGACGAGCCCTGCCGCCCTCGGTGCCAGCATGGCTGATAAACACACGGCTCCAGCCCCCCGGCGGGACTCGCATGAAATTTCCTTGTCCTCGCGGGACGTGACTCGTGATTCTCTCGTCGTCAACATGCTCCTGTCCCTGGATCAATTCTCGTTTGACCAATCGCCCACGTCTTCTTTCTACAGCGCCAACAGAGGTCCAGGAGCTGCCGCTGCCACCAACCCAGGGTATAGCCATGGCGACGACGGCGGCGGCGCCTATGACGAGTACAACAACGAGGATAACGACGAGTATAACGAATACACCAACGCCCCTCCATCGCGATCATATGCCACCGAGTCGACGGTAAACTCTCGGAAACGCTGCGAGTCCGTCACACGTCGCCATTGGCACCAGCCATCTTACAATTCCGACTCGGACTTTGGCATTGTCAATGACTTTGGGAAGCAGTCCGCCGCCCTGCCCCCGTTGCGTGGACATCGAAGCAATAGTGGCTCGAGTAACTTGCGGACCTCCCATTTCCCTCAGTCCAGCAACAAGCGGGACACGTCTCACGGAACCCAGGCAAACGCCAAAACATCACCTCGACCCAGTCACGCCCGTGGTGGTGGTCTACACAGCAATCAAAGTAGCAGCAGCGCGAGTATAGACATGTCGTATTCCAATGGCTCCAGGAATCAGCGTCTGGCGCCGTTGCTCCGACGGTCTGCGAGTTTCGATCTGGGGCCCCAGCCATCGCAACTTCAGCAACTCTCGCTGTCCACTTCCTGTAACCTTGATTTTCCTGAAGCCACGGTCGACGACTATTACGCCGCCGCTCCCACGCCCAATGTACCTGGCGGTCCACGCCGCGTGCCCTCGGGCCTCCCTATTGCTCCCCCTTTCCCGCCGCCGGGGCCAGTCGATTCTCGTAGAGAGCGCCGGCAAAGCACAAGCCGGTCCATAAAGAGCTCCGCGGGAAAGGGCAAGAAGGGAGCTCCCGCTCCCGCACAACCTGCATGGACAATGTCCTGCGAAGAGCTGGACTCTGCCCCAGCTCCCAGTGTCGGCTATGGCAAATCCAAGGATTCAGACGCCGTAGTCAATGCTTCATCCCAGGCAAAAGAGCGTCCAGGGTTCTTCAGGCGCGTGTTTGGTTCCTCCAGGACGAGCGTCGCTGGCCATGGCAGCAACAGCCTTTCCCAGTCGAGCGCCCCTCAGCTGCCGTCATCCGTCAATCGGACAGCACAGGTTGAACATCATCAACAAGCGACCTCTTCCAACACCACCGCAGCTCCCCTCTCGCAAGACGGTTCGCCATCACACTCACACCAGCAGCCTCCGCTGCAAAAAAAGTCATCATCGTTCTTTCGTCGCCGAAAGAAGTCCTTTGCCGACGACGCGCCTTCTCTACCCTGCGCCGACCCGGTGCCTCCGGTGCCGCCTCTGCACCCTATAGCCTATGATGAGGCTTTTGTGACTACACATCAGCCGCTCGGCTCTGCGAGCAGCTTGCGCCAGGTCATGAGCCCATTTCTTCGCGAGAATCCTGCGGGACTTGGCGTCGCTGTTTCGGCGCCCCTGTCGGATGTCACGAATACGCCAAGATCCAAGTCGGACGCTCATGTCGCGGCAAGAAATGAAGAATATCAGCGAGACTTTTCTCCCGATTACGATCCCAGCCCCCGAGCACGCATCAGAAGAGTGAAGCCCGAGGCTGACGCCCAACAGCTGGAGAGCACGCCATCTCGGCCGTCGAAGCAGACACGGCAGAAGCTTCGACACAGCAACTCGTTCCTGAACCTCGACGCCGGTAGTGACAATGATGATGCGGCTGTAGAAACTCCAAAAAAGAGCAGGGAAAAGCGGCCGGAGTTGGTCCTGTCTTCAGCCACGGCATCCGTGAGTAGAAGCGAAGATGGCGAGGAGGACCGCGACGCTACGATCCGAGGCAGGAAGAATCCGTTGCAGGAGCTCGTAGAGGGCAGTCGGTCAACTGCACAGTCGACTCTGGGGGACCATGCCGATGCCGGCCGGTCAAAGAGTCTCGCGTCGACATCTACCGAAACGGGTTATCAGACCGCCCCGAGCGTAGCCCCTAGTGTGCGTATCGATGAAGTTGATATGTCGAGCCCAGAGCCATTGGGTCCAATCGACACCATGGCGTCCTGTAAGCCTCTCGACGAGCCCGAGTTCATCATTGGCGAGCCAACAGAGGATGATCGCCAGAAGGCGCAGAGAATCTACGATGGCGGGGAGGAGTTCATCCAGAAAGACAAGGCCGCAGCTTGGATGGGAGAGCAAGGCCCAGTTCGTCAGCGCACCCTGCAGGCTTACATGGAACTGTACGACTTCACCGACCAGAACGTTCTCGGTTCTTTGCGACGTGTTTGCGAACGGTTGGTTCTGAAGGCGGAGACTCAGCAGGTAGATCGCATTTTGGTTGCCTTCTCGAAGAGGTGGTGTAATTGCAACCCGCAACATGGCTTCAAGTCGACAGGTACGTGGAACTCTCGGGCAGGAAGGACATCCCTCTTTTTTTTTTTTTTTTTTTTTTTTGTTCCTTTGCTGACACGATCCTATCAGATGTCATTCATATGATATGCTATTCCATCATGTTGCTCAATACCGATCTCCATGTTGCCAACATCGAGCAAAAGATGACGCGGAGTCAATTCATCAAGAACACCATGACAACGATCAAGCAAGCCATTGCGGAATCGGCGCCAGACGCTTATGTGCGACCAAGCATACTCCCCGAGAAGAACCCGATGCTTGGTGCCGAAGTAAGCCGTCAGGCGCTGGAAAACATCAGCCGGTCCTATCGCAACTCCTTTCGACCTTTGTCTCGATCCGATGCCGCCTCGAGCGACCACGACGACTGCGGTCCCCTCATCAAGGCGCCTTTTCATGGCACCATGAAGGCTTGGGAGGAGCAAGTGGAAACTGTGCTGAAAAACATCTACGCCTCGATTAGAGAAGAGCGCCTGCCGTTGTTCGGGGCCGACAACGAGAGATTCATCAACCAGAGCCCCTCACAGGGCAGCCTGGCTGTTGTCGGAGCGCTCAAGAGAACTCCGAGCGTCGTGAGCAAGACACCCTCGGAAACCAATCTGTCCTCTCGAGGGCGCATCACCGATAATGCCAGCCGGACAAGCGCCTGTCGATGGACGTCCAAGAGCAGGTCTCGACCCGGATTCGGCCGCACGGGATTATCATCGTCTCGCACCAGCTTCGACGACGGCCAGTCCATGTGGAGCCCCGCAATGTCGTCTGCCACATGGAGCAAGTACTCTTTGGGGCGGACGCAGGGATCCATGTCGCAAGACTCGTTTGCTTCGTCGATGCCGCGAGGCGATTATCAGCAATCGATTGGATTTGCCAATGCCTTGAGCCAGGCCATCATCCGCGACGAGGATGTCTACGGACAGGAAATGGCGCCTTCGATGATGAGCGCCGACATGTCGTCGACGCAGCTCCTCGAGGACGAATCGCTGGAGCTTGCCGGTCCGCCCTGGGTCAAGGAAGGCATGGTCATACACAAGCACCACCTGGATGGATGCGGAAAGCGGGCCAAGGACCGCAACTGGACCGAAGTGTTTGCGGTGGTCCAGAAAGGCCAGATCAGCTTATTCTCGTTCAACGCGGCCAAGTCGGTGCGCCAAAAGAGCAGGCCGAGAAACGAAGGGCGGCTGCTGGGTCCGGTCGGAGGCGGCAACTGGCAAGACAACGCGGTCAGCCTCGGTACTTTCAACCTCCGCCTGACGTTGGCCTCAGCCCTGCCGCCGCCTGGTTATTCTAGGTCCCGGCCGCATGTCTGGGCTCTCAGCCTGCCCACCGGTGCCGTCCACCTCTTCCAGGTCGGCACCCCGGAGATCATCCGGGAATTCGTCAACACGGCCAACTACTGGAGTGCCCGTCTCAGCACCCACCCGCTCGTCGGCGGGATAAGCAACGTCGAGTACGGCTGGGGCGACGGGATCGTGAACAACGGCCTGGTCAGCGCCATCAACGAGTCGACCACGTCTCTCGCGAGCGTCGGCGGGCGAAACTCGCGGCCCGAAAGCAGCGCCGCGCATGTCAGGAAATCCAGCGTGGCCAGCGCTAGCCTCCGCGGCTCGAGCTTCGACCACGTCGCCGGCGCCTTCACCAACAGCAGCGGACGTGGGAAGCTCCCCGGAGACCGAATCCACATTGCCGAATGGACGCCGCCCACGCAGAGCATGCGCCCGAGCAACGCGCCCGAGGCCGAGCAGCTGGAGATGCTCATCGCCTACGTGAAGAGCATCGAGCAGGAGCTCCAGTCTCACAACCGTCTCCGCGGTCCCATGCTGCTGGCCTTTACGCCGAGGGGGCAGAACGCCGCCAAGGCCATGGGCAACTGGGAGCGTCGGAGCGCCTACCTCCTCCGGGAGATTGTCAAGTTCCGGACCTTTGTGGACTGCCTGCAGCAAGCTGAGACGAAGAAGCGCGAGATTTACGCAGACCGGGAAGCGGCTCTCAAGGCCTCCAGGGGGGACTTGAACGATGATGATGATGATGATGATGATGATGACGATGATGACGGTGGTGGTGGTGATGATGCGGGAGTGAGCGATGATGAGGACGCGGATCGAACTCTGCGGCCCTGATCATGTCTCTCGTCTCGTACTGTTCCACATCAGAACAGAATGTATGATTTGCTATTTTCGGGGCTTTTCATTTTTCATTTTCTTTTTGCTCATTCTTATTCTTGTCTATTTTCCCTTTCTCTCTCTCTCTCTCTCTCTCTCTCTCTCTCTCTCTCTCTCATCTTTCTTCATCTGTACATCTTTTCGATACCCGTTACCAGATGTCGTTGAGAAACTGAGCACTGCCCAAGTGTACTCCCCACGCACCTTGGCAGGCTTGGATATTGTTGTTCGTTTTTTTTTCTTCACTGTACCCGATTTTCTCACATACGGTTTGTTTCTTTTCTCTGTCTTTCTTCTTTCTATTATTTGTTTTCCCTTCCCCAGCCTTTCCACTCTTGTCCGACTTTTTCTCTTTTTTTTTTTTTTTCCATCACATCTTTTGCTTTCTCGTATTCATTCTTCTCTTTTCTTCTCTTCTCTTCATTTCTTATTTTATTTTATTTTTCATTTTGTTTTCCTGGAGACTGATGTAATATGGTGGGGAGGTGAGACTCAAATCAAGGGGCTTTGGGTTTGTGTTTCACGTCAAAGATGTGTCTTTGACGAATCTTAATGGGGCATATTTGTGCTTTTTGGGTGAGGAGGGGGGGGGTCTTGCTTGTCATGGAGGAGGAGGACTTGAGCTTGCCTCGCTTGGTCGGTGTGTCGAACTGATCCTGGGTTTTGACGACTTGTATTTGTATCGAGAGAGTCTATCCTGCTGGCTTGTGGAATCTTCCCACAATTCAGTTGCTTTTATTTTTTTTTTATGCGCGTCAAATACAAAAATAAATAATGCACCCGAGGGGAATCTTAGTGCTTTTGATCTGAGCGGGACTGGCTGGTCTGATCTACACCAACCCAGTTTGGCACTTTTGCCTGGATAGGGTATGTTTTTTTTTTCTTTTTTTCTTTTTTTCTTTTTTTCTTTTTTTCTTTTTTTTCTTTTTTTTCTCTCGTGCGACTCTGCTGAGGCGGAATGAGGAACCAAGGAGTAGGGGGACTGGACTGGGTAAGTATGGAGGTAGTCAAGGTAGGAGAAATAAATGCAAGGTATGCTCGACTGCTTCGTGAATACTGCTCGAATACTCCACTGATTAATGCGCGTGTGTAAAAGAAAAGAAGAGAGAAGAGAAAGAGAAGGAAAGGAAAGGAAAGAAGAGAAAAAAGGCCATGGACGAGGATGAAAACGGAGGGGCTCCTGGAAAGCCCGAGAAGCATTTTCAGCGTCTCCGACATTGGTTTCACCCCCTCCCCCCCCCCCCCCCCTCTCTCTTCCCCGCAACGTTGCCTCCTCACATGGCCAAAAGCCAAGCCAGGCTCAGGACAAGAGAGGCCTCAGTCATTCCGGACGGCCGCATCGCCGACGCGCCTCCCTCCTTGCCGACGTCGTCCGGCTCCCCCGTCTCGCTCGGCGGGGCATCACCACCGCTCTCGACGACCGGACTCGGGGTCTGCAGCTCCGGTCCAGGCCGTGCCTTGCACCCTGCTATCCGGACGTTCTGCCATCCCACGGTCCTCTCGTCGTACTGGTACTCGACCCGGGTGCGGTCCGTCTCGTTGCAGAACCCGAGGTAGTCCTCGACGCGCAGTTCCCTGAACAGCGCTCTGTACGGCCCGGCCTCCCAGTCCGGCAGGCCGCCCGCCCAGGCGATGGTGCCAGGGTCGCTGTCGTTGCCGACGGACCACACCCCCAGCTTGACCTGCATGGGCGTCTGGGGCCACTTCTCCGGCGGGATCTCGCCTAGGTGCCAGATCTTGCGGACGGTGTCGTTGACGGAGAAGCTGAGGAACTGGTCTGTCCATTCGACCGCGTAGGTCTGCGGGGCGTCGAAAGACGACGTCGAGAGCGAGTAGGTGGTGTTGTAGGTGTTGAAGAGGGCTTGCCCGTCGTAGAAGTAGTTTGTCTGGGCTTGGTTGTCGTATGCGCCGAGGAGTTCCTGTCATCATGTACCGTTTTAGTCTTTTTTTTTTTCCACGCCGCGGGGAATTTTGTTTTGATCGTTTTTATTTTTTGGCATGTCGGCTTTTTTTTTTCTTTGCAAATCAAAACACGATGATAATGAAAAGTAAAAGAGCAGGTTGGATGGGGGGGGGGGTGGGAGGAGGGGGGCATCATTGACTGTGGAAAGTGAAACGAGAGAGAGAGAGAGAGAGAGAGAGAGAGAGAGAGAAACTTGTTACCCAATCTATTTCATCGCCAGAATCCGACTTGAGAACCATTGCTGTGATGAGTCCCGCCCCCTTGGCAGCCTGCATCGTTACAGACACCTTGCCGAAGAGGAGGTACTTGTTGCTGACCAACGTAGGGGCATCCCCGGCCTTAAACATGCCCATTGCGAGACCCTTTCCGTCAGAACCAAAGTCCAGAAGCTTCTTGTCTTCGGCGGTACTGTTGTCCGCGGTCCAGAACTCGAGGAATTTGGCGTCATCCCAGCTTGAGGAGGTGAATTCGAAGGAGGTCTGACCAGCGAAGGCCGGGTCAGGGGGGCAGTCTATTTATGAGCAGGAGAAGAAATAGGTTGGGGGGTGAGAAAAAAGACAGTCAGTCCATCAGCCTTATACTTTTCTGTTTAAAATTATAACAAGATGGTGAAATCACAAGAAGAAGAAAAGATGTGGTTTGGAATCCAAAAACAAATAAGCACGTATAAAATAAAATGAATAAGAAAAAGAAGGGAGGGGGTCGTGGAGGACCATTACGCATGTCTTTCCGGAGGGGATCACAGCTCGCGAGGTCTTTAAGACTGGCCGATACGCGAGAGAGCCATATGAGAAACGGTATCAGAAGATGCATTTTGTTTTCTTTCAAACCGTTGGAGACTTTTCGATGCCTCAAAAGTTGTGGAGAGAAAAGAAAATAGGGGCATCAAAAGACGCAGGGATGGGTACGGGCTTTCAAACGATGGGGAATGCGGGAAAAAGAAGAAGAAGAAGAAGAAGAAAAGTTTGGTCAGTTTCCATAAAAAGGCCCGGTGCAAAGGCTGTATTATAATGTTCCCAGAGCAGTTTTTTTTTTTTTCGTACCACTCGTGGGCAACAAAAAAAGAGGAGGAGGAGGAAAAGCAACGGAGCAAGAATACGAAGAAGAGGGAAATGGTGAATAGTAGGATAGATTGGCCGCAAGCAGAAACAGACCAATAGTAGTAGGGACATATTGTGCTGCACCTCGTATGGCTACATGTCTGATGCCGACGAAAGAACCTCATCTTGGTGAGTCGTCGGCCCGGTGTGATGAAGATCCCCGGTGACGCAGGTCCCATGAAGATGAGGTGTCTGAGGGGGGAGAGGGAAGGGGAGACAACAATCCCGTCATGCACCTGTATCACTCATCTCATGGCGGTTACGCAGCCAGTTTCAACAGATTCCGTGCCCCTTTTTTGGGGAAGGGAAGGGGGGCCTTCAATCGATGAAACAGCAAACAATGTGGTCAAGGGGTGGCACGTAGGACAGTCTTGGTGCTCTAGGATGCCGGCATTTGAAACTGGGCAAGCGTCATTAAAGTACACACATGGTTGAACAACTTGATTGCTGGTCTTATGCTTACAACTAGATCCAGTGTGGTGTACATCTCTTCTGGTACTAGGATCGCTCTATAGACACAATGTATTTCCTGTAAAGATGAGAAAACATGGTAGCAAGTTCAAATAGGCGGTCTGTTCATCCTTGATATCTCGGGTGTCTTTTGCGGTATTGGTGCGACGTGAGCTATTTATTCGGTTCCGTTTTTGCTATTTCTCATTTCCCGCAGCTTTCTTTCTTTCTTCTTCAAGGAGCTGATACGCTTCGTCTCGGATTCGGCATCTGCCTCCCTAGTTCTCGGGAGAGGTAGCAGCGGACTTACAACATTATGTATATGACACCCTTCTCGTCGCAGGTAGCCAGGGCATAGTGAGTAACTCTGATCCGAATCCAGCTCTTGGAATGGGTCGCCGGAAAGCCTTCGGGGTCGGCTACGAGCAGTCGTGGCAGCAGTCGTGGCAGCAGTTGCGCTTGTATCGGCTGGAGAAAGCATTGAAAACTCAAACCTGGGGAGCCGCGAACCGCAAAATCTTTAAACAATGCCTTGCACTCTTGGCATTGAGCTGAAAGGTGGAAGGACAGATGAGATATTAGAACACGCAACGTTAGCTAGCTATATTTCAACCTTTTTTTTTTTTTTGGCATGCACGTCATATCTTTTTACTCTCACCATGGCTGGAGCGGAAGAGCTAAGCGGCTCATGTCTGCGGTTGTATTTGTTGTGAAGAAAAGACGCACCGTATCAACCTCGTCTCGGTGGTTTGGGCGACAACCAGCCCCCGGACTAGGTAGGCGACACAGGTATTGTTCTGATGTCGACTTTTGCCGTCTCGTTTAACACAAACCCGCTGTAGCATAGCAAAAATCGGGAGGGGGGGGTGAACCAGAACGCTCTCCGCGTGCCCCAAATGCGCTCAATTTTCCGTCAAGTGAAGGGGCCAAGGTCACGGTCTCTTCTCTTTCTCCTCTACTCATGTTTTTCCTTCTGTTTTTCCACGTGCTGCGCGACGACTAGCAGTGGCAAAGTGTGCCACGATAAGGTGTCTGAAAGATCCATCCCCCTTCAGACCAAGTCATCCAAAAGCTTCCTCGGTATCTCGATTATCGATAGAACCCTCCTAAGAAGCCAAAATGGCCTTGATGATTGAATTTCTCGCGCGATAGTTAATCTAGTCAAGCTGCTTACATTGACGTCCCGTGTTCCAAGAAGAAATCGATCCGCCGCCCAATGTTCAGGCTTTGGATACCTTCAAACCTCAGACATCCCTACCTGGCAACCTTCTATACAAGGGCCAGCTGGTCTGAGGGTGCCTAGGGAAGAACCTAGACCTTCAGAGCACCTTAGAAAGCCGAAATTCGACCATCGTAGTTGAACTGGATCCTCGGATTCCAAGCACCTGTCACTAGGCCCTTCTCACATCAGGCTTTGGCTGCATTTTCTGTGCTAGCGACAATAAATAGTTGTGAATCCCGTTGTAGTAAAGCTTGGTGTGAGAAGGACCTACTTATTATGTGCTTGGAATCAAGGAATCCAATTCAACTACGATGATCGAATCCAGGTGTTCTAGGGTGCTCTGGAAGTGCAAGTTGTTTTCTCAAGCTTCCAAAACCATCTTGTACTTGTGTACAAGGTCCTTTTGTTGAAGCATCTTTGACCTAAGTTGTCCAGCCTAATATGCATGATGCCCAAAGTTGGCCAAGTGTAACCTTACACGCCCGGTCATCATTGCCATCCAGGACAGTTCGCTTCCTTGGATCTCAGAACTTGGAATAGCCTCGAAGAGAAATTTCCAGTCGTCAACTTTGTCCGTCTTGCCAGAAATAGCATAGGGAAGAATCAAGACTCGTGTCCAGGCAACAGGGTGGGGAAAGAAGTGAATAGCATCCAGGGGGGCACCTCGCCTAAGAAGAAGCTTGCCAATGCCGTCATGGCCCATGATGAAGGCCAGAAAAAGAGGAAACCAATGACCGAGTCCGCTTCCATCATCTTCATCGAATATAAAACTGTACATGAAGAGGATTATATCTATGTTTTTCGAAAGGCCGACTTGTTCGGCCCAGCGTCTGCTGCCTGTGCAGGAGATGTCGAGATGCGCTCCCATATCGAGAAGCTTTTCGACGATGCAAAGATTGCCGCTCAGAACGGCATAATGGATGGGAGCTACGGTTTCCAGAAAGGTCGCATGCTCGAAGGTCACGGGGAGGTCATGATGAAGCTCATTGACCTGGCCTCCAAACATGGCAGATTTCTCCAGTACTTTCATGGCAACTTCGGTTTTTTCTCCGTCGTCTGCTCGGGCAGCCCAGATCATGGCGGATGAGTTGCCCTCCCTTGCGTCCCTTTCGTAGAGCATCGGGATAGCGAGTTGCTTCCAGGATTTGCACGTCTGAGACAGACTGGCAAGTGATTGCTGTGGAAGTTCTCTCATGATCATTTCTTTGACCTCCGTTGGCATCGTTTGGATGACGGGTCTCGGTCGATAGAGTTGCTGTTCCCATTGCTCGAGATACTGTTCCAGGGTAGAGACCATCTTGACAAATTTCGACCTCTGTCGATGGCGTTCTGATCAATTTTTCGTGAAAAAAGTGCCTGACCTCCAAAGTTGATTCGTTTTGTTAGGGCCCAAAGAGCGTGCTACTGGATGTTTGTCGTGTCAAATCGGCGCTTCGTGTGGGGTAATCGTGTGTCTTGAGGCAGACAGAAACAGTGAGAGTTGAAAGCCTTGACAAGCGTAGCTCATTGCAAAGATGATGATGAGTTTGGCAGAACAGCATTTGTTGATAAGGAAGAAGAAAGAAGATGAGAAGAAGAACCCCTCTGGCGAAAGAAGAGAGACGGCATTCATCTTGGGGGATGGCCAACTCATCATTCGGCATCTTGTTTTTAGGCGTTTAAGATTCATTAGCATCTTTCATGGCGTGATATCGAGGCAGGTGACTTGGCAAAGGCCAGTTTGCGACGAAGCCTCGACGCTTGATGACTCAGCCTCATTTCGTGATTCCTTTCCTTCGTCTGTTATTCTCCGTCAAGCGCAAAGGCTAAGTAAGAACGCCTTGGCGGACACCAGGGGGTGAAAGACTAGAATGAAGAAGAAAGGGTTCATCTCCGCAGATCATCTATAGATAGATGACTTCGATGCTGGATGCTGGGGCACGACGGATAAGGTTTGGGGCGCTCCCCAGGTTCGGGGGGGGGGCTCCCTCTCCCCGTCTCCCCCTCATTGTCGGGGATGTGGGTGTGTAAGGTTGTTGTATTGTAAGGAGCTAAGTTAGGCTACTAGGGTATCACTGGTCATGTGACCGACTATCACGTGCCTGATCTGTGACAACTTATCCCCCTCCTCCCCCGTCCCCGTCCCCGCTTTTTTAAGTGTTAGAATCTGAACTTGCAACTAGATTTTGCCAAATTGGAAATTTCACTTTCCGCGTGTTCTATATATATATTCACCTCTCATTGTATTTTTGTGCTATGCGATTGGTGTTCTATATTGATGAGTAATTCGATGACCTACCTGATCATGTCGTCCTTGTTTGTGAGTTGCACTGCCCGATTGGCACTGCGTATGTCTTCGCGTCATGCATCAATCAATGTAAGGTGCCGTGATTGATAAACGTTGATGGCGTAGCGGTCACACCTTGCCGAAACATTACGTTGTTGGCATTATTTCTTGACCATATTGTGCGTCCTTTGATCCCAGCCAATGTTTCTGATTCCCGCATCGAGACAAGTTGATGGTGGTGGGGGGGGGGGGCACTTGTCTCATATACTTGTAGTAGTAGTAGTATGTACTATGGTATAACTTTGAAACTTGGGCAAAGGTCGTGTTCGCACCACAAAGTGGAAACTTGTATGTACATACTAGTACATAGTACTAGTAGTATAATATATAGTAGTGGTACTACTACTAAGTAGTAGTACTAGTGACTTTGTTCAGATTCGCTTCCACCGCCTACCTGATTCGGTCCTGGATATGACCCACATGGACAATCGAGATAGGTTGAAACTTCGACCTGAGATGGATCACCATCGTGCGCGGCACTTAGCCAAGGCGTTCAACGTTGAACATAACCCAAACCAGTTCGCCCTCAGATGATCACGACCTCCCCGCGACGCCATCATTTTGAGAGGTTTTCTTGCTACATCAATGACTGCCTGCACCCCAACGTCAACCATGCTCTGCAATCTTCCTCAGCTTCCCTCACGTTTTGGTCGTCGATGCTAGCTCCTCCCCCCATATCTTTGGTTGAGCTGTCATCGTCTGCCATCTCTGGCTGACAGTGCGCGCTCGCAAAACATAAAAGAGGTCGGCTGCATTGTATTGACATATTCCATCCGCCTTCGGGCCACGATAACGCGTGTAGCTGCGGCAACATTCTTGCCTGACGTCATCGGAACGGCCACCTCTCGGTTGTGTGAAAGTTCTACAAGAGATAGCTTTACACGACAGCAATCTTCTTGCATCCTTACCATTCAGATATCTCAACATGGCAGACTATTACGATCAGAGGTCTCAGGATCTCATCGAGAGTCCGTATGCGACATTGCCGGGCACGTCGCAGGCAGACTTTGTTCCGCACAATATGACAGTGATGAAGTCGAATCTGGCTCCCGGTAGAGAGGTTGCAGGTAAGACCTAGCCACGGTTCGACGTTCACGGATGGAATCTAACTCGACGACGATGCAGGCTGCAGCCCTAGCCGATGGATTTACGAACTACTGCACAACAACTTCACTGTTTGTGACTTGTTCGAACGAGCCCGGCATGCGCAGTTTAACAGCACATACACATGGGATCATCCACACAACCTAGTAATGAATGGAAACCAAAGTTTTTCTACTGCCTGTTCGCGAATCTTGTCCACAATTTGTCTAGACTGTCACTTTCACTTCGTCTTCAAAATGACCTGGGGTGCGGATCACTTCGACTCTCTGTGCCACCCAAATCAGTCGTCATGGCCCCTTCGAGACAATCAGTTCCCATGGCATCATTTGGCCTGGGTTGGATCGGGATCGAATCCTGAAATTGTACAGGATAGCAACAAATACCACCCCCTGTTAGCTAGAGAGCACTTTGTTTGTTCAGCGCCGCCTTGTACCTTTCAGCTCACGCTCGAAGTTTCACAGCCTCGGATGCCCCAATCATGGATCGAGCTGCTTTTGGATCGCGAAACTATATGTGAACAGTTGAGAGTTGCAAAATTGCAGGAGCCGACACGATACGAGGGCGTCACAGACAGCTGGGCATACCAGGCAACACTGAACCTCAACACCTATCTCAAGAACCTCTTGGAATGTTCCCCAGATGATGCTAGAGTTATATCGAAGAGGAACAAACGTTTTGCGGTTTTATTTGGGCCTCGATGTTTCGGCATGTTTCGGGAGCTAGAGTTTGCCGAAAAGATCGACTTGAGAGACGGAATTGACGAGGGCTCGTTCACCCCCTCTCCTCCGCCACCTGCGGGGGGGCCCTCCGGATCGACTGAGATAGGCACATTTCGATCCTACCTAGAGGATGTGCGTTCCGAGGTCCAATGCCTTATTTACAAGGCAGGTCAGGCCGCCGAACGACCAATCATAATCACCATGCTTCTTCACACAGATCTAAGATGTGACGAGGTTCCCAATGTTTCTTCCAACGCCTTGGTCAACGCGGAGAGGTACAAGATTGTCGGCGTGCTCCCGAACCAGCCCAGGGAAGCGGTTGTCAATGCTTACAAGCGCCAGTGGGAACTCTTACCTAGCCGCAGAAGAGCGTTGGTGGATAGCCTTATGGGCATCGCAAACGACACAGGCGACGAACTACTTTCTGATTATGCCATTACCCAGTCCTCTGTTTTTGACAATCAGACGCATATACCCAAAAACAACGGCGGCGACGACGATGACGACGGTCTGGTACCGCAAGCGCTCAATTTCCTCGGCCTTCAGCCCCCCAACAACTACAGCGCAGAGTCCTTGATCCAAGCTTTCAGGCAGAAACTTAGGCAGAGTCCAGCAGATGCGACGACGGCAAGGTCAATGCTTCTTCTCATCGCTCAAACGTCAGACGATGACATGTACCAAGCGCAGCTGCTGATGGAGGTTGATGCAAAAATGTCCTTGGAAACGAGCCTGGCGGTCTTGGAGGTCATCGATGCACATGCCCCATGGCGAGCAGTTTCCGAGGCTGTCAGAAAAAAGGTTTGATGGCCCCGTCTATTCTCTTCCGTCCAAGTGATGTATACATTTGCGACCTTCAAGACTGACAGCGAAACGAAGCTCGGAACAAGCAAGAGCAAGGATGAGGCCCAGGTATATCTCGATGCCATGGATGCCATCGCAGATCATACCTACTCGCCAGCTCTCAAGCAAGCTGCGCTGGAACTGCGACAGGAAAATGGGATTTCCGGATTCAACAACCGTGCCGTCGACGAGAGCAAGCTGGTCAACTTTGCAATACCCGTCGGCCTACATAATATCGGAAACACATGCTACTTGAATAGTTTGCTGCAGTACTTGTTCACAGTCAAGCCCGTCAGGGACATTGTTTTCAATTACGAAGACGTCAGGCTGGGGTTGACTGATGAAAGCATCAGCTCGCGGTTGCTGGGAGGCAATAAAATGCAGATGGACCGGGGGGAGGCCGTCGTAGCCCAAGCCTGTAAGTTTCAGTCGCAAGGACCAAGATTGTAGATATTTCGGGGCGCTGATTGCAAATCACAGTCGCCAAGGAACTTGCGGAGCTCTTCCAAAACCTGATGGTCTCGCGGCATTCTGCAACAAGGCCCTCACAACGGTTGGCAAATGCTGTGCTCTTGTCGACGCACACACTGCTGCACAATCCTAGTCCATCGGCCGCCGACGCGTCGACGGGATCCGGTCCGCCTCCTCTTCCCATGCGGCCGTCCCCAGCACCGCCCACCTCGAGCTCGATGGAGGATGTCGAAATGCCAAGTGCCCCCGTGACTTTTGTTCGCCGGACGGAGGAAACGGCTAGTGAATCCAGTTTCAGGACTCTGGTGGATCACGAAGACGCACGATCAGACGGCTCATATGAGAGAATAGACAAGGATGTGGCTACCGGCCAAGCCAGCGGAGGTGCAGAGACCGAAGGGGCAAATAACGACGTCACTATGCTCGAATCCGATAGTTCATCTCAGATGATGGGCCGTCCAGCGGACGCAAGGGACGTCCCGCATTCTTCAGGTCTGGATCAAGACAGCTCGATGCTGGATATGCATACGTCGTCCGGTGTAGGTGCTGAACCAGAGAGCGTGGACCAGAAAGTCCTGAATGCGCTTGAGCACCAGAAGAGATCATCCGGAACGGATCAACAAGACGTGGAAGAAGTCATGGGTAGCATTATCAATCGTCTTCAAGCCGCCATCCGGCCGACCTCAATCGATGAAAGAAGTGGGATCCAGCTCGAGAAGATAATGGAAACGTTCTTTGTAACAACCATAAACTACACCAAAAAATTCGAAGAGAAACAGTATCAGTCGGAAATAGGGTTTGATCGGGCCATCACGGCCTTTCCAGCCCCGGGTGGACCTTGCTCGTTATACGACGCTCTTGGCCGCAATTTTGACCAGCAAATATTGGAGGACAGCAAACTGTCGAGATACACGGCAATCAAGACGTTGCCGCCCATCCTGCACATTCTCATCCAACGGTCACAGTCCATGGGCAGCAAAAATGGCAACGCAGTGGTCATTCCCGAAACGCTATACCTGGATAGATACATGGATGCCCCGCACGACTCTCCGACATTCCGACGTCGCGTGGAGTCCTGGGCTCTTTCGGACCGCATCCACGACCTCAGGGCGCAGATTTCCAAGGTCGACAACAATCCAAATTACTTGTCGTACTTGGAGAAGTATTCAAGAGGGGTGGAAGATGAGGATGGCGTCGTGCTCCAAGATGGCTCGGGCGCGGCAGCGATTGTCACGGGCGGGAAACCGGGCACAACTCCCGTGCAGGAAGAAAGCTGGGAGTTTGACGGGCCTGTCGATGACGGCTTTCTCCTGGTTGATGCCGTAACTTTGTCCGACTCGGAAAGGCAAATGCCTGGGGAGCGCAAGGCATTGGACATACGCGGGACGGACGCAGCCATTCGGCAAATGATGGAGAGCGAGCTGCTGCAGAGAGAGCAGATGCTCATGGAGAAGCAGGAGGGCCTGAAGGAAATTCCTTACCGTCTACACGCAGTCATATGCCACCGCGGCCAATTGATGTCGGGCCACTACTGGGTCTGGATCCACGACTTTGAGGAGGGTGTCTGGAGGTGGTACAACGACGCCGACGTCAAGGAGAACAAGGACACGAAAGAGGTCCTGGAGACGCTCAGCACGAGCGGCGAGCCCTACTTCCTATGCTACGTTCGAGACGAGGACAAGATGGAGTTTGTCAATATCCCCAAGCGACAACCCCCCACGCCTCCTTCCCCTCCTCCTCCTCCAGAGAGACAGGCCACGCCTGTGTTGGGGATGGCGACGGAGAGGAGTAAAGGGGCGGATGGTGCAGCAGCAGGCATTGTGCTCCCCTCAGCAGTAGATGATGACGAAGGCGCGACGACGTCGGACATGGCGGTAACAACAGGCACGACGTCTGCTCCCGGGGCCACTACCATGACAGAGACTGGCGAATCAGAAGCGGAGAGACAGCAGATAGAGGTAGAATAGAAGGCTAAAAAGAGCATTCATAAAAGAGACGCTCGATGGGGGTCCCCTTTTGTTTTTGTTTTTGTGTGTATCTGTGTGTGTGTGTGTGTGTGTGTGTGTGTGTGCGTCTTCGGTATAGTATAAAGATCAACATCACCTCCCCTTGAAGACGGGTTTCCTCTTGTCCCGAAAAGCCCGGAGGGCCTCGTCACGGTCCTCGGTAGCCACGACCCGGTCATACATGTCGTTCTCGACACGGTGGCTCGCGCACGCCACTGCCTGCAGAGCAGCGCGAACAGCCACGGGGGCGCCGTCGCAGATCTCGTGGGCGAGGCGAAGCGCCTCTGCGAGGACGGCCTCCCTCGCCGTCCGGAGGACAAGGGCATTGGTGTCATCGGGGGAGGTCCGGTGCTTCTCGGCCGACGGGACGGCCACGTCGACTAGGCGGTCTGCCAGGCCGAGGAAGTAGGCTTCCGGGCCGGAGACGCGGCGCCCCGTGAGGATGAGGTCCCTCGCGCGGGAGGGGCCGATTATCCCCGGGAGGCGGGCCGTGCCGCCTGCGCCGGGGATGATGCCCAGGCGGGTTTCGGGAAGGCCGACGGTCGCGTTGGAGGTTAGCACGCGGAGGTGCGTTGCTAGGGCGAGCTCGAGACCCCCTCCGAGGGCGACGGACGATATGGCCGATATGGTTGGGATGGGCAGCTCGGCGAGGGCTGTGAAGGCTGCGCGGAGACTTGACAGGAAGTCGGCTGTCCTGGGGGGGGGGGGGGGGGGGGGGTTAGCTTTTTTTTTTAATATGTGTTTGTTTGTTTTTTTTTTTTTTCA
>JABAEC010000008.1:420328-434364 GCA_013435705.1 Claviceps paspali | reverse complement strand
CCCCCCCCCCCCCCCCCCCCCCCCCCCCCCCCCCCCCCCCCCCCCCCCCCCCCCCCCCCCCCCCCCCCCCCCCCCCCCCCCCCCCCCCCCCCCCCCCCCCCCCCCCCCCCCCCCCCCCCCCTCGACGACGAGTGAGTTACCTTTCAGTTGCTGCGTAGACAGATCAAAGCCCAGATACAAAGGGCCGTTTTTGTCACCCTCCATTGCTGCGATCGAGATGCTCGGCAAGGCGGGTTCCGACAACGCAGGAAGAATGTGAGGGGCAGGTTTGGAGAAGAAGAGGAGACGAAAGAAACCGGAAGAAAAGGAGGTATTCAGTCACACGGATTGAACCCAGGGAAAGCTAAGCCCGCACAAACTTGTGTTCGGAAATGGGGCAGAGAGATGGAGATGGAGAGTCTCACGAGACGTCCCTTCCGGGCGTCGCGACCATCCATCATCCGGCGTTGGTTCTTGATTGTGATTGATGCGGCTGGAGGGTGACGGTTGTTGGGGATCGCCACGTTTCTGCGGGTCGATTCTGCGGGTCGATTCTGCGGAGAAGGGCCCGCCCCCGCCAAAGGATACCCTGGACTTCTATTCTGATGAAGAAGACACACACAGCCAGATCCTGGCCTTGTTTACGAGCATATGTCGTTCTAACCACCGAGATACCAGATAAGATGGATGGTTATTTATATATATATACATGTGCAGTTATATATATATACATATATATATATATATGCGTGTATGCCCAAGAGGTAGTGTATATCCCTATCAATATACACATGCACCGGAAAATGTTGCTCCGTGCTCGCCATCAAGCCCTCCTCATCATGCATCATGCAACGTGTTCCACGCCAGATGCCCTCCAAGGTGTATTCAGCTTCTAGTGACGATGTTTTCCTCGTCCATGCTCGTCTGCACTGTCGTCTTCCCCCTCCTCCGCTTGGCCCTCGGACTTCTGTAGAGCTTCTGGCCCAGCGATGAACTCATCCCACTTTTTGCCGACTGGCTTGTCGCGAGACACGAACCGCACGCGGAGTCTTCTCACGCCGCGCACCTTGCTTCCAATCTGCGATCGCACGGCGTCTTCAAGATCCCTAACGTCGTTTACCGTCCATGCCCCAGGCACGGCAAGCTCGACATCGACCAGGTAATTTTGGCCAGACTTAACGCCGCTGATGTCTCGCAGCTCTACTTCTTGGCCCTCGCTCACGTTCGCCAGTGCGCGGTGCGCCTGCTTTCTCACCGACTTCTTCACATCATCGTCGAGGCTGCGGTCTGCCAACTCGTACAACGCTTCTCTAGTGTTTTCGTACCCTGCGCCGATGACCATGACGGAGATGAGGAGCCCGCCCACCGGATCCAGCCAGGCTGCCTGATGAAAGACATTGGCGCCGAGAATGGCAGCAAGTGTGACGATGCCTGTCAGACTGTCCACTCGGTGGTGCACCGCGTTGGAGGCCAAGATGGACGACTTGCGTTCCCGCGCAACTTTCATCGCTGAGAGAACAAAACAAAAAGTCAGCGTGCTGCGAATTAACGCCAGATTGGCATAGGTGACGTACTCGCATGATACAGCCATTCCTTGATCAGAATGGTGCCCGCGGCTAACCACACGGCATGGATGCTCGGAATGTCCAGATCGGTGTGGCTGTGAGAATGGCTATGACCGTGCCCAACATGCTCGAAGATGTGATGGGCTCCTTCGGGATTGAAGTGGCCGTACAAACTGATGCCGCTCTCCCAACCCATGTACAGGCCACCAACCAGTAGCATGCCTGACACACCGAGCGACCCCAAGCTCTCCACCTTGCCAAAGCCCATTGGAAATCGATCGCTGGGAGGCTTCAAGCTCCACGATACCGTCAGCAGGGTCAAGACATCGGAGGCGAGATCAGCGAGACTATGCCATGCGTCCGCCACCATGGCCTTGGAATTGAAAGCCCATCCGCCGATGAACTTGGCTATGGCCATTCCCAGGTTGGACAGGAGGCCAAGGCGTGTGATGCGCACGCCCGGATCGTTGGTATTGGCCGAGGTGAGATATGTGTTGTCGTGATGGTGGTGATGGTGATGACCAAAGGGAGAGTGGCTGTGGTCATGGTCATGGCGGCCATGATGGCGCGTCTGCTCGACCGCAGACGCCATGATTGCAGGTAGAGCGGGAAGGCGACGGCGGGCAGAGGCCAGATGAAGAGGGAGGCGAGGAGCGGTAGTCGAGCTGACGACGAGACGATGCGTTGGAGAGACGGACCGGGGATTCTGGCTTGGAGGATGGTGATGTGTCCTCAAGAACTCTAAACGACCGACGCCCAGACGGCAACTGCAGACGCGGCTCGCACAGCGGCCATTGGCGACTCGGGACGCCAGGTTTAGGCTAGTGGAGCGCTGGACCGGGAGAGGCATGGGCGTGCAAGCGAGCGCAACGCAGCGGAAAGCAATTGCCGTCTCGGCCTCGGTCTTGGTCCTCCAGCCCGGTCGAGGCTCGCTTGTCGTCTTGCCCCGTCTCTCTCTGTCTCTCGACGCCGAGCCCGGCCGGGACACGCAGAGTCGTCGCTCGAGACGTCGTCGACGACGGCCGTGGCGATCGTGAATCGTGAATCGTGGATGGCCTGTCTCTTATCGCCGCTCACGCGAGGGCACCGGACAAGGCTGCTGTGAGTGGTCGAGGGAGACGATGCCGCCTGTGTGTGTTGTCTCGGAAAGGCTGGTTGCATGCAATGAGATAGCAGAGAAAGAGAGAGAGAGAGAGAGAGTGTGTGTGTGTGTGTGTCGGCCAAGTCCAAGGCGGTGGGCATGATAATGATTAATGATATGCACTTAATGGATGATGGATGGGCTCCCAATTGGTCCGACGTCATCGGAACCCTCGTGTCAACAAAAAAACTTCACGTCATTTCTGCTCGTTTGGGCCTGTCCGTCCTCTTCCACCATCAAACTCCATCTACATGCCGCCCGACTATTGATCCCATCATCCATAAACAGACTGCCCATCAGGTCGACCGAGTCGCAACAGTCAACACTAACGCTGCCTCATGGCATCCACCGTGGCTGGTGGGGCGTCCGGCCGTCCGTCTCGACGGGTTGTCAGTTGTCATCGTCATTAGTTGGTTGATGGTGCATTCCGGAATCCGCACACAGCAAGGCCCCCGAGAAGAGCAGCCCTCCTGCATGCTTCGTCAGACAAGGACACATTAATCAATCCCATCGCCTGCTTCTCATCTCGCCATCCGGCTCTTGCCGACTCTATCAAGTGTTCGCGAGGCCCCGTCGTCCAACAACGCATTTGCCTGCGCACGTCCTTGCCATGAGTAAACCGCTTATGCGTATTCCGTACACGGACATACTGGCAGCTCCCACCATCATCCCGTCGACTGCCACAACCCTTCACGGTGGTCTCGCCGCCTTGCTCAGCTTCTTTCAGTCTCCGCCTCCGGCCCGCCTCCCCGATTCGACTGTCGTTCTCACCGGAGCAGGACTATCTGTTGCGTCGGGCCTCGCCGACTATCGCGGTGTCAGGGGCACGTACCGAGTGAACAAGTCCTACCGCCCCATATACTACTATGAATTCGTCGGTAACCACGAGACACGCAAGAGGTACTGGGCCCGCAGCTTTCTAGGCTGGTCCTCACTACACAAGGCACGTCCGAATGCTGGACACTATGCAATCAGAGACATGGGGGAAATGGGTTTGGTCCGCAACGTCATCACACAGAATGTTGATTCGTTCCATCCCAGAGCACATCCGCAGATGCCATGTCTAGAACTGCACGGCTATCTGAGATCTACAGTCTGCATCAGCTGCAAGACGGAGTTTCCTCGCGAGGAATTCCAGCAAGAGCTGTCGCGCCTTAATCCTCGCTGGGCCGCTCTCCTGGAAGAGGCCATGGCTTCCGGCGCATTGGACACGGAGAGCACACAGGAACGAAGGTTCAGGGGCCTCAAGGCCAATCCTGACGGCGACGTAGATCTGCCAGAGGCTCCTTACACGACTTTCAGATACCCGCCATGTCCGAAATGCCTGGCAGATCCTCCATATGGCGCGAATGCGAATGGTGGCCGGCATGTTGTTGAGGTCGATTCCGATGGAGCGTGGGCCATGCCCAGCACTGCCGGGGTGCTCAAACCCGCTGTTGTCATGTTCGGAGAGAGCATAGCGACCGAAGTGAAGACTGCTGCAGAAGAGACCATCGATCATTCCGGTAGGCTTCTCGTTCTCGGCACGTCTCTTGCAACCTACTCGGCATGGAGACTGGCGAAACGAGCCAAAGACCGCGGCATGCCCATCGCCATAGTCAACATGGGTGGCGTTAGAGGAGAGGAGAGTTTTTTTGCAGACGTCGACCCTCGGCAGAAAGGCGAAAGCGCAGTAAGGGTCGAATTATCAACTGATGAGCTACTACCAGCCCTTGTCTCTCAATTGAGAGCATCTGGCACTTGTCATCTTCACCGTCCAACGGCGACAACGTCCCCCGGAAAGTCGGCCATTTTCAAGGATATGTTGTCTTGATTTTGAGTTTCTTTTTGCGTGTACATGATTGTACAATATTACATGCAATATGTGTGTATCGCAGTGTTTCACGTGGAGGGGAAATAGAAAATGTCAGAAAAAATTGCCAAGAGCTGTTGTTGTTGTTGACTTCATTGTGGAAGATTCTGACCCCAACTCCTGGTCAACCTCTTCATCTCTCGTCATTATGGGTCGCTCTGTCGCTGCAAGCGGCTCCATATTTTGCGCGTACGGTCGTGTCGTCTCCTCTTCTGCTCGTTCATTCCGTTGCGAGTCTTCACTAATTTCCATGGCTTTCAACACTGCAGGACATGGGTCAGTAGAATGCTACACGTTGGTATGAATGCACACTTTCATAAGTTGTACGTACTTTCCTCCCAATCGACATCCCTCTGGGCTCCTGCGGATTTCCCCAAAAGCCTTTCCATATCGACTCGTTCCCCATTCTCGAGCCTTCTCAGAGCCTCTCGCAGTTGCCCTATGCGGACTGTCGATTGTCGGTTGTATCGCTCAGACTGGTTTCGCAGCGCAATCATCTGAATGGACATGGAGCCAATGAACAAGGACATGACGATGAAGAAGGTCGCCGGGTTCCATCCTTTTGGCCTGTTCCCCTTGGTTTTCACGCGGTTTTCCTTTCGAAGAGGCTTGGGGACCAAAGATCTCCAGAATCCAGTGTCGGCAATGGTCGCAGGTCCGGTACTTGAGAGGCGAATGCCACACAGTGACTGGGTAGATAATCGTTCCCCAAGAGACACCCGGATGTTACATACTGGCCGAAGCACGAATCGATGCATCGTCATGTTGTCGACTGGGTCACTCCTTCTTTCCTCATCGAATTCATTGGTGTCAGGGCTCAGTCGGAGCCAGCAGAGAAAAAAAACCGGATCCCAGCTGCAAACTCATAGGGCCGGTCGGTTGCCCCGGACAACCGTGCCCCACTCACATGGCCCAATGCCGTCTCAACACCAAACCTGAATCGTCGAGAAACATTGCACTCGTCCTGTACGTAGTAGTACTAGCATATTGTCATTGCACACAAAATTGCATATCGTCTTTTCTTTTGCTTTTTCTTTTTCAGTCAGGGTATTGGCAGCCATTGCTTCTCATCCATCTGTGTTGTTCTTGGCGCGATTTCTTCTTAGCCCCCAACGACGTTCACGCTGCGACGACATGATATAATACACCACCATTCAGACTAATTCACATGGCTTCGTTACAAGCATCTTGCGATGCTGTCAAGGCTGCCATCTCCTCTACCGCGACATGCACGCCGGCTACCGTCTTTTCTCTCAAGGAACTCCTTCTTGTCGAGTCAGAAGTATCTTGTCCGAATTCCTCTTCCGCGTCGGCTTCGCGTCCTGCAAAATCTGCCACCACCACCACTTCGAAATTAAAAAGCGCGACTGCGACGAAGAAGGCTGCTTCCCACGACGAGCAACTGAGCACGAGAGAAAGGACGGCTCTGGCCACGCACGTCATCAACACGACGTTAAAGACACTGACAGAGGCCGCAAAGCCTCCATCGACGCTCCTGAAACCGACCGAGAAACCGACCGATAATGCTTCTCGAGCAGATTCGAGGCGGGCTTTGCGCCGATCGCTTTCAACACCTCTGTCGCCAATGCAGCCGAAGACTCTGAACCGAGTTGCGACGTCACCCAGTGTTTCCCTGCCCAAACCGAAACCATCCGCGCCGCCGGCACAGTCGACGGGATGTCTGGCTACCGTGGAGTGCGCGCGCGCGGCATTCGCTTGCCTTCGGTCTTTGAAATCCGCAGCCAAAGATCCTCAGTACGACTTTCAGGTCGAGAGTGGCATGTCGGCCTTCATTGGGAAGCTCATCAATCTAAACTTGCACGACCAGGCGTTGAAGGATATGAGGCTACTGAAGCGTCGACTCGAGCCGACAGCAGTGACAGGAAATTCCAAAACAGCCAAGCCAGCGCCGCCCGAAAAGCAGACTGCCGCTGCGGAAATCGCAAGTCTGCTGGAATTCAAAGGAGGTGTTTCCAAAGTTACGCTGCCAATTATCACCGCCCTGCAAAGCCAGGTGCTCAAGCTCGTCTGTGCCACAAAAAAGCCGGCACACATCGAGGCACTACTGCCCATGCTACAGGAGAAAAACACTAGCAGTCCGGTCAACTTGTTACTCAAATTGGCCAATGGCGGAGAAAAACAGGCACAAAAAGCTTCTCGGCAGCTGGCCTATGTATCCCAGGCTCTTTTGTCGATGCTACCAAGCATCTCCGTTCAAGAGGATGCGATCGCCATGGAGTCTCGCCTGAGTCCCAGCCCGCTTGTCGCCTTTGAGCTGCAGTCCTTGTCCTTCCGCACTCAGCTAAGGTGGTGGGAGTTGGCAGGTCATAAGGGCAGTATCGACGACGACGTGTTGGCCCCCTTCAGCCGATGCGCTCGTGCCTTTGCCAGACGGTTCAAGGCCGATGACAAGTTGGTCTATCAAACGCTGGCGGCATCGTACGAAGCACTGATGCAGATCATCCGCCTCAGCAAACATCAGCCATCGACCTCGTCCAAATCCCCTCTTTCGGCTATATATCAGATTCTGGGCTCCGTAGCCCACACTGCTCGTCAGTACGATGGAGCTTGCTGCTGGTTCGAAAGCCTCAAGACGTCGCTCTGCGACGCGTCCGATTCAGCTGTTTTGATTTGCTCCGTGTCTGCTCGCACACTAGCGTCCGCTCTGAAGAAGCCGGAGCTGGACTCTGACATCGGGCGATTCATTCAAGAAGTGACCGATGGCTTGGCCGGTAGTCTGAGCGGCACGGTCAGCGAGCTCAATGAGCTTCTCGAGAGCCTCGCGGCCGTGAGACGATCGGCCGTCGGGCTTCTGATGAGAGAATCGGACCCAAAGGGCGATTCCAGGCCCATCTCCGAAACAACCAGTAGTTTGCTGAAGGCCTTGATCCTGCAGTATCCACGGTTTGTCCGGCGGTGGATGGGCACGGCACCGAAAAAAGACGCCCCGGCGAAGCACGTTTTGCAGTTTGATCAGCGAATACAGGCCGTTCTCCAGTCGATCAACCCAACACTCGACGCGACCCTCATGGTTGTCAAATCCGAGATTACCACCGGAGGAATCGAGTGGCAGCAGATGGATGACGTCCTGCAGCATTGCGCGAATTTGCTGGACTCTATTGGTGACGCAGCTATATCATCGGCCAGAGTGGAACAACTTGGGACATATCACGTAAAAATATCGGCTTTATACTTCTCCAAGTTCATGGAGTTGCGAAAGATGAAGAACCGGTCCAAGGACCTCAACAAGCAGCTCCTTCAATCCTTGAGTCGTTCGATTGACAGCGTCAAGGAGCGATCGTCTGTTGACAGAGAAAAGGCCCAGCTGTCGATGAAACTGGAACTCTTTGCCGACCTCTGCAAGGGGGCAGGCCGGAGTGAGGACGCGGTCGGAACTCTACGCTCCATCTGTACCAACATGGCAGAAGATGGTGTTCTTGCCGATGTCGCCACGGCTCTCACGACGCTGTCCCCCGTTCTTGCATGGGCGACTACTGAGAAGACCTCGTCGTTGTCGCGAACTCTGCGCTCGATTGCGAAGCTGGACAATTCATGGAACGACTGGACCTTTTTTCTCCCTGAACAGGAGCGCGCGGCTGTGCTGGAACATCTCATGCACATCAGCGCCGAGATATCCTCTCCTGGGCAGGTACTTCGTCTCCATGATCCCAGTCCCGCCGCCTTGCTCCGCATATACACCGTCGAAAAATATCCCGTTCGACGTTTCCGCGTTTTGCTTCACTTGCTTTACCAAAACATTGGGCAGGCAGCTGGAGTAGAGGAAATCGCCGAAAGCTTGCGTCAGGTTGCCGAGCAACTCGAGGAGAAACGAACCGGGGAGGATGGTAACCTTTCCCAATTCATCCCTCACCTGCAGACTTACCACTCTTCCATGGTTGCCTTGGTCAACAGCAAGGATTCCTTTCCGTCCTCGGTCATCGGCGAAAACATCACGACTTGGAGACGGATGCTCGACCGTTGCCAGTCCAGAGAGGATCTTTATGCCAGGATCGACAACCCCGAGATATTGCTCGACTTCTTGCGATCATTAAAAGACCTTGCCGGTTTGCGAGGCGAAGCCCGCCTCCAGATTACCATTCTCGAGTTGTCAATCGCGCTGTCCAAGGCAATAGCAGAAACGTCGAGCTCATCGCGAGATAGTCTCGTTCTCTGTCACAGCCATTTAGCTATGCAGTATGTCAACATTGGCAGATTCGCGCAAGCTTCCGAAGCGTTGCATATATCTCAAGACCTTGTCAATCAAAATGATAGCATATCGCAAAGAGTCGTCGCCGATTTTTACCTGTCTCAGGCCGAATATTTCACCGGCATCGGCAGCTGGGAAGAAGCGTGAGAAATTCAACCCCCCCCCCCCCCCCCCTTTTTTTTTTTTTTTTTATTCTTTGTTTTTATGTAATATCCATTTGGAACTGGTACCAGAACTGACCGGCTTGGAACGTAGATCGGATTACATACAAAGAGCACATGGCATTTGCGGGAACCCTTACTCGACCTGGGCGCAGTCCAGGGCACAGGCTAACGTGATGCTCTCAATGTCGGCTCTGATCCAATCCATGATCTCGCTCCAGACCGGCAGCGTTGACCACGCCCTTTCGATGATCAAGACCAGTGTTCGTACCTTGTCTCATGATTGGGCCAGACTTGAGGCAGCTTGCTCGACTTCCGACGGCAGCATCTTTGAAGCTAGCATGGCCGGCCTCGATACGACGACCTCGAAGCGTCGAGCAGACGGTCCTCTATTCTGGAGCTTGGCGTCGCCGCTCCTGCGTTGTTTCCTCCAGATCTCGTCGGTGTATGCGCATGTCGGCATGTTTCAAGAAACGGTCTACTATGCCGAAGCCGCCTACAAAATTGCCGAGAGCACCCAGTCGTCGCTATATCGCGCCCAGGTTGCGACGTGGGTTGGTTCAGTATATCTGAAAGCAGGACAGCTGTCAAAGGCGCTCGAGACTCTGGAAGCAGCTCAGGGTGACATGCCCCGTGATGTTTGCTCGGCGCGGGTTCAATTTGCGTGCAAGCTGGGCGAGATGTATTCCGAAATAGGGCAGCAAGAAAATGCCGACAGATTCCTATCCATCGCAGAAGAGACTCTGGACCTACTGGGTGGTGGCGAAGACGACATCAGAGGCCACGCATCAGACCAAAACACATCAGCCTCGCGTGCGCCAGCCAAGGCCAAGACTACGTCGGCGAGGACCACAAGGGGCGGCAGGACGGTCAGGGCGGCCAAGACGGTGGCAACGTCTGCTGCAACCACGCCACCCGGCACTGTTGCGAGGGTTTCCAGACGACAGGGCGGCGCCGCGGTGGGAGCCATGTCACAGCCATCATCCGGTGATGGTTGTCGGCTTCCCAGGGACGTTTACCAGTCATCCTTACTCGCCGCTGTTCTCCTGTCGCGAGCTCTCGGGTTCATGCAGAAGAAGGATTGGACGTCGGCTCTGTCGACTCTGGAACAAGCCAAGGGGCTGCCGAAGCTCTCCGGGGCTCTCACTCAGGAGCAGGTCATAACGGCCGCATCCCTCATCGGCCACAGCATGGAACAGATGATCTCGGACCCCGTCTTCTCCGTCATGCAGGATTCCACCATTTCGTTCCCCGCAGTCTCCTGTGGCCTGGACAGGACGTCTCCGGACAAGACGAGCCCCGTCGCGTCGCCACCCAAACGGGGGCGCGCGATGACGTTGCAGAAGAGCATCAGGTGCAAAAGCGGTCCGGCCTTTGCCGACGCACTGAGGCAGGCCCAGGATATTCTGACGAGCGCACATGGGTCCTCCCTGTCCGTCTGCGATAGTGCCATGGTGCACCGTCTCTCGACGCTGCTGCAGAACACCCTCATGCTCTTGTCCGCGACGACTGCTGCCAAGTCAAAGGTGGTTCTGTCGTCAGCGTTCGCCACGGTGGCCGTGGATCTGGGACGCAACATCGCATGGAAGCGCGAGCAAAACACTCTGGCAGTCGCGTGCTCCGAAGCGCCAGTCGAGTCGCGGAGCGGACCGAGCCACCCGTCGACCCAGGAATCGCTCGCGGGAAGCACGACAGACATGACACAGCAGGACCTATCGACATTCTACAAGACATACGTGGATCTCCTGCCGAGTAGCTGGTCTGTCATCTCTCTATCGCTGAGCGACAACCGCCACGACCTCTCCATCACCAAGCTGCAGGCCGGCCACAGTCCCTTCATCCTGCGGCTCCCGTTGGAACGCGCCAACTCGCGTGATGCCGACTCCGAAGTGTTTAACTTTGAACACGGGCGCGATGAGCTCGTCGACATCGTCAGGCTCGCCAACGAGACGAGCCACTCGGCGCGAGATTTCTCGGCCAGGGGCGAGAGAAACGCGTGGTGGGCGGAGCGGGAAGCTCTGGACGCGAGGCTCAAGGATCTGCTCCTGACGGTTGAGACGACGTGGCTGGGAGGCTTCAAGGGCATCTTCTCGCAACACCAGCGACGGCCCGATCTGCTGGCTCGCTTTCAGAAGAGCTTTCAGCAGATTCTGGACGGCAGCCTTCCGTCCCGAAACCGCATGCGCGGCAAAAGGACGACCAAGGGCCAGTCCATCAACCTCGACCCCCGGATTCTGGACCTCTTCATCGGCCTCGGCGACCCGACAGACCCGGATTGCGACTACGATGAGGCCCTGGACGACCTCCTGTATTTTGTGGTGGACATTCTCCAATTCCACGGCGAAAGGAACGCCTACGACGAGATTGATTTCGACGCCATGGTGGTGGAGACATATGATGCTCTCCGGGGATACTACTCGGCAGCCAAGTCGGGCATGGAGAGGGAGGCGGGCAGCCACACGATACTTGTGCTGGACAAGGCGCTGCACGCGTTCCCCTGGGAGTCGTTGCCGTGCATGCAGGGACTGGCGATATCACGCGTCCCGTCACTGGCCTGCCTTCGGCAGCTCATGACGCAGTCCAACCTGCCAAGCAGCGGCACGCCGCCGGCGGACGCACGCGGCGGGCACGAGGTTTCGCGCGGCGCCGGGACCTACATGCTGAATCCGTCGTCAGACCTCAAGAACACGCAGGACTACTTCCAGCCGTCGTTCCAGACGCTGACGAGCTGGAACGGCATTGTCAACAGGACCCCCAGCGAAAGCGATTTCGAAGCAGCCCTCGCCAGCTCGGAGATCCTGCTGTACTTTGGCCATGGAAGCGGCGCGCAGTACGTTCGCAGCAAGACCATCCGGCGCCTGGGCAAGTGCAAGCCGGTCACGTTCCTGATGGGGTGCAGCTCGGCGTCGCTGACCGAGGCGGGCGAGTTCGAGTGCTACGGCCCCGTGTGGAACTACATGCTGGCCGGGTGTCCGGCGGTAGTCGGCACGCTGTGGGACGTGACGGACCGAGATATCGATCGCTTCGCGGGGAGGACCTTTGAGGAATGGGGTCTCTTCGCGCCCGGCACGTTCAGAGAGGAGGAGAGGAGGACGAGGGGGGTGGGAGGCAAGAGCAAGAGCAAGACACGGGGCAGACGAGACGTCGGCAGCGAGAACGCCGGGGGAGACGGAGACGTCTCGCACGGCGGCGACGGCCGCTTTGCCTCGTTGTCGTTGCCCGAGGCCGTGGCCAGGGCTCGCGACGCCTGCAAGTTCAGGTACTTGAATGCGGCGGCCGTGGTGGTGTACGGCATACCTGTGTATATCAGATAGAGAGTTTCCTCGGTGCAGGAGAGTTGGACACGAATTTATGTTTGGATTGGACTGTAGGGGAAAGGGAGAGGGAAAGGGCAACAGGGGAGGAGTTTTGGGGGGTTTTTTTTTTTTTTCTCCGTGTCACTCACTGCCTTGACTACTAGTGAGGGAGGTTGGTGTGTCTGGTATCTTGGTTCTTTTCTTTTTCTTTCTTTCTTTTTTTCTCCGTGTCACTGCCCTGACTAGTTAGGGAGATTGGTGTTTCTGGTATTTTGGTTCCTTTTTTCTTTCTTTCTTCCCCCCCCCCCCCTTTTTCTTTTCTCCGTGTCACCGCTCTGACTTGTCAGGGAGGTTGTTTGTGTTTCTGGCAGTTGGACCCTCTGCTGTCCGTGGTTCTTGGGATGGTTGGTTACATGAGGGGGGCAGGCGATCGGAGTGATCGAACACACCAAGATGGGGTTGTATTCATTCCTGGATGGCGTGTGATATACAGAGCGGAGTTGCTCGTGTTGGGTATGAATAAACAGATAAAGCCCGCCATCTACACGGCATCTACACGACATAGTTGGACGAATACCTCCCCCCTTCCCCTAGGAGTATATACACGGCATCCAGGATGATCCAATCTGATGGTTGTCAAATGTGTAGGGTAGGTCGGCACCACAACGCGATAATTACCCTCGTTATCCCTGGAGAACGTTGGGCTGGGGCAACCACCTCGCTTTCGTGAGACCGCTTAGATGGGGCCATACAGATGCAGATGCGGTGGTGGGCTTTAGATTCGAACTAGGGGGGGGGGGTCTTTTTTTTTTTTATTTTAGCCTTCCTTTTGCTTTCCCGCGCCGCGGGGCGTGGATCGTCGGCGTGTCTTGTTATTATGGCCTGGTGGTGTTTCTGTAGGTGGACGCGCGGAGAAGGCACGACGGATATTTGCTTTTTTCTTTTGAACCCCCCCCCCCTTTCCCCGCCCTCCCCTGATGGCGGCTTGATGTGCAGTGCAACAGTGTGTTCATGCCTCCGGCCACGACGGCCGAACAGGTCATGCTCTCTCTCTGCCTCATTTTCTTTCCCTTTTCCTTAGTATACTCCCCCTCCCTCCCTCCCCCCCCCCCCCCTTCGCTCGACCAGGGTGTCTCTGTCTCTCTCTCTCTCTTTTTTTTTTTTTTTGCTCTCGCCTAATCAGCTGGAGAAAAAAAAAAAATCTGTATATTGGACAAGCCGTCAGCAAAGCCTGGTTGGGAAATGGGGCAGTGCAAGGAGACGTAGTAGACTGGGCAGGCGGGCGGCCGGAGAGACGGACGGAGGTATTTT
This sequence comes from Claviceps paspali, assembly GCA_013435705.1. NCBI lineage: Eukaryota > Fungi > Ascomycota > Sordariomycetes > Hypocreales > Clavicipitaceae > Claviceps > Claviceps paspali. The sequence goes on along the minus strand of JABAEC010000008.1, from coordinate 420,852 downwards.
ACCACCAGACGGGTGATGAGAACGACGCACAGATAAGGACAAGGATAGCTGGCGGAATCGCAGGCATCAAGGACGGCCGACTTGGCTGTGATTTGACGGCGATGCACGTGCTTGTCACAGACTCACCGTTTCGAGTGTCTCAAATTCGGCCAACAAGAGGGCATCGCAGGCCCAACGTTCCGGCAGACTGGGCGCCAGAGCGGTCTCGTTATGTGTATATGTTCTGTCTGTGATGGGTGTGGCGTGGATGATGTAAAATGCGATTTGGTGTACACCATGCGATCAGTTCCCGTCAAAGACGACGACGACGATCCTCCCTCCGCCCCCTTTCTCTCCCGTCCCTGCCAAGAAACCAACCTCGATAGCATACATATAAAAGAAAGAGTCATCTTCTGGAGCAGAAAGGGAACGAACAGTCATCATGTCTTTTCGGGGGGGGGGGGGGGGGGGGGGGGGGGGGGGGGGGGGGGGGGGGGGGGGGGGGGGGGGGGGGGGGGGGGGGGGGGGGGGGGGGGGGGGGGGGG
>JABAEC010000008.1:370539-420318 GCA_013435705.1 Claviceps paspali | reverse complement strand
TGAATATAGGCAAACAACCTTAATCTTGTTTTTTCGCCCCCCCCCCCCCCCCCCCAGTTCGTCTCTTGTTGCCTGTATACACGCGGAGCCGAGGACGAGGAGCAATGACCAACGGGCCTGGCACGTTAAATAGAGATGAACCAAGATAAGCATACATACTTTCCCCGGGTCATCTGTCCACTTGCTGAAAGGAGGCAGTAGAACCACGCGGGAGACAGGCCGCTGCGGCGCTGCAGCTGCACGCACCTAATAACGATAGTCATAATATATACTAATAATGCAGAGTCTCTCGGACAAGGGTTGGATGAGGTACCCAGGGTAGTATGATCTCGCCTCCATGTAGGACCCAGGCGGGCATACCAGGGCCCAAGGCCCAGAGAACGAATATTCGTGTCAGTCTTCTTCCGGCACGGAGACGTGAGCTAGCGACAGACATTGAAACCAGATCGTTCGAGGATGGTTGGAATAACGGTTGATGACACACGAACTCGGTCGAATACTCAACGGGAGCGTGAAATCACTTGCCGACAGCGAGGGAAGAGGTTCTGAACCTAGTCGAGCCGAGGTAGCAGGACACAGGGACGTCGACTTGAAGGCGACATCAACCGACAGGTAAATAAGTCTATGAGATGAATCGTCTGGTCGCAGCCATCGATCAGCAACATTCGCACAGTGTTCGCTCGTCATCACCGGCCACTGCCCGCAGACAACGATGCAGATCAGTCCTAGCTATACTCTTATCCAAGATACCACATATCTACGTTGCGATCCAAAAAAAAAAAAAAAAAAAAAAAAAAAAAAAAAAAAAAAGGCTCACTCGGAGACACAAACAAAAACAAACGTGAAGGATCATGATGCGTAGCAGCATGGGGTGGACGTCTGAACTGGCACGGTGATTGGCTGATGAATGACGAGCATGGACGGGGTGAGACACACGAGGCAGACCCGTGTCGTATTTCCCCCCCTTTATTTTCTTTTCTTTCCTTCTTTCTTCTCGCATGGATGCCATTGCTGAAGGTTATTTTTGATTGCCACACCACTGGAGACGGCAGAGAGTCGACAAGTCGAGAACCACGTTGTTGATTCTGGCTGGTTGGGAAGAGGCAAGAGGCAAGCTGGTCCAAGTTGCGGATCCAAATGGATGTAAGCCACTTTGGGGCCGGCGGCTGCTCCCATTGGATGCTGTGACGTGGAAAGGCGGGACGGCACCTGGTAGAAATCACTGGGGACGCAAGGGGGAGTACAAAAAGGGGGCGAATGGTTGGGGTGCAAGCGCCTCGAGGGACCCGTCATGGGGCATCCGTGGTATCTCAGTACAGTAAGTAGTACTACTGTTAGTAGTAGCCTGATATCACAGGTACCTGATCGTCGTGCCTGTTGTACTACTACTACTACTACTTAGTACTAAGTAGTCAGTACCACAACCTCCCACGTACTGCAGTACTTGAGTAGTAGTAGCTACTAGCAGTATCACACTCACTCACTTGGTTTTCGTGACACGGCACCACGGCACCACGGCACCTGTACCAGCTGCATGACACAGGTTGGCGGAATCCAGGCCTGCTGTGTCTCTACCTACTACCCGGAGAGGAGAGGCGCACGTTTCCATCGTGACACAGCATCGAGCAAAAATGCTGAACCGCAGTTTCGGGTCGTGAAATGAGAGGCCGGCCCCCCCTTCGCGGAAGATGCCGCACACAGCAGATGGTTTGTTGCTCTTTGGCCGGCCAGGGCCAGCTTGTCTAAAAGGTTCGTCGAAGGCCGAAGTCTCATCTGATGCATTCCAACCTTGAAAACTCGGCATTATGCTATTCCATGTCTGACCAACCATCACTTCGTCGCTGAGCCTTTGCATCGCGTCGCCGTTTTTTTTTTTTTTCAACCTCTCTGTCCTGGGCGTCGCTTCTTTCCCGTCCAGTTGTTTCTCTGTCGTCTTCACGGCTGCAAATGAGCAAAACAAAAGAAAAACGGCGATTTTTTGCTTCGAGTTCCACACGCTCAAGGTTGAAAAGAAAAAAAAAAAAAAGGAGTGCATGATTCCAACCAAAAGATGCCGGTGGGTGCCATTCAAACATTCTGGTCCAAGGAGTAAAGTTCGGTGTCTGCACGGTTGCGCCGGCAGGCGATGCGATGCCATGCTGCCAGAGGGTCTTCGTCATTCCTGCCATATACCAACAGCTTGTTCCACGCTCGTGATGAATGAGGGCTGTCTCGTTCCGACCGTCGATGCGTTTCCTTTTGATGCGAGGTGTAGTGCTAGCCTCAATCATGTACCTTGTGGTTGCATTCCTCCCGAACCCAAAAACGCTGGATTCTTCCGTCCGTGATGGCTGTTTGAGATGAGACTGTCTCGGACAGAACCACTGTTGTACCGTATCCGCTCAAAAGCCGCCAAGATAGAACCGCGCGTCAGAGTTGACGTTTGCAACGGTCACGGATAACTTTTGCGAGCTTGAGTTACTGTTTATTTTGCCCTGTGGTGCATATGAATCTGAAAGCCATACGACTCTTGTGTTGTCTTTGGAACCGAGGCCAGCCAGCTTTGATGCCCGGTCATGGCACGGAAGGCAGGAATGTGCCATGTACATACATGTATGCATACACGGATGGAGATGGATGGATGGATGATGGATGGATGGATGTTGTTCAATTAAAGGGACGTGTCGGCCCTTTTTTTTTTTTTTTTTTTTTTTTTTTTTTTTTTTTCTTTTTTTCTTTTGGGCGTGTTCCCACGTCTTGAGCCGGCTTGGTGGCCATGTAATCTGTTGAAGAGGCTTTCCCACCTTGTCAGTAAGGCTGTTAGGTCGCCACCCCCTGACCGACTACCCACAGCCGCTAGAAAAAGAAAACCAAATTTCATCGACGAATATTCATTATTCATCCATCCGTCTTTCACGTCGAACAGCATTTAGAGTCGCACCCCAGCGGGACCCGCGCAGTCCCACTTGGCACTCGCGGTCCCAATTGATGGTAACGCCCCCCGGGGTCGGCTTGACACGCCAAAGATGCTTATCACACACATTGCATTGCAGATGCTGTGTAATATTTCCCCAGATTCGCTGAGCCAGGGCATTTGCGAATGACCGGGCTTGGTTGCCCAGCACAGCGTTGCACTTGAATCAGAACAGAACAGTGGCTTCTCGTCATTCACAACAGGGTGCGCGGCGGTAACGCTTGTTGAGCTTATTGGTACATGCAACATGCACAACGAAGTACCGTACCACCTCGTCGATTGAACGTGGCCAGAGCGTTGCCGAGTCGAGGTAATCGAATATATATATATATATATATATGTATATATGTAAATATATATATGGAAAGTCCTACATTGCAGGTCCGATTGGTGGTTTGATCATGGCTGATCCTCGAGGACGATATTTGGCAGCATCTTTTGTCACAGGTACATCCGTGTCGTGTCGACAACGACAGTCCTCAAAAGTAAAGCTCCATGCCATGAAAGAGGCCGGCTCGCCCATCCACACCAACGGACATACCCTGTCCCATGTGCTGCAGGCGGGCGTGGGATGCTCGCCGTGTCGTTGTATCGAATGCGGGTACACGCCCCAGCAGGTCCAATGGCACACGCTTGAGTCGGTCGCGTATTGTTTCAATCATTATATCTGAAGGATGTACCACTAATCATTGATCGCTCTTCACTGTACCGCCGTAAAAATGTCGTTCCTCCTTACTTGGGATCCAGTATTATGCAGCATAACGAATGGCGTCCTAGGTGATTGGAAACTAGTAAGCAGCGGAGCTGAACCGCCGCCCATCATCATCAACGACTGTATACATGAGCAGTGACTTTGTCGCCGGCGGTATGGCATCTAGGAGGAGGAGGAGCAGGCATAGCATTGCAACACTGGACTGTACATACTGGCTTGGTATGATAGGTATGATATGATCAATCTTGATGGTTCGAGATATTGCCGAGCACACAGCATATCTTCTGATGTCTCCTCAGGAGGTTAGTTGATTTATGCAAGGAAACCATGCAGGGCGGCTGCCTCGCTGGTCCGCCCGCCCGCACAAGCTCAACGTGCAGACAGCAGTACCAGTATCTAGGCAATTGCTTTGCTGTTCCATCTCGCCTGGAGTCTTCCAAGTGGAACACAAATCTCCCCACAAGCTGGCCAAAGTGGGGAGAGTGGTCGCTTGGACATACAGAGCAGACAAGATAAAAACAAAAGGAAGACATGGAGCCTTGACCTTGCTGCCACGCTTGGCGACTGACTCACCAGCACAACTTTCTTCATACTGAGAAATTGCCCAATACTTGTTTTTCGTAAGGGTTTGAAGACATGTTGGGGACGGGCATGCATATCAAAGGAACTTAGTCCCTAGAATAATACAAGGAGCGGCCACCGCGGTTTCGGTAAGTTTGAGCTAAACAGCATCCTGGTGGTTACATGTGTGCTTGAAATGAATGCATCGGGGCAGAGTCGATACAGACACCTACGCCTAGCAGAATGCTGAGGATGAATACAAGATAAGCATGTCCCGCAGGGGAGTCCAATTTCTGCGTGGCGTTCGTTATTAATAGCTTGTTGCAACTTTGGTCTTGTCAAGGTTTGGAAGGAAAAGTCACCCCTGCAGCACCGCACCCGCGGATGACCGTTTCAAACCACGCAGCATCCCTGACCCAGTAATTGTCGTGCCAATATGATCTACAGCTGCTGGACGGAGCTCATAGCTGCTGGGATGGACGATGTCGGTGATTTGTTGTGGTCAAAGCAGAGTCGTCTGTTCTGTTGTGCGATTGATTATTTGCTGCACACTACTACTAGTAGTAGTAGTAGTTAGTAGTTAGTAGTTAGTAGTAGAGCACGTACTGTTATAATCGACCATCGTTTTTAGTACGTCTCTTGGTGGCCGTGTGGTCGCTCCCCAAAAAAAGAAAAGAAAAAAAAAGAAAAAGAAGAAAAAAAAAAAAAAAAACAAGCCTTGTAGGGCAGGAGCTTCCCAGGTGTCTCGCAACTTTGGCTTCTACAGGCTACAGTAGGAGGGAGGAGGTACCTGGCCTACGCTTACTTACTACTACTACCACTACTTAGTAGTAGTAGTAGTAGTAGTAGTAGTAGTAGTGTATTCCCTACTACTACAAGGTGCCCGCCCACTGGCCCACTGGACTCTTATTTTGATTGCACCTCAAGGCTTCCACAGACGATATTGCGACGTGATAGTCTCTCCAATCCCGCCTTGCCTTCTGGGTCCGAAAGCGGTCAGCGACCGTTGGGCTGCGACTTTTAACGCTCACGCTTCATCGGAACTTGCCAGACTAGGCGCACAACCGACGGCGCTAAAAGTGCGAAAGCCAGCAAACCCACCTGTCTCTTCGCCAGTCCCTGCCACTTCAGTCATTATCAAACGCTACGTTCCTGCGTAATATAGTACCTACTAGTGGGTAGTACCTGGCAATGGCTATTTTGTAGCCGACTTCGTGCTGTCCATGTCCAGCCTGCGTTTCTCTCGGTAGACACGGCGTTCGCATGTCACTGCTTTTGGTTCGTCCATCTCTCTATTCAACGCTCTGCAGGACACGGTCCGGTGTGCAAGGAAGGAAGGAAGCCAACATTGAAGCTGCCGTGACCCACCGCTGTCCACAACGTCCAGCTGACAACAGCTGCGTATATCATACTAGTACACAGGTGCCCAGGACTAGTAGTGCGTGCGTAATGAATGCCTTCACTCGGGGCAAATACGTTTGGGTCGAAACTTTGACTCAGCCTTTCGGAGGGATTGTTGTGGTTGTGGTGCCTCCCTGCCCGGGTGGCTAGAAAAGGTGGGTTCCTGGCAGAGTCAAGGCACGGGGTGCTAATAAGAAATAGGTCGATGCGCTTTTCACGATGCTAGAGCCGAGCTCAGCCGGAGCAAATCGATACATCATTGTACAACCCCTCTCTCTCGAGGTTGTCTCACGTTAGAGGCGTGTGCAAGTTGTAACAACAACTCCAGGTTTGGCAATCAGGGTATTTGTGGCTGACCGGGATTAGAAGCTCTGCCACCCGTCTGAGAAAGAGGAGCTCGAGAAGGCTTGCTCTTGGGCGACCACACACATAACCACAAACCACCACTTGTATCGAGATTGTATATGAATAGTACCAGAACGCCGCACTCCAACCGACGACTCACGACCACCACTTTCAACACCAGGTGCGGTCAAGAAGAGAGGGAGGGGGGGGGGGGGGAGGGCTAGTCAACTACGGATTTACAGCTGAACAGGCGCAAATTGCAGGCAGAGCTGTTACGCACAACTGAAGAGGTCATGAATTTTACTACGACCATACCACTGTTTGGTGCATTGCCAGTCTGGGCCGCCGTTGACACCTCCGCACGCCACCCTCCTCCTTCCTACCCACCCTCACGAGCTCCAAGGCCCCCCAGCAGATTGGACATGTTCCACTCCAACCGCCTGCTACCCCTAAACAAGTATAGCAGGATCCCGTGAAGAGACCGGGATGATGTCCACCGATGCAGCTTGGGATACATATGGGGTATGAACATGGGAACACCGCAAACCAGACCGGGCCAGGCCACTTACCACTGGAAGTTTCTGACATGAATATTAAGCGTCCTGGTTTGGTCTCTGCCTCTGCCATGCGGCGTTCCAGCGAAATGGCTTGCACCTCCACCAGGCGAGGCCCTCTATCTTAGATGCCGGCTCTCCCCTCAGACTCGGTGACATATTCTTGGACGAGCTTTTCTGCCCCAAGAGCCTGTCCAACCGTTAACTGTCAGCCAAGTTCCCCTCTTCCTCCTTCCCCATCTCCCCCCCCCCCCCCCCCCCCCACACCTCTCCTTACCCAAGGCGCGTGATCTGCTCTACTCAGGCCTGCTTCTACTTTTTCCTAATCACCCGTTGTCTTTTTTGTAGATACTGAAGACGTCTGCCCGCTGGCTTGATTTTTTCCTGTCTCCTTGCCGGGAGTCACCACGTCAGCGACCACTTATTCTGCATCCGCACCGGCTGAGCCGATCTGGGCCTCGTGCGCTCCTCCGGCCTCTGCGGTCCTGGGCGATGAGTGTTTTCGCTCGTTCAAGTTACCAACTGAGTTTGAAACAAAACACAAAACACCCGTCGTTTTCTTTCTCTCCTCTTCCCATAACATAAGGCACATTTACTTGCCATAGGTAAAGCGAAATTCGGGTCTCACAACCCTTGCTTGACCTCGAGGCGAATTGCTGGTTGCCGGCGGAATCATGACCGACAGTCAACATATCCAACATGCTCAACCGTTTCTCGACCCCATTGCCTCCTGCAACATCTATCACGGACAAGATGCTGGATCTATGAATGAACGATCTCCAGCTGTCATGGAAAGAAACGCCTTCCAGGATTTTACCTTCCCGTTTGCAGCCATAGACCAAAGCCACATGATGAATATGGCCGATGTCTCCTTCGGCAACCACATCGCCGCAGACTTTTCACATCACCTCTCGTTGAGTAGCAGCGGACCGCCGATGAACCATCACAGTTTCATGCCGGCTCCGCTCAGCTCAAATTTTGGCCCTGACCCATGCCATCATGGAACGAGCTCAGACGCCGTCGAGGATGGGAGCGGTGGAAAGACTTCGCCAACAGAGAACTCATTCGACGACGCGGGGACCGACGAGTTTGGCTTGCCGGGAAATAGCAGGGCGGACGGCATCGGTCTCGGTGGGAAAAAAGGTGACGACAAGTCCAACGCGCCTCCAGCTTGGAGTGAACTGAAAACAAAGGCTGGTAAGGATCGTAAGCGCCTGCCTCTGGCATGCATTGCCTGTCGACGCAAAAAGATCCGTTGTTCCGGGGAAAAGCCTGCCTGCAAGCACTGTCTTAGATCACGTATTCCTTGCGTATACAAAGTCACGACTCGAAAAGTAGCCCCTCGCACCGACTATATGGCTATGCTTGACAAGCGGTTGAAGCGGATGGAGGATCGAATAATCAAAATAATTCCAAAATCGGACCAAGACACGACATCCTTCATAACCAGAGCCGTCGTCAAGCCCGCCATTCTTGGGTCAAACTCGGCGAACAAGTCGGCGTATAAGAAAAGAGGATCCGAGGAAGCGTTTGGCGCAGAGCTAGAATCTTGGGCAAAGGCGCCGGTGAATCTCAAGGGTGCTGATGGTGTGGATCAGGATCCAGCTTGGAGAGCGGAAGATATCTCTGACGAAGACCTCCTATCATTAGAAGGAATTGATGCTTTGCCTTCGAAGGAGGTTCAGGAACACTTAGCCGAAGTATTTTTCGATAATGTCTACGGACAGGCATATCAACTTCTGCATAAACCTAGCTATATGCGCAAGTTGAAGTAAGTCTTGCGGATCAACCCCTCGTCTTCTTGCGTACCGACCTACCTGGCGGCTCGAACCCCCCCCCCCCCCTCCCGACCACCTTTTTTTTTCTTTCCTTTTTTTTTTTAACTCACCTTTTCTCTCTGTAGAAACGACACACTGCCTCCGGTACTTGTATTATCTGTCTGTGCCGTCGCTGCACGATTCGCCACGCAGCCAAATATAGTTGGGACAGCCAGACCGTTTTTACGTGGTGAGGAATGGGCATCACACGCCCGAGATATTTGCACCAGACGATATGAATGGCCAAATGTGACTGTCTTGATATGTCTTCTCATACTAAGCCTTCATGAATTTGGCACATGTCACGGCGAACGCAGCTGGGCTCTGGGCGGTCAAGCTATACGCATGGCGTTTGCTCTTCAGCTTCACAAAGACCTAACGGATGATATCTCTAGGTGTGGAAGCAAATCTCGACTCAGCTTTGTTGACCGGGAAACCCGGCGGCGTATAATGTGGGCTTGTTTTCTCATGGACCGCTTCAACTGTTCCGGATCCGATCAACCAATGTTCATCAAAGAGGAGTCGATTCAAATTCAATTACCTGTTAAGGAATCATACTTTCAGCTTGACATTCCAGCTCGGACCAAATCGATTGATGGCTCTCCAGGACAAGCTGAGTCCCAAAGGGATGGACAGGAAACATCTCTTGAGGACAGTATGGATGTGGCGGCATATACTATACGAGCAATCGCAATATGGGGCAGGATTGTAACATACCTACAGCGCGATGGAAAAGTTGTGGACGGTTTGCCTCTCGGCGATGAACAGTCTACTTATTCAAAGCTTGTGCGTCAGGTCGACAATTTCCAACGCACTCTGCCAGAGGCTCTGCAATATTCGATTGACAATCTTAACTTGCATACGACCGAGAAGACCGCCAGTCAATTTCTTTTGATGCATCTATCCATTCAGCACAATATTCTCTTCTTGCACAAGGCAGCTATGACTTGGACCACCGTCGATGGAGGCGAAGATACAAATTTTGACCTTCTCCCGCAAGCAAGTGCAAGGACTGTTGCTGCCGCGAACAGCATTTCCGATATATTGAGGGACGCCGAGCATCTCAAGTGTAACATCACGGCTCCCTTTGCAGGCTATTGTGCTTTTTCTGCGACGAAGATTCACATTCATGCCATCTTTTCTGGCAATGCTGCTGCTAAGGCAACTGCGGAAGCGAATGCGGGAATCAACATCAAGCTTTTGCGAAAGATGATGCGATACTGGGGCACGTTCCACTGGATGGTTGAAAACATTCGAACCCAGTATCGAAATGCACTGGAAGCTTCAAGATCAGGAGAAGCCTGTACCCATACACTAGAAGAATGGCCGACGTTGCAGTACGCGGATTGGTTCAAGAGATATCCGCATGGCGTCTCCGAAGTCGACACTCTGGAACCCACTGCAAAGCGAAAAAGAGAGAGAGGAGAGGATGCCATTTCAGAACAGAAATCTGAACTGCAGTCTGTGGAGGAGTATTTTATCAGTCCGGCATCACCATCAAGCATAGAGAGCGTTGCGGCGGCGAACGCTCCTGCGAGCAAACGAAGACAGACGGCGATGAAGCCAAACGAGTCCATGAGCAACAGAGTAAACAACAGAAAAATAAGCGACTCAAGTATGGTCCAGGTCCAGTCGGCCATCGGCTCGCGCAAAAACTCTGGTCAGCGCGCAATCTCAGGACAGACATCCGCACCAGTCGGCGGCCATACAAATGGACCTGCTTCGACTGGATATAGTTCAGTGCCTCTACCCGACGCCCAGAATCAATCTTATGCAGCAATTTCTCCAATCAACACCGTCCAAGCTTCACCTTTTCCGCCAGGACCAGGTCGATCTCCATTTTTCGGCCAAGACATGTCGCAAATCAACAACGTAGGCCACCGAAGAACCGAAGACCTGTGCCAGAACATGGATTCGCACGGGCCCTTTGGTTATGACTTGTCAGGAGGCCGAAATATGATAGAGTCGGTTGCGGCGAACTGGCAAGCAAAACGTGCAATTGACAGCAAGATGCTCCATCACAACCATCAGGCCATCAAAATAAACAGCGGTCATTCTCCCGCTCGCCATCTCCCCAGTCACTACCAAATGAGCCTTGATGGCCTCGTCAACTTTAGCGGCAGTGATCTGCAAGGGGGATGGTTTATGCCCTTCGATATGGACCCGCGAGCTGATTTTCAGGATATGAGCATCCCCCGAGAAGTCGAGGCCGCCAGCAGTGGTGCGATTGATCCTTTCAACTCCATGACAAACACCATAGGAGCACATCAGACCTTAGACGGCTTGCGACACATAACATAGAAGGAGGCCTATTCTGAAGCACGAAGCAAAACTTTTAATGCACACGACATGTACGACGGACTGATTTGGTAAACAAGGAAGGATAAAGTGCAGGGGAAAGAATTCTTCACATTTCTGAATTTCTAAATGCAGTCTATTGCTTATTTCCCCCCTTCTCCCTTCTTTGTTTTATTTTCATTGTTTAAAACAAGGAGACGGATAAGAAGACAGGGGCTGCGCCAACGAGGACAACACAGTTGGTGGGGCATGTTCGGCCGTTGCATGATATATACAGGGCCCGGAAGCGAGTTTAGCGTGGATACTTTTCATTCTTTCCCCATATACCCCCCAAATGAATTTATTATGAGAGCCAGATATATATATATATATATATATATATATATTTGTGTGTGTGTGTGTGTGTGTGTGTGTGTGTGTCGATCCGGTTGTTCTCGAACTTTTGAAACGTGAGATAGAAGAGTAAGTAGCAAGAATAAGAGCGATGGTGGCACGAACGGAAGCAGAACTTGGATACATTCCTTGGGGGTTTGAAGGGGGGAGGGGTACGGGCACTATTGAAATGTTGATATAAAATGGTAGCAACGCCCGTTTTATCCAAGATGCTGAGCCTCATCATCTCAAGGACTGAAATTAAATACAAAAATTTCCCAATCCATCCATGTTTTCTGCACCACCGCGAGCATATAGTTTTTTTTCGAATGCCCATGGTCGGCCCGCCCATCTATTTATTACTCGGCATCCGCCTCACCAGCACCTGCATTCTTGCTCTTCCCGGCCTTGGACCTCTTCCTCTTCTTCTTCCTGCCGCCCTCGTCACCATCCCCGCTGGCCTTCGCCGCCGGGGCGTCCTTCATCAAGACGTCGTCCCCTCCCTCCATGAGTTTCTCGAACCCATACGTTGGTCCCTCCCTTTCGAACTCCCTACCAAACGTGCCCCTCCGCCATTCCCTGAGCCTGGCCTTTTTCCCAAGACGCTTCTTGTCGCGGCGCTTCTTCTCCGGGTCCCGGAAGGAGGCTAGCTTCTTGAGGCCGAAGAAGTCGTTGAGGTCCTTGTCGGAGGGGGCGAGGAGGATATCCCGGGCGGTCATGCCGAAGGACTGCGGTGAGGTTTCGCGGTAGCGGAAGGCCATGCCCTTTTTGGAGGAGGAGGAGGAGGAGGCGAGCAGGTCGTGGTCTGTGAGCTTGAGCTTGGAGTCTACGAGAGCTTCTAGCTTGGCACGTTGTTGGCGAGCCTTCTTTTGGGATTCCAGCCTGTCGCGCTTCTGGTTGCCTGATTTGCGCCTTTTGGAAGGAGGGGCTTCTTCTTCATCGTCGTCGTCGTCATCGTCATCTTCTCCTGCTTCTTGGGCATTGTTGTTGTCGTCATTGTCTGTCAGAGGGACGCCCGCTAGGACCTCCTCATCGTCTTGAAAGTCGGGAACAAGGTCTTTGATGTCAATGTCGTCGTCCCATTTGGGCTTCTTGGGAAGCTTTCGCTTCTTTTTCTTATCCTTATCGTCTTCTTGTCCATCCTCGTCATCTGAGTCGGCGGCGGCGGCGGCGTTTTCATCGTCCTCTGCGGCATAATACTCATCACCAAACCGCTTCATCATCTCTTCCTCCCACTTGTCATTGTCCCACGCATCGTCCAGGAAGGCCATCCACTCTTCTTCTGTAAGCTCCTTGCCAGCGGCTCCAGCAGCCTGCTTGACTTTACGAAGCTTCTCCTCGGTTTCTTCAAGCTTGAGTTTGCGCAGCCGGGCCTTTTCCTCTCTCCTTTGTCGCTTTTCCTCTTCTTTTCGCTCGCGCTCCAAGTCTCGCTGGCGTTGTCGTCCGCTTCTTTCCTCTCGTCTGACGGATCGGGCGGCGGCAAAGTCACGGGCGTACGATTTCAGGACCTCGTTGCTCTTCTCCGGGTCCTCAAACCGCAAATTGTAGGCCTGTTCGAATTCATCGGCATTGTTGTTGTCCTCGCCATCGTCTGACTCGAATGCCTTCCACTTGCCACCTTCTTCTGGAATCCATGCTCTGGCAGCGAGGAAATTGGACAAGTACGTTTCGGGGTCTTTGTCGGCATTTTCCACATCTAGATCGGATGCCTTGATAGTTGCAACTCTTGAGGGATGAACCCCATTTTCAGTCTTGGCAGGCTCCGTATTTTTCTTTTTTTTCTTCAAGAAGCCACCATCGTCGTCGGAGTCGTCAGAATTCTCTTCCCCTTTGGTGGCCTTGATCTCTGAGACGATGGACCTCTTCAAAGCATCTTGCTCCTGGCTGTAGGTTTGAGTAACGCTCTCATCCTCTGCATCGGAGCCACCGAAGTCTCCCCGCAAGAGCTTTTCTCTCTGATAATCTCGAAGGAATACAGGCTTCTCTTTCTTTGTTTTCCCTGTCTCTTCGTCGTCGGGAAGTTCGATGAATTTGTAGTTTTTATCGTACAAACGAGGATCCTTGCTGCGAATGGCCTGCAGGGTTGCCGAAATCTGAGCATCCAGGTCTTCGGTTGCGAGGAAACCATCTTCATCCTCTGTCTCGTTTGATGATGAGGAGTCTTCCCCGTCGTCGCCAGCGTCATCATCACCGTTGTTTTTACGACCCCCCGCAGTTCGCCCCTTCCCGTCTGCGCTATATTTTTCCTCTACTGCAGGGCTTGTCAGTTTCGATAATGTGGCGATTGCAAAACGGACATGGGTTCTTCAAGTCGGTTTACTCACATTTTTGTCGCTCTTCGCGCTTCTTGTTATGCTCGAAGCGGCGAGCATATTCCTCGTTCACCTTGAAGCCACCGCTGCCCAAGTTGGCGCCTCCCTCGTCGGAATCCGAATCCGAGTCACTGTCGTCCATCAGGTTGCGCTTAGACTTCGCGGGATGATGAGCAGTTGCCCCCTTGGCGCTTGACTGGCTGGGCGCCATAGTTGAGGAGGAAAAGATGCCTTTGTTCGGACTTCAACGCGCAGATGTACCGCGATTTCTCTGGTAGGATTGCCCGTGAGTGCTATGCAGAGGCTTCGCGAACATGGAACATCCAGAATTTTTGGCGGTGAACACTTTTCTGCCATGACAAGGCCGGCAAGTGGGGCAACCCAAGACCTGGGTAGCACGTTTCGGCATGGGTAGAAACGTTGTTCCGCTCGCAGTGTGTGGAACTTGGTGTGGCTGGGCTGCCATCAATCGTCATCGCACGTTCGGCCTTGCCCGCTACTGAGTATGGGTGCCATCTTGAGCCACCAGCCCGTCACCGTCACGCTTGTCTCATCAACCACCATCCCCATCTCGTATCCGCTCAACGCAGCCGATTTGCCCTGTCCCTTCCGCGTGCGCCTCCGCCCATCATCGCTGTCGAAACCTCCCTTCCTCTTCATCACCCCTGCTTGCGTCCAAGTCTTTCTCAGTCGACTCGTTCGCTCAACGCTTCCTTCACCTACCTACCGACAAAGGAACATGGCCGACTCAAATGCTCCCAAGCCGAGCAGCAGCGTCAAGCTGGTTCTGCTTGGTGAAGCTGCCGTGGGCAAGGTACTTGCGCATCTTCTTGACGCATTTAAGCTCAGCCTTTGCCATCAAACATATTCCCGCCAGGCTAACACCGCGGCCGCAGTCTTCGCTTGTCCTTCGATTCGTCAACAACGACTTCCAGGAAAACAAGGAACCCACGATTGGAGGTACGGTTGAATCCAGCCCATCTGGTCGCCCGCAGCGCAAACTTTTTCTCTACCCGCTGCGTCGATTTTTCTCTGAATGCTCGCCACAAACTGATGCGATAACCTCATAGCTGCATTCTTGACGCAAAAGTGCAATCTGCCCACCCGGACTATCAAATTTGAGATTTGGGATACTGCTGGGCAAGAGCGCTTCGCGTCTCTTGCTCCCATGTACTATCGCAATGCTCAGGCCGCCTTAGTTGTCTACGATTTGACCAAGCCGACGTCACTTATCAAAGCCAAGCACTGGGTTGCCGAACTGCAACGACAAGCTTCCCCTGGGATAGTCATTGCTCTCGTGGGAAACAAGCTGGATTTGGCCAATGACTCAGCAGCGGAGGGCGAAGAGGCAGGCGACGGAGATGACTCAGAAGACGCCCGCAAGGTATCGACCGAGGAAGCCAAGGTCTATGCCGAGGAAGAAAGCCTGCTGTTCTTTGAAACCAGCGCAAAGACTGGTCACAATGTCACCGAGGTCTTTACTGCCATCGCTAACGCTATTCCTGAGACTTCGCTCAAATCAGCGCGGGGCCCTGGAGCCCCTGGGGTCGGTGGTCGAGCAGGGGAAGAGCAGCGCGTGAATTTGGGTGCAAGGGAGGCTGGTCCGAAGGATGGGTGCGCTTGCTAGGTGGAGGGATACTCTGCTGTCTTTCTGCATGTAGGGCAGCTGTGAAAGCTGTGTTTTATTTTTCATTTGTGCCAGCACTTTCAATGTGTCGGATGCGAAAGGCGCGTAATCCGGAGTCACTTGCTCTGCTCTGCTGGTTCTCTCTCTCTGTCTTTTTTTTTTGTTTCATCATTATCGTTTCATTTCGTTCTTGGGTGGTTCTCCTTCTTTGTCCTTACAGCCTCTTTCCTGTTCTCTTAATGTTAGATATTTTGTCCAAGGTGCATTTTCTTTACACAAAAACAACGTTGCAGTTGTGAAGCTCTGGAAATGGCAGACGATATGTTCTACTGCCAAATTGTGTCGCAGGTGCATGCCGATCTGACCAATCCTGACCTGGCAGAGAGCCGCGACAAAAAGCACTTGCAGGTCATTCCTGTATCCATGATTCAATTTTTTCTCATGATGAGAATTTATGAAAATTGTTCAGATGGAAATTATCAATCAATGATGAATAGTACATCGATTTATTGAGGCGCTGGGCCCGCCGAAGCGCCGAGCCTGATATACAGTCAGTCACGTGAGCTCCTGGAGACTTTTCCATCACACAGCTGGAAGGTCCACTTGTCTGTGGCCGAGCTTGATCAAATCTCTTCACAACGGAAAGCTCGTCTCAATTTTCCGACATCAAGACATCTCATGAATTGAATTGAATCGATCAGAGGTTGTAAAGCGCCGTGAATACGACTGCGACTGCGACTGTTACTCGTTCCGTTTGCTTGAGTCAGCGGTCATCGCCCGGCCGCAATCCCACCCTTTCCTCAAGCTACTTGTTTCACGCTTTTTCTTGTCCCTCCCAATGCAATCGCGGTAACTCGACTAAACCTGGGTGCCGACAAGATGGCGATGACCATTACTGAAACCCAGGCTGAGCTTATAAGGTATGTTTACTATAGCAAGATGTCGCAGAGAGGTGGAGGTATGGCGAGAGAAAGAAAAAAGATACTGGACGCTGACTCGATGAGAAGCTCGTTGTCGCCTGACGACATCCCAATCAAATTGCGATGCGCTATATGTAGTAAGCTTGCCATAAACGCCTTTCGACTTCCTTGCTGTGAGCAGGCAATTTGCGAATCCTGTAAGTGCTCTGAAGGATATGAAATATCGCCGTTGACAGGGCGAGTCGCTCATTCGTTATTCTAGGCCAATCCGATCTTCCTTCCTCATGCCCTGTATGCGAGCACTCGCCTCTTTCTGCCGAAGACTGCAACCCAAACAAATCATTGAGGACTACTATACGTGTTTTTCTACGCACGGCCGAGAAAAAGAGGGAGGCTAGCCGTCCCAAGCAAACCAATCCTGCGACTCCTGCGGTGGAGTCAAAATCAACACCTGCGGAGCCAGAGCCAGCACCTGGCAACGGTTCATCAGCAAAACCGAATGCTGTTGATCAGGGGCCTGGAGACAATGAAGAAACAGGAACAGCCACTGCGTCACTATCCCAGGACGCGTCAGCTGGTGACATGGTAAGACTTATTGATGTGACCTTCATATCCCTTCAACAACTAAATCTTCTTTAGGCCAATCCAAGCCATGGCGACGAAGCGTCTAAGACGATTGGTTCAGTTCACTCGATGACAAACGCGAACAGTCCAGAATATGGAGAGGGAGCCAAACTCAAACCACACGATGCGAAGGACGGCGACGGTCCACAAATGGGCCACGGCGAAGGTGTCAACGATGAAAACGAAAACGTCTCAGAAAACTATGGAACAAATGCAATGAATTGTGGCTTCAACGGTGTCATGTTTCCAGGTTCTGGTGACTTTAACCAAATGCAGATGATGATGGCTATGCAAAATGGAATGGGGCCAAATTCATATGGCAATTTCCCCATGATGGGTACGTAGTCACCTGTCGCCTCGCCCTAACTGGCTTTCTTTTCTTCCTCTTTCCTTTTTTTTTTTTTTTTTTGGGTTTGATCTTATAATATTCAACGAGAGAGAAAAAAAAAACACTGCTGACAATATGTGTCTCTTTCTGCCACGTATAGGTATGCCGGGAATGGGTATGGACCCAATGGCGATGCAGAACATGTACATGAACGGTGGCTTTCAAGGCATGGGCATGAACGGCATGGGAGGCAATTTCGGAGGAGGGTTTGGGCAGGGCTCCAATATGAATGACTGGAGCGGTTCACAGTCGTGGAATTTCGACCAGAATAATTACAATCAAAATGGTACCGGCATGGGCACTGGTGATTTTGGGAACTTTAACTCGGGATTCCAGACAGGATACAATCAAGGTAATTATGGTCATTTTAATGATTATCGCCGCAACAACTACGGTCGTGGCCGATGCCGAGGCCGAGGCGTCTACGGCGGCTTCGGTCGCGGAAGCTATCAGTACAACGGCATGTCCAACCACCAGGTCCAGGGACAACTTCAAGGACAGTCCATGCAGCAGCAGCAGCAGCAGCAGCAGCAGCAGCAGGGTGCTCAGCCTTTTGCGGGACAAAACCAGGACGCGACTAGCACCAATGGCAATCCCGAAGAGGGCACAGAGCAAACTGGAACTCGCGGCGGCGGCGGCGGCGGCAGTCAAGGAGCAAAAAGCGACCTCCACCAAGTTGGTGGATCGCAGGACCAACGAAGCGAGCCATCATCGTCCCGAGAGGCTCAAGGTAATGCCCGTGGATCGGGAACCATTCAACCTGTATTGACAGTTCCGGATGTGCCCATTAATGCCCCTACCGGACCCAAGGCTATGAGGCAAGGATTGCCAAACACGAGCCTTCACAATCTGCGAGCGCGGGGTTACCAAGTGGGCAACGAAGCTCAACGTCCGATAAGCACTGTCACATCGCAGCCAACCCCTGGGACGCCGGTGGCCCAAGCCGGCTCGCGAACTGACTCACTTGACCGTGAACAGGAAATGAAGACTGCTCATGATGAAAGTAGAGAAGAACAATCCAGGGACCACAAAAGACGTGATAGAAGTAACCTTGATAGCCAGCCGCACAGCCGTACTCGCTCACAATCAAGATCACAAAGAAATACCGGGAGTCAAAGCCGCAGCAGGAGCAGGAGCAGAAGCAGAAATAGGGACAGGGACAGGGACAGAGACCGAGACCGAGACAGGGACAGGAGCAGGAGCAGGGGTAGGAGCAGAAGCAGGACTAGAAGCAAAAGCAAAAGCAAAAGCAGAAGCAGAAGCCGAAGCCGAAGCCGAAGCAGAAGCCGAAGTCCAAGCCCAAGCCAAAGCCGCCCCCACAAAAGCTCACATCGCAAGAGGCTGCAGCGCTCCGAGTCCGCAGAGGGAGGTGACCATGACCGCACGTACCGTCGCAAGAAACACCGCAGCACCAGCTACAAGAAGCAATATCACGATGACGAGGACTGCCAGTCGACAGAAAACAAGCAAGCCGAGAAATCCCGGTCCGCGTCACCTGATCTGTCCAAGAAGACAGGTGGTCGCAGTCACAGAGACAAAGACCGAGACCACGAAGGTCGACATGATCTGGACAAGGACAAGTACCGAGACGGGGACAAGCCGAAACCATCGCGGTCCTCGCACCGGTACAGAGACAAGGACAGAGACAGAGACCACGAGAGCAGCTCTCGCCGGCGGGGCAAGGACCGCGATCGCGAGCGGAACCGCAAGGATCGCAGGGAGCGCCGCAAGGAGCGCGACCGCGAGCGCGACCGAGATCGCGGAAGGGACAAGGACAGAGAAAAGGGACACGGCGGCGCCAGCAGGAGAGCATCCACCAGCCGCGACGGGGACAAGTCGGCCCACGGCGGCAAAAGCAGCACCGACCCGCACACGCTTGAGCGCGAGGCACGCAACCGCGAGCGCCTTCTCAAAGAGGCCCAGCGCATGGCCGGGCTGGCCTCCCTGGCAGGGTCGAAGAGGAGTCGCGACGAGCTCGGGGACGACAGCGGCGCCAGTCGCAGGGGAAGACGGACCAACAGCCGTCGGAGCGAGGCCAGAGATGGCGCAGACGAGGAAGAGCGCATGAGAAGATTGGAAGCGGAGAGGGAAGGAGGTCGCTGGGGCTAGGAGAGTCAAACCCCATCTCCTCCTACCCCTTTACCATTTTTGCTTCTACCCCCCTTCCCCATGATGGGAGGTCCAGATCGTATCACAATGGAATTCAAATAAAAAACAGCAAAAGACCAAAAAAAAAAAAAAAACTTGTGCCGACTATTTATAAGACCGATGTACTTCCCCCCCCTCCCTCCCACCTGAGTTCTTCCCCCTTTATCATACGCACAGTACAATACAATGCCCCATCCTTTCCTCCACCAAACAACAGAAATGCAATGCCGCAATCCTCTTTCAACCAGGCAACCAACCCTACGACGTTCTTTCAAAGGATATATACTCACGACCTAGTACCGGGACCTGTGGAGAAAACCAAAACATTTGGCTTCGGACTAAGGGGTGTGTGTGTGTGGGAGGGGGGGGGGGGTTGCTTTGTCCGTGTTGCTTTGTCCGTTTATCACCGCCAAAAAGATTGGTTGGAGGATATTGCATAGGCTTTTGCTGCTTGCGGGATTTGTTTTTTTTTTAATTTGTCGAGTCGCTCTCGTACGACTTGCGAAGGGAACAGACTGACGCTTCAGACCTTACTTGTAGAAATCCATCATCAATATTTAATGGCACTTTTTCAGTTGGCGAGCCAACATGGAAACGCCATCGTCAACCCGTTGCATAAACACTCCACGGTTCCTTGACCAATAGTCGGGGTACCGCTGCTTGCATACATGAATGACCCGCCATCTGGGCTGACGATGTCTTCTTCTTCTTCTTCTTCTTCTTCTTCTCCTTCCCCATATGTTTCTCCCCGCTTGGCCCCCTGTCGCCCAGCTAGCTGTCATGACGAGTTGCTGCTCATTTCCTGTCCTCCGTCTCGTTCGACCGCCGTTGTGTGCACCGCACTACATGCCATTCTCTTATATCTGGTAACCCCCTTCTCCAGTCGTTGTCGCAGCATGCGCCTGCAGATCCAAGAACTCGGCTGCCGCCGTTTGCATCAAACCCCCATCATCCTTCTTCAACGCCGCTCAAATACCTAAATGCGGGAGCTGTGTCCAGAAATCTCGAATGTGTCATCTGTGCCAAAAATAAGATAAAAGGTCCATTCCACGCAAACTACCACACTTTACTCCTCTTCGTCGTGGCGATACTATACTGCGAAATTCGCGTCACGTGAGGTGTCCCGGTCGAACAGACATCCTTGAATATTCAATAAATGCCCTGAGTTCGATATTGGAAAGTGTCGTAGCTAATGGGCCTCAAATGTCAACATCCACATCCCTCTCCACTTTGGCAGTCGGCACAACTTACAGGCGAGTATAGTAGCTCCCGAAAGATTTGGCAATAAGATCCGTCTCTACGAATTGCTCTGCCTCATCGGCGCTCAGGTGCAGTTGGAAACGTTGTCGCAGCGTGCTTGTGACTTGAGCAACGCCCACGGCAAAGCATGGCATCTTAGAATTTCGGCCCATCATTGCCACCAAATCAATAATGTTGTCCGCGGAGCGGCGCAATGCTGAGCATGTGTCAGAAATATGTCTCGTATGGCATCATTGCCAGCCACGCCCTTTAGCACTCATTCCTCACCTTGAAATGCCTGCTTGCACAGCATCTTGTAGTCTTCATAATCAGGCGAGTTGAGACCTCCCAGGACCTGAACATATTCATGAGTCAGCTTGAATGGGGCCGCCTCGAACCCGACCGATCCTGGGGAATTTGAGAGCATGAAGCCGAAGTCTATGTGAATAATGTGTCCTTCGCTGTCAATAAGCACGTTGCCGTTATGCCTGTCTTTTAATTGCAAGACATAGGATATGACGCTGTACGCTGCCAGCGATCTCTTGAACGCGTCCACGCCGGCTTTGTATGGTTCACTGTCGGGTTGGCCAAACGCTTTCACAAAGTGATCCTTGAGCGTAGCGATTCGCTGTCTGGGGTTTTGGCCCGACTCGATGGAAGCCAGGGTCAGGCTTCGCTTTAGCGAGTGCAGAGAGACACCATTGGTAATGGTTTCAATCAGACCCGAAGACTCTCCCGTGACCAAGATGCGCATCAGCTTCACCCAGACATTTACGCCCGCATCTAACCAAATCTTGTGGCACACATAAATAAGCTGACAGGCGAATGCTTCCTGCCTCAGGTCGGCGCCCGTCTTGACGATCACGCTCACGAGATCCCAGTTCTTCATCCAGCCATAGGGCGAAGATTTGCGAATTCGCTCCTTCTTGGCCTCCCATGCTTCGCCAAAAACCGCCGCACTGGGATCGTCGCGATCGCCTCTCCGTTGCACACCCCCCGTTTTGAAGTCGTTCTCCATTCGTTCCCTACCAGCACTGGCATTGATGGCGGGATCAATCGGCGCGCCGTCTTCCAGATCCGGATTGCTTATCGCCGGCGGTGGTCCAGCCTTATCCTTTGCGACAATATGATCGAAAGTCGGCCCTTGATCCTCAATGTCAAAGCTCTGTTCTTCCAGGCTCTGCATGCTGGCAATAATCTTGGCCCGAATGGCGGCGACCTCTTGCTTCGGACGCTTGCCACTTGTAGCATCCAGTTGTGCGAGCATCTGAGATGCTGTACGCATGTGAGTTGCTAGCGCAGAGAAGTCGGGCTGGTCTGCCGAGTTGTTTCGAGGCAGAGCCATGGTCATCTTACGCCAAGATCGCGGGCTGCTCGACCCCGACGTCGACTGCTCCGACGTTCGCGGTGTGGCAGCGTCCAACGTTGTCGAGGAGGTTGTTGCGCCACTCGGTAATCGTTGTGAGGATTGAAGCTGCTGATACTTGGCCGTCGGCCTGGGTGGTGTGTCGTCGTCGGCTAGGAGCAAACAAGAGCCTCCCAGATCTCCCGAGGTCGGTTCAAAGACACTATCGGCCACGGGTTCGGCAGCGCGCAGGACAGGCGCAATTTTGGGCGTTTCTGCTGACAGGTCGAACAGTCGACGTGACCTGGCACTGGGATCCAGCAGCTTCGTCAGAAGCTTTTGGTTGTCGGGGGTGTCTGGATCAAAAGTAAAGTCTTCTCTCAGGACCTCAACCATCATCAGATAGGGCACTTTCTCCGCGCTGTTGAGCACAGTGGCTTCCGCGGGGTTCAATCGCACGATTCTATGGTGACGGCTTCTTCCGGGAGACCCATTCGCCAAAGTTGGAGCACATATGACGGGAACATCGATTTCAGCCGGCAAATCGCGCGCAATAAGGGCCAATTCCGCTCGCAACGCGCTCATCCGGGCTTGTTTGGGGACAATGACCAGACGGTTGGAGATACCCTCGAGGGCTGTCAAGAACTGGGTTTGAGAACGAAAGTAGTGTTGCCGTAACAACTTGACCTTTTGACTTGACGATAGATCAGCAGAACTCAGCAGAACCTTGGTGTTGTGTGAATGCCTCCGAATAATACCACTTTCGGTTGACCGAAGCCCTAAACCAGCTGACACAGGAGTCCGAGGACGGCTTTTCGGTTGTGGCGACGGCAGGGGAAGAGATGCTGAGCTCATGCGACCCTCGATTGACCTAAGCTCCAAAGCTGAAGGTCGCTTGCCTCGAGTCGTGGGCTCAACAGTTCGGTGTGGCGTTGTAATAGGCAAGTGAGGCACACTTCTCGGTGAGGGTCTATTATCATTGGCTTTGTCAGCCATGGGCAATGAAATCCTTGCATCCTTGGTGCGCCTGGATCTTGTGCTTGCTCCTGTGACTGTCTGCGCTCTGACTGGTGTCTTTATCAACTCTTCCGTCTCCTGTATGGTTTCGGAAATCGGCTGAGGCTTTCGTGCCTGGGCGACGGCCAAAGGACCCGCCCAATTCGGAATCATAGGCACCGCAACGCTGGCGAGAACAAAGCTCGATAGAACTGCAACTGGCAGGACATTTTCTCTGATCTTCTCATTTCTAACGCTATCCGTCAACCCGAACACGATGTGTTGAACTTTGTTGTACACTCTACGGCATGTCTGGAATGCGCCGCTGTGGGGATTCGACGATAAATCATATAGATACGTTTGGAACAGCCAAAAGGTCTAGAAATTTGTAGTCGAGATTGTGTCAGTCCGTATTGGCGAGCTGAAATCGAACAAGGAGTAAAGCCATCTTGTTGAGTGCCACATACCAGCAACGCAGCTGTGACAGACTCCTCACAAAGGTCTAACAGAAACTCCTCCAATGCCATAGAATCGTTGTCGACACTGATTATTAGGTGACATAGCTGTGGCAGAAAGAATTCGATGTCCTCGTATGGAAACTGCCGCAGCTTCTGGCAGAGAACATAATGAATGCCTACATGGTCGGCGTAACGTCTGCCGAATTGAGCGGTAAAGGTCAGAAAAGGTTGTCCGCCGGCAATACTTGCGCCATTGTTGCTATCCCGGGAGACTTTTGATGATGACTTACGAAAGATATGAGACTGGCAAAAATGGGTTCGAATTGAAGACATCGGATTCGATAAACCTCTGGAGCAGATCCCACGACATTTGAGGTTTCTTGTTTGTTCTAATCTGCAGAAAGCTTAACAAGCTAGTGGCAATGGGAGGCTAGCAATTGGGCTCGTTTGCCTCATCTAACTTGAACTGGTGAAGGTTTCGACAGAGGAGCAACGACTCGTTCGCATGGCGGGGTGGGGGGGACACAACGATGTCAACGCTCGGTATCTTGTTGAAATTGGTTCTCGAATAGTCAAACTGGATCAACTTTTTGCTATTTGCAAAAGGGGAGGAGCAACAATGTCGAGTTGCACAAAAAGTTGAAGGTGCCCGGCGTATGTATCTTTCGAGTAGCATCAAAGGGGGCTCAATTGCAGGCCAAGCAGTTGTTGATGGGTAAGACCGAAAGAAACGAACCGGTAGGGTGATGATGGGGAAAGGAGTCAGTCGCCGCATTGAAGGAGTGGTAAGATGCGGATCATACATGGGGCATGTGGATGCGGAAGGCGGGCTGCAGATTGGAGGAAAGTCGATCCAGGTGATATGGTTTACTTGTCCTCGTCGACGTGCCAAGCGTCCTAAAACACACTGCCTACGAGTAGTATGGTTTACAAGTTACCACGTGCAGCTCACGAATAGTAGGTACTTCTCTAAACTGCTTCAACTACACCTGATTCCATTCAATGTCCTGTGGGATGCGAAAAAGGCTGCCTTCATCGCAGTGTCACGTGATCTATTGTGACAATTCTACAAAATCGGAGAACCAGTACTACGGTATTCATGAGTAGCACTTAGTGTTTAGGCGTGTGGGGTTTTTTTTTGGATTTTTTTTTTTGGATTTTTTTTTTTTGCAGGTTTTCTTAGACCCTACGGTCACTTAAATATAAAAACTGGAAAGATATCTATCTACCCAGGTATCTGCTACATAGTATAGGGGTATAAAGAAAAGGCTCAATAGACTTCATGTCACATTTATTTCCTTTGTAATGCACCTGGGAAGCACTAGCACATATCCATTCGCCTTGTCAAGCTACCGCCCACGACAACAAAGGCATAAACCAACCCCCCCCCCCCCCCCCCAAGGTTCGAAATGCTTGCCTGAATGAACGCCGGTGACACTCAAATTGGGATAATGTGATTGTTCACACAGTCCGCCACATGCACGCTCATCATAACACCATACAAAAAACCACCAGTCAAGAGCAAGTCCACCCACCGCTTTTACATCTTCTTCTTCCGAGAACCACCTCGACTTATTCTCTTCGATTCCAAGTCGTCTTCGCTGTCGCTATCGGCTTTAGATTTTGACTTGCCACCTTCTTTTTCGTTCTCTACACGACTAACGATTTCTCGTAGAAAATCCCATTGATCGTCGGTTTCTACCACTTGCTTCAGCATTGAGGCTGTGATTCTCTTGGACCCCTTTTCTTTGGCAATCTCGGCACTTTTGCTGACCATCTGGACCATGAAGAGCTCAAGAGCTTTGCCCACAGCGATTGGTGTCTGCTGGGCCACCTTGCCGACCTCCTCATCAGCCTGCATGATTCGTTTTATCCTCGCCGTCGGAAATTTCGTTTTGACTGGTGAGGGCTCGACGACGGGAGCTGACGGTGCAGCAGCAGCCCTTCGCGGCGGCATGTCGGAACTGTGCTGCACAGCGACGGTTGATGTATCGGGAGAATGTATAGGCTGGGATCGTTTCGAGACTTCTGGCTGGATAGGCGGGGAATAATGCTGCCTCGCGCGTGTTTGTTCGAAATGCGGTGGTTGTAGACCGTAGAGGCTCTTGGCAGGGGACTGATTATGCGGATCTGTGTGTAGAAGAGAGGATTGATGTTGCAGGGGGGGGGAATAGGCCGAAAATCTCGTCGCGATGTGTTGCTGCGGTACAGCAGGAAGCTGCACGGGGGGAGTGTAGGAAGAAACGTAGGCGTAGGGCGGAGGGTTCAATTTATATTGGACTGAACCTTGAGTTGGTGAAAGGACCTGCGATGCAGGTTGAGTGGGGCCGCTGGAGTAAAACGACGATAGGTCTGGCGACTTTGGCGCGTAGGTTGAGGTGGAATCGTCGTTGGACATGGCTGGGCTGTGGGGCGGTCGATCTCGACCAGCTTTCGATGCGATTCTGATTGTGGTTTTTGTATGGCAACAACTTCCAGTCGGCCAACGATCAACAAAACTGATTTGATTATCAGGTGGCAGCCGCACCAACTGAAATGTCATGCAATAAAGCGTGTCTGCTGAGCAAGACCACCTTGACTGTGCTGGAAACGCCGCAACGATATTCCCGCCAACTTGAGCCGCCTTTTGCCTAACCCCCCCCCCCCCTCTTTCTCGCTCTCCAAGGGTGGTGGTGGTGCGGTGCTGGCTAATAACTCAGGTAATTAATGCGCAGCCTGCGAGCCTGCGAACGCCCGCCCACCAATTCGAAAATCTTGCCAATGCGCTCGCCCAGATCCAATGCAGGGGGGGCTGGAGAAAGAAAACCACACGAGATGCTTATATCGCCAGCTCGCCTGTGTCAAGACGACTCGACGTGGCTCATGCGCAAGGACTCTGGCTGTGAATGGAATCTTGGTTATTGAGGGACGGGTACCCCAGTGACTTTTCACATTCAACAAGTTCGCGATATATCTCTGGTAGTAGCTTGACTTTCTGGTGGTCGATGGCCTAGCCCTACACACTAATAAGTGTCCGGATGATGCTGCTAATGTCCAACTGTGAGAGCAGGCAGGCTGGAAGGCGGGTAGAAGGAAGTAGGTAGATATATAGTAGGTAGACAGACCCTATATCGGGTCCACGGTTCGAATAGAGTTGCTTGGGCGGAAACAGCGCGGCCCTAGGCAACAAACAAAGAGGAAAGGGGGCAGGGCAATATGAATCAGATAACAAGATGCGATATTCGAGGCAAAGAATTGAGTAGAAAGCTGGGCAGAAAAGGTACGACGGTTAAGTAGGTAGGTAGCTTCGCAAAAGAGACCGTCGTGACGATAGTACTCCACGCTTTCGTCAACTCGATTGACCCTATCAGCGGAATTTGGAGGATGAAGATCGAAATGAGGGGTGTGTGTCGCAAGTGAGAGGCACGATAATGCTCTCGCACCACCAACCCGAGTTAGATCCGGTTTGATCTGATCTGGTGTTCCGCGACTGCACCAAGTTGTGCTTGCTGAGGGCAGGATGTTTCCTGGCCGATGGAACACAGACAGGGTAACAACGGCGTTCGACGGGATAGATACCTCGCACGCGCCAAGTCAATGTTGGGACGATGTAATGATGTTGTGGTGGCTGACGGCGTCTCACGTCTCACCCTCTCACCAGGGAACACCGACCGTTTATATGCGCATCCATGAAGAGGAGAGGGGGGGGGGGGGGGGGCAGGCTACAACGTTCAACGTTCAATGCAGGAGCTTTGGGCTCAATCGCTTGCTCCATCCTTGCCAGGCGGGTTACGCCTGGCAAGTCACGACCAACCAGACCTTGTGTGACTTGTGTTTACAACTGACTGGCTCCCCGATGGTGGCTGGGGTTGGGGCGCGCTGTCAGTGGTCAGGAGCAGGGCATTGGAGGGGCTGGATTCTGCCGAATGCGGGCAAGGAAATACTACGTACCGCACCGGACCAAGCTGATCTTCTTGGCTTGAAAGATCACGTGACCCTGGGTTAGACTTACTTCCTCGCTTGCGAAAACATGTCCGCGGCAATTTTCTCAACATCTTTGAACAATGAGAACAATGACGATTTCTCTTTCTTTTTCTTTGCGAGAAGAAGTATAGTTCCCCTGCCACTATGTGTTGGAAAAGCAAGTGTCAGTGTCAGCATCCGCAGACATGATTGTGTCCAAATCAGGATAGTCGAGCATCACGTGAGCATACTCGCTTACTTTACTCTTCCGACAAAAATACCACGCGTCACACAACTTAAGAGACAAGAAGAACAAGGAGTAAATGATAACCTCAACTGAACCCCCTCTTGGGCTTGACCTATCCATGAGGGTGATAGAACGCTCACAGAGGTAGTGGGCTCAAGAACTTCACTATTCAGCAAATCAGGGGGGGATTCAACCAACCATGTAAGAAGAAAGAACCTCTCATATACACTTCAGTTGTTCTTCACCGAAGCGCGACTGAGCTCATTCTTGCTTACTGCGCTTGTCCTTCCGTGATGATGAATATCATGAGCTTTAAAAATACCAGAGATGACGTGGCAGTGACGAAACCGAGCATGTCAATCTGACTGGCTAGGGTTTTGAATCTGCAATTCACCATGTCTAGTCTATGATTTGTTTTTTACTTGATCTAATCTGAGACACCCTATGCTGATGACGCTTTGTTGCTTTCGACTATTTCATACCCGATTTTTTGTCTAATTTGTTGCACAATAGATGTAAGGCCCTGCAGCCGTCGGTCTCGCGTACTAGATAGCATGAGCGATGCCACTGGCCACGCATGAATGCCTCCTTTAATCTCCACGGCGTCCATCTCGATGCCCTGTAATCGCCGACGGCGAATAAAGGCCGCGGCATCCGGAGCCAGCGTTTCTTCTTCGCCATATATAACAAAGTATCCACGCTGCGGGCTTACTCGCTTCCAAAGGCGATCGTCATCGCAACGACCTGGCGAAGCTGAGGCATCATGTACTTGGGATCCTGCATAGGCCTTTCCATAAGCCCATAACCTGTCTCGTTCCAGGTAGTCTACCCTTGACGGATGGTGAATGTCAGAGACTAGTGTGATCCATGGTGAGATCAGAACAGCCAATTTTGGCACAGCGAGTATTGTTTGGTCAGTGACTTCATGACCATTCGTTCGCTTGCCTAATTCGCGAAGCAGGCTAAGCGTCAATGTTCCTCCCGCAGAATCTCCGGCGACGCACACCTTTGATGCGTCCCTGGCCTCTTCCAAAACGTGTCTGTAACCGAGCAAAACTTGGTTGACCTGGGTGGGATGCGTCTCCTCGGGCACCAAGGAATATTCCAATGCAAATATTGCAGGATTCTTAAATCGAGTCTTGAGCAGTAGATGATGCATCGTCAGCAGAAATTCAAGATAGAAATAGCACGAGCCCAAAGCAAAGCCGCCTCCTATCAAAAAGTATCAGCGATTGCAAACAGCCGCAGTCTCTGCTTGATTCTTTCATGGCTCACATACCGTGCACGTAGTATACAACAACATCTGGCTCTCTTTCTGGATCTTGTCTTATCCAAAGACCAGTAGCAGAAGTTTGACCCTACGAGATCCGCCGTCAATGACCCGAGTACTCTGACGTCAGGGGGGAAAGGAGAAAAGCACCTCCTGAAGCACCTTCTCTCGCAAGTTTGCAGGCAAGGAAGGGAAGCCACTCCTCAACATTCTCCATCTGAGAAGCGGATAGGCAAATGGCTTTGACAGAAAAACCCTGAGAGTCGCGGTTGGAAAATTTATGAATCCATAGCGTACAGTCCGAATGATTATGTCCTCAAAAATACTGGATTCGCGAATAAACCATGAGTGCGCACTCTTTGACCCAAACAAGCGGCCCAGAAGATGAAATGGTAGAATGAAAACTTCGGATGCAAGAGCAAAGAACACTTATTAGTTTGGGAGTATCATGGTCCTTTGCGAGGCCACTACAGTGATGGGAGACGACGCCCGAGAAAGAGAAAAAGATAAGACGAAAATGATGAAGAAAAAAAAAAAGATTTCATGGCGCGTGAGCAGAATGATGCTTACAGATCAAAGGAAGGGCAGCATATCCAAGATGCAATGTAGCGAGAGGACCTGTCTTCCAGAGCAATTGTGGCGCAAGGATGATGCCGGCGACCATGCAGTCAAGAATAGAGACGGGACCGAGAATCATGATGCAGAATAACGATGCCACGAGATGTTTTTGGACGAGGGACAATTTGAGAGAAAACTAACGGCGTCACCACGTCCGTCACATGTTTGATGTTTGCCGAATTGGTGGGAAAGCGGGTGGCTGAGAGGTGTGGAGCTTGTGACAACATCAAACAGCCCACCGATCTTATTTGCTCGTTCCGCGGGAGGGATTTGGTGCCTGTCACACAACCAAGATTCACAACAGCAATGAAGGACGACGTCGATACTCCCAATGCCGAAGTACCGTTTCCGCTGACAGACGTGGACAAATGGGTCTTATCACAAACAGACGAGGAGTTCGAGAAGCATGATTGGGAAGACTTGAAGCAAATAATCAGTGAGTGTCGGTCCGCTCAGTCGTGAGCTCTTTCTTCTTTCTCATCGGGAGTGTCATGCTGGCAGGGTCGCAAACTATCGCAAAAAATGCAATTCCGCCAACTCTCTGACATGTGGCCGCGCAGAAACTAACAGGCTCCACGTGCTGAAACGGTGTCCCTCGGACCTCAGGCGGTACATGTCCTGGACCGCCGAGACCAAGACGCGGTATGGCAGCCTGACACAATATCTGCTCCTTCATCGACTGCCTCGGTCATGGGGACAGCCGCCGTTCTCACCGGAATCGTACGTTCCGTTCGACAAGACGTCGGATTACAGGGTTCTCCTGAACGACTGGCCTTATGGGATAGAGCGAAACATCACCCACCTCGTGGTATGGACCCGTACCCCTATCCCAACGGATGATGGCGACGGTGACTTGACGCCGGAGAGTCGGGCGTTGGTGGCGAACTTTGTGAGGAGGTATTTTGTCGAAGCTCTTGGCGATGATGGTGAGAAGAGAGTCTTGTGGTTCAAGAACTGGGTGGCGCTGCAGAGCGTGCGTGCCTTGGAGCACATTCATGTGCTGGTCCGGGACGTAGATGATGACACGTTGGAGCGGTGGACGGGCGAGAAACCCAAGAGAGGTGGGTAAAACAAATGCAACGAAACAAGGCCCCCATGGTCTTCTCACAGGAGCTGTCATCCCGACGCTCCGGCAAGCCAACCTGGAGAAACATCCAGCGGCCAGACCCCGACGACACACCTTATAGAAGCCCGGCCTCCTTTCTGCCGTGATTGAGGAATAGGCCACGGTTATAGATCTATCTGCCTCGTCCTCCTTGGGTGTGATTAAACAAATCTGCCGCTCACGCTGCCCTGCGCGCCCTCCGGTTTCCTTGAGCAGCCGCCGGAGCTCCCACTCCTGAGTCTGAAGCACCCCCGCCCTGCATCTGCGCCAGCGTCCGTCTTCCCATGCCCAGAAGCCCGGAGCCCAGGTACGCCCCATACGCCGGAAGCACCGCCCACAGCAGCCAGCCCCAGTTTCCCACCAGCACGACAAGCACTTCCGCAGCCCACGTCACCCATATGACATCAAACATGTACTCGGTCAGCCCCGCGGCGGCAAGGTCCTCTCCGGCGGTCCTGAGTGCCCCCGTGGCGGGATCGAACTTGGGCCGGCCCGAAATTTCCAGAACATACTCGCAGATGAGGCCCGGCGTGGCCAAGAGGCCGTAGGTGACGAGGGAGCGGGGCCGCCAGAGGAAGTGGGAGAGCAGAAAGAGGGCGTTGACGACGAAGGAGCCCGTGTGTAGGTTGTTGAGGGCGGCGGCGTTCGACTTGGCCCGGTCTTTTTTCGCTTTCTGGGCCATGGTTTGGGTTTGAGGGGTGGCGCGCGAACAGGATGATGGAGGTGGAAGAATGGATATCGGGGATGAAAGAGTGATGACTGAATACCCAAGTCTGACGACCTGCGTTGGCCACTCTGCCCAAAAAAATTGTGAGGTGGTGAGGTGGTGAGACTGGCTGGACGGCAAGGGCGGGGCCTATGGTTGGCTGAACGGACCCACAGTATTATTCCCTGGTTGTTGTCTTGCAAGCTGCAGCTCGTCGCTCTTGTTGCTGGGCAAGACGAAGTAATCAAGAACGGGTGGCCTCTCGTCCAATCAAGCGCGGGCCAACCACAACAACTCGCGCCCCCTGCCTGCCTCACCTCGTCACCACGACGGGCACAACACGACTGAAGCCTCTGACCTGCACACGACGAGCCCCTTCGTCGCGCGGCCTTCCACCCGTCCCGTTCTGCCTTCTCTTGTTTTATTTTCTGGCGGGAGATCTAGCTCATCCATCCGTCTGAACAAAGGTCGCGTTGCCTGGGGACCCACAAGACTCGACCTTGACCACACCACGGCCGCGTCTATTCATCAACGAAACTCGCCGAGGCAGTCGCCCTTGCACGGGTCTGTTCGCCTGCTGTATTTTATTGCTTCATCTCTTACACTAAGCTGAGAATCCGCTCCTTCGGCCTTTCATTGATCATCTTGACACTCGCCCCCTTCCCGGTCGTCTTCTTGCGAGACATCATACCGTTCGCTCTGGCCTCTCTGTTTTCTCGACTGTGCAGCAGGCTATATCGTCCTCTACTCCTCAGGCATCTTTTTTCGTCTGCGTGCTTTACTGTGACGCACCTCACAGACACCACTCACTCTCTGTCATCCCCCCCGACCAACGCGACAGCCTCGACCGCCCCATGCGCGCTTCCTGAGCCCGTGAGCCTTCTTTTCCACGACGATACGTTCTCGCGAAATCGATTCTCTTTTCACGCCGCTGTCGCCACGCTGTGCTGTGTCGGGTTCATCTTCTTGCTAGAGCCCGCCAACTCTCATGGCATGCGGACCTTGATGAACGTTTCACATAGAGAAAAAACAGCCTGGGGAAAGAAGATAAATAGGAAGTGCCTCGATATCCCGGCTGTCCCGGGATCGTGGTGAAGCCCAGGATGGCGCCGAATCCCGCGGCCGTTGGTAGCCTCTTGCGGCACGTCATTCATTACCACATGGACAATGCGTCGTACGACAATGCACTCTTCTTCGCCGAACGATTCGTCGCGCAGGATCCAAAAGCCTCCGACTCGGCCTATCTCTACGCGCTCTGCCATCTTCGACTCCGTGATTTCCGCTCTGCCTATGACGTTAGCAAGCCCTTGGGCTGTAGAGGCGTCAATCTGGGATGCGCTTGGGTCTTTGCCCAAGCTTGTCTAGCCTTGGAGAGGTACAAGGATGGCATAATCGCGCTCGAGAAGTCCAAGAGCTTGTGGTCGCAAAGATGTCATGTCGGGAAGCATGGGCCGACCACTCGTGTGGGATATCCAGACGGCGCAGCGGTTGTGTGCTTGTTGGGGAAGCTTAACCGTGGCTACGGAGACAAGAAGAAGGCCGTGAGCTGTTTCGAGGAGGCCCTGAAGAAGAACCCCTTCATGTGGGATGCCTTCGCTGCGCTCTGCGATATGGGCATCCATGTGCGCGTTCCCAATATCTTCAGATCCAATGACGGACTGGTTCAAAGCTTTGAAGCAGAAACATGCCTGGGTTCGATGGAACACGCAAAGGAAGCACCATCTCTCGCTGCTATGGATGCTCTGCCGTCCAAACGATCAACGGCTCGGAACATCCAGGCCGACATTGGATCCGATCCTTTCAGCATCAGCTTTGCATCAGCTGAAATGAGCAGCAGTCCCGTCGTCGACATGTTTACTGAACCACCTGAGAATGAGTTCATGTCCAAGATACAGAATGCGCGCCATCGACTCGCGGCATCCGCAAACAACAACCAACCCGGCGCCATTGCGGATGGGTGGGAAACCCCTACAGGTCCATCGAACATTGTTGACGCGTCGATATCGCGCCAGGCGTACGGACAGGAACCGCCTCACGCACCAGCTAGAAAGACGAGGAACGCCCATGGGACAGACACAGGTCTGGATGCGCCACCTCGCATGAACTATAGATTGGGAGCAAGGAGGCATGCAAGACCTGACCAAGATGCACAAGCGGTGGAGCTCATGGCTGATGTGCCGGCAACGGCGCCGGCGGCAGTCCCCGCGGCCACTATGAGTACGAGAGCGGGCACTATTGCTGCCGCTGATAGGAAACGCACGCTTTCCGGACATCCGGTTCCGCGGTCGACAAACACTGACGAACATTCGACACGGCGCAGCGCCAGACTGAACATGTTCAAGCCGTCCAGCAAGGCCAACTCAGGCGCCGCGACAATAGGAGCATCCGCGGGGCGGGAGCTGAAGAAGGCTAGGCCCCCCGTTTCACGCATCATTCGCCCCGGGTCCAGCGGGTCCAACGTTGGCAGAGTTGTGAGCGGTAATAGAAAACCGGTGGATGACCAAGCCGACGTGGATCACGGAGAGGCGTTGAGGACGAGAGAGCCAGCACTGCAACCAGTGCCACCAAAGGCCCCCGAGGCCGACGTTGTCAAGTTGGAAGAGGCGCTGAAGTGGACGTTGGATATGGTAAAGAAGCTCGGCAGCGGATACTACTCCCTGTCGCGGTTCCAGTGTCAGGACGCACTGCAAGCATTTGGGTCCCTCCCAGCAGCCCAGCATTCGACACCCTGGGTACTGTCCCAGATGGGTAGATGCCACTACGAACAAGCGGCCTACGCCGAAGCCGAAAAATTCTTCCGCAGGATGCGAGTTCAAGCACCATCCCGGCTGCAAGACATGGAAGTGTATTCGACCATCCTGTGGCACCTTAAACGGGAAACGGACCTCTCGTTCTTGGCTCACGAACTAGTCGACTCGTCATGGTATTCGCCGCAAGCCTGGTGCGCTTTGGGCAATGCTTGGTCGTTGGCGCGAGATCCTGAACAGGCGCTCAAGTGCTTCAAACGAGCGACCCAGCTAGACCCCAAACTCGCCTACGCCTTCACGCTCCAGGGTCACGAGCACGTCGCCAACGAGGAGTACGAAAAAGCTCTCACGGCGTACCGGCAGGCCATCGCTGCCGACAGGAGGCACTACAACGCCTACTACGGCATTGGAAGAGTACAGGAGCGTCTCGGCGCCTACGACAAAGCCTACGACCATTACTACGCCGCGCAGACCATCAACCCGAACAACGCGGTCCTCATCTGCTGCATGGGAGGCGTGCTGGAAAAGCAAAAGCAAATGGTTCCCGCACTGCATGCCTACTCCAAGGCGGCCGAGCTGGCACCAAAGGCGGCACAGACTCGGTACAAGAAGGCCCGGGCGCTGCTCACGGTCGGTCAGTTTGAGGCGGCCCAGAAGGAGCTCATGATTCTGAAAGACTTGGCCCCGGACGAGGCGACGGTTCACTTCTTGCTTGGCACTTTGTATAGGAACATGAAGGAGAGGCAGTTGGCGGTCCGGCATTTTACCATTGCTCTGGCTCTTGATCCAAAGGTAATTTCCATGTTTTCTTTTTCTTCCCACCTCGCGTCACTGCCGTGTTCCTGTCCGTGTCTTTTTTTTTTTTTTTTTTTTTTTTTTTTACAAATGCAAATGCTAAGCTGTTTTCACTAGGCTGGTCCAAAAATCAAAGAAGCAATTGAAAGCTTTGAAGACGATGTATCAATGGACGATTCGATGACGGCATGAAGAACAAAACAAAAAAAATCATGAGTGACCACGGCGGAGCGATGTATTCATGGCAAGGCGGGACAAGCTCTAATTCTAATCATTTGTACACAAGCACCAAGCCCATCGTTCCAAGGTCTCTTGTATGTGGAGGAAGGCAGGCATTGGTCTTTGTTTTTTTTTTTTTTCCCCTTGAACCCCGCGGGCGAGGTGCGACACTACACCTGTTGCATCGCATGGCACTGGCGTTGGAGAGGTCTCACTTCACATTATGCGTCTGTTTTCTTGTTGTTGATCATTCGTGGACGTTGCGTTGAGCACTACTGGCACTTGGAAAAGGAATGATATGGGGATTGGGCACCAGGGGCTTTGAGCATAGGATGCGTGAATGGAGCGGATGGGGATGAGCGAATGCTGAATACAGGGTCTGTGATGGTTTGTGTGTATCGTTAGTGTGGCGGTACGGCATCTTGTCAACATGAACATTGATAATCAATTTCGCTCGGCGTTGCATCCGAGAACGGCTCCGGCCCTCCGGCCAACTTGTCACGGACAATAGAGCCAGCTACTACTACTACTTAGTACTTAGTACTTAGTACGTACTACGTAGTACTATGTACTACTACTACTACTACTACTACTACTACTACTACTACTAGTACTTAGTAGTAGTAGTAGTACTACTAGTAGTATGTGCTCGCTTGGATGCGCGGATGCGCTACTCCTAAACGGACATAGCTCCTGCCACCTCCATCGGTTTTTTGTTCCCTTACCCGACTTCCCCAACGGGTCCGACGCGAGAATCAAATTTCCTTTTTGTTCCTGCAGCACTCCCCTCTGCTCGGGGGAACGGCTCGGCAGATTTCCAACCCCTGGCCGCTGCTGACTCCTCTCTGCTCATGCGTGTATCTGATAAATGAACCATTGTACAATTATACGAGGCTGACTTTAGCCGCAAGCGAAGTGTGACCTATCACCCACCCACCAGCTCGTCTATACATGGGATGAACTGGTTGGTTTGGTTCCTATGACAAAAAAGCCCAGCCAGTACATGATGGTCGAAAACAACGCTGGCCAGACTTTGCAGTGGCCAAAGAAAAAGAAAAAGAAAAAGAGAAGAAAAGAAACTGAGTCATCCACCAAGATGTCGTGAGAATACAGATGACCGACCAGCAACGCTGTGAGATCTCTCCCTCTCTCCTCCCTCTCTGCCTCTGCATGCCTGCCTGTCTTTTTTTTTCTTCCCCTTTCCACTGCAGATTTGCCCCGGGTCCATTGACGAGAAACATGCTAAAAAAGATGGCAGACCATTGCAGGGATTCGCCCGGCATTGGCAACTGTCGGACCACCATCGTGGAACCAACATGGGCAGGCACCTCGTCTTCGACCGTCAAGAACCAGAAAACCCCTTGGAACGGAAGCGCCGCCTCAATTCGACCACTTCAGCCTAATAGACAACACCCGTTCTTCCTTTCCCCTCCCATCGTGGGCTGTGTACATACCGCGTGGTAATGCGAGGCCTGGCTTGTTTGGGGTTTCCCCGGTACCAGAGGGGCGATAAGTCTTGGGGAGTCAAGTCGGTCAAACGCTTGCGAGCGAGAAGAAATGGTATAAATTGGAATGCATTCGCTGTATCAAATGCATTTTCGGAAGTAGAGACTTGTTCCTGCATCGCTCATCCCTGCCGTCCGACAGTCGAAGGAAAAAAAGGCAAGCTCCTCTCGCGGACATCGAAAGCAACATGTTTTCGTCCAGTCTTTTGCCCGTGTTGGCATGTTCCCTCACGGCATATGCCTCGCCGGCCTCACTTTCACCACGCGCCACAACAGACGCTGCAGCAGGGAACGCCGTCAGCGTGTCCATCGATGCGGGCAGCACGTTCCAGGAAATGGATGGCCTGGGTGTGTCCGAGGCCTTTGCTCGTGCCGACGAAATCGTCTACGGCAGCTCTGGTCTTTCCCTGAAGAACCAGTCGTACGTACTGGATCTGCTCTTCGACCTGGAAAAGGGCGCCGGCTTCACCATCTTGCGCAACGGCATTGGAACCTGGGGCCGCTCGAGCCAAATCGAGCCCAACAGCCCGGGCTCTCCCTCCGCCAAGCCTGATTATGTCTGGGACCGCAACGACACGGGGCAGTTCAAGCTCGCGCAGCAGGCGTACGACAGAGGCCTCAAGCATTTGTACGGCAGTGCGTGGTCCGCTCCTGCATTCATGAAGACGAGCAACAGTGATGTTCAGGGAAATCTCTGCGGTGTTACCAACGCCACCTGCGCGACTGGGAACTGGATCAAAGCCTACGCCGACTATCTCCTGCAATGGGTGCGGGACTACCAGAGCTCTGGCGTCGACGTCACCGAGCTAGGCTTTCTCAACGAGCCTGAAATCCATCCCAACTACGTCAGCATGCTCTCCAACGGCACGCAGGCCGCCGACACCATCCGCGTGCTCGGCCCAGCCGTCCGTTCCTCCGGTCTGGACTTGAAGCTGACCTGCTGCGACGGCGTCGGCTGGCAGCATCAGCAGGAGAAGATGGCTGCCCTGCAGGCCGGCCCGGATCCGGCCGAGAACTACCTTGACATCATCACCGGCCACGGCTACGCGGCTGCTCCCACCTTCCCGCTCAACACGACGAAGAAATCGTGGCAGACGGAGTGGTCGGACCTTGCGACCGACAACTACATACCACGAGTCTTTTACAAATCCGGCAGCAACGGTGAGGGCATGACATGGGCCTCCAACATCCAGACTGCCTACGTCAAGGCCAACGTCAGTGGATTCTTGTACTGGATCGGCGCCGAGACCGGCTCAGCCAACACTGGACTGATCAACCTCCACGGCGACGAAGTCATCATAACCAAGAGGTTCTGGGCCCACGCTCAGTTCAGCAAGTTTGCTCGCCCCGGAGCTCGTCGCATCGACGCCGACAGCAACAACTCCAACGTGACCGTCAGCTCGTTCCTCAACAAGGACGGCTCCGTTGCAACCCAGGTCATCAACAACCAGGACGTGGACGTCAACCTCTCCATCCAGATCAAGGGCTCAGCCTCGGACATCCAGACCGTCACGCCCTACCTGACCGACAACGACAACGACCTAACGGTTCTGTCGTCGATCCAAGTCTCTGGCGGCCAGTTCAACGCAAACATCCCGGCGAGATCTCTCGTCAGCTTCGTAGCGACGTCCAATGGTCATGGCGATGACCATAAAGGCTCTGGCTCTCGCTCGAAGTCTTGCAAGGCCCGCCGCCACCAGAAGGAAAAGAAGAATA
Source organism: Claviceps paspali (assembly GCA_013435705.1). Classification (NCBI taxonomy): domain Eukaryota; kingdom Fungi; phylum Ascomycota; class Sordariomycetes; order Hypocreales; family Clavicipitaceae; genus Claviceps; species Claviceps paspali. Next base: position 382,378 of record JABAEC010000008.1, on the reverse strand, counting down.
CCTCTACTTGAATTGGCTGGATTCCATGCATGATGGACTTGGATTTAGATGTGTATGATTGATGGGAATGGTATACGCTCCTCGCGTGTCTGTCACGTTTAAAATGCGTTTCATCTGATTTGTTTTGCCCCGTGCTTAGTACCCAGTAGCAAGTTAGACGATTTTTTTTAATGGATAATGCGATGTCTAGCTGGCCCCTGCTGCCTGCCGTGTTACGGCGGTTGCAGATATGTCGATCGATGGTGGCTCGGCTCTTGCTACGTGATGGTTTTTCGCTTCTTTCTTCATTTCCATTTCCGGGCTTAATTGATTCAAAACCTGTTCTCATCGTTTTCATCTTGTCTTTTCTTTTTCTTTTTCTTTTTGTTTTTATTTTTCATTCTTCCGATACGCGTCCATCGTTTAGGGCGTAGTACCTGATTTTCTTCAGCTGTGGAATGGCAGGCTACGCTCTGGCCACAAGTCTGGATCACAAGTTTGGGTCAAACCGAACGAAGATGGTCCGCGTGCGTCTGCCTGCGACCGACGCGTCCGCCCTTCTTTAGTACTTTTTTTTAAGTACTACTACTACGTAGTATTAGTACTATAGTAGTAGTAGCAATGTTGCGTGCCTACTACGTTGCACATACTAGTACTACTAGTACTCAGTAGTAGTACGCACCGTCTGCCGCGATCGACATTACATAAGCGGAGCTCGTCGCGATTGGCCGCAATCAGTGAAAACACCACCCCCCCGAAAGAGGCTTAGTGCCACGGATACTGCTGCATTGGAAAAAAAAAAAAAAAAAAAAAAAGGGAAAGGAAGGGGGAAAATAGAAACAAGGCCAAAACGAAAACGGGCAAATCTCCCAATAGTAGCAGCGTATTATTTGCCCCCCATTCATGGCGCCAGCCGCCCACACGACACGCGCGCGCGCGTCCTTTGTTACGAGTTTACTGATCTGGTGGCTTTTTCTTGTGACTGATTGTGCCAACGTATAATACGTGTCTCCCCTCACCGCACCCACTATATCTGTCACCCCCCCCCCCGGCCTCTTCTGCTGCATGCCTCACGCACCTTTTCTCCTCTTCCACTCCGCACTTTGCATCCACATCTTTTACGCGACTACATCCGCCGCGTTTCGTTAGATAACAGACATCGTAACCACTTCTCAATCACACCACCTCCCATCAATCAATATGACTGGACGTAAGTAGTGCCTTGTTTTCTCTTTTTCCAGTCTCGATCCCAATTTTGAGGATGCGATGACGCACAGAACCTGTTCTCGGTGGCGTGGGAGGGGGGGGGAGGGACTGCTTCGCCCTTAAGCGCAACGCGTACTTGTGTGGTCTGCGTTCCGCCATCGAGACCATCTTGTGGACGTGGACTTGACGTGCGAATCTGGGTGCTAATGGTGTTTCTTTAACAGGCGGCAAGGGCGGCAAGGGTCTCGGCAAGGGCGGCGCCAAGCGTCACCGCAAGATTCTTCGTGACAACATCCAGGGCATCACCAAGCCTGCCATCCGACGTCTCGCTCGTCGTGGTGGTGTCAAGCGTATTTCTGCCATGATCTACGAAGAGACACGTACCGTCCTCAAGACCTTCCTCGAGGGTGTCATCCGAGACGCCGTCACCTACACTGAGCACGCCAAGCGCAAGACCGTCACCTCTCTTGACGTCGTCTACGCCCTGAAGCGACAGGGCCGCACTCTGTACGGTTTTGGTGGCTAAACGCGGCCTGGTTGCCGTCTACTTTTATTTTCATTCCCAATTTTCTTTTTCTGCACAACTTGACACATCAACGTGTTCCCGACTTTTGTACATCATGGAAATGGGCTTCAGTATGAGGCGGGCGGGGTCCGATACCTCGAGTGGTCTGAACCGCAGGGATGGAAAGGTTCAAATGAAGGATGGGTCACGGCATGGGATAGTGAAATTTCAAAACATACTGGCGTTGGTGGGGTTGGAACTGGGTTTAACGAGACTGCGGCGTCCCTGTTGGACGACCGGCGGAGACGAAGCATAGCATGAAACAGTCATTCAAAAAAAACCTGTGTTTTTATGCTTCCTCGCGTGACCCGGCCACTCGTGAATGGATCGTACATGACGCCAGAGACGGACGCCATCAAAAATCTCACATGGTATCATGGTCATTATTATTACGGCGGAGTGTGAACAAGCCAACCATTCTCCCTCGGCTGCACGCCGCATCGCCCCCATCTACAAATACTTCCTCCCTGCGGCAGCCACTCTCTGCTTGAATACGGGACTGGTCACTTCGGTATTGGCCCTGTAAAACGGGTTCATGATAGCCTTGACCCAGTTATCGTAGACTTCGGTGAAGAACATCTTGATGGCCTCCTCTGTAGCCGGGCTCGTGGGATTCGCGCCGATAGCTGTCGAGGACCGGGACGAGCTCGATGAGGTGGGAGCCGTGGGCTGGTGCAGGAGGAGAAACTTGACGTTTGCGCCCGTGACGAAACACGACATGTAGTTGTTGAAGAACTTATCGATGCACTTGAGATACCTGGTTTCCGCCTGCGTCAGCATGCCCTCCTTCTCGGCTCTTTGCTTCACCCGGAGCGCTTACATCTGGCCGTGCGCCCACTGCACCTCCTCGGCAATGTCGAGGCTCGAGTGCAGGATGAGCTGGTTCAGGTGGCGGAGCTGGTCATTGAAGCGAGACTGGCCGTCGCCGCCCTGCTTGGATGTGCCGAACTCGTACTCGAAGAGAGGGTTGTCCTGGGCGCCGACGATGGCCAAGTAGTAGCTCATTGCGGGAGGGGAGGGTGCATCCGCGCCTGCGCGGGGGGTGGCGAGAAGACGGCGGATTAGCGCGCTGGATGGGAAGTCGTCGTCGTCGTCGTCGCCGTCGTCTTGTTGTCCTGTTTACTGTTTTTGTCGCAATCTGATGAAGAGGGTTTGGCCGGCAACCCAGCCCTTCCTTGGGGACGGACGGACAGTGCGGGTTGTGCTAGCGTCGCAGGGCCGCCATCCACGGAAAGTGGAAAGTGCAATTAATCCGCTCCCACCACCGCCTTCCATTACGATTACGGGTTTTCATTGGGCAACGGCAGCCATCAACATCGTCACTCAAAGTAACAATAAAAAGTAAAAAAGCCATCCCATCACGCTGCAACACGCCGAAGTTTTCACCCCCATGCGGCAAAACGCCACCTCCCTCGACCTGACTCCAAGATAAAGTAAAAATAAAATAAAAATGCTCGGCCCCTTCAGGATAACGAATCCTCTCTCGGGAGGTCTCCTCTGGAAGATCCCATGGCGGCTGTCGCAGTTCCAGAAGCGTCGCCAGAGGCTGCGGCTCCGAGCGGTGGACAGCGTCGTCGCCACGCTGGACGCGGCGCTGGCCAAGAAGGGACAGACGCTCGAGGCGCTGGAGAGGTGGAAGGCCGAGATGCCCACCGAGGCCGAGATGCTGCCCAAGGATAAATACACCATGTTTGACCGCAAGGCGAAGAAATACAGGAAGGGGATCCACAGTGAGTTTCTTCTTCTCCGTCTTCTCTGGCGGCGGATCAAATCTTTTTTTTTATTTTTTTTTCGTGTATGCTGACGTGGGTCTGGTGCAGAGCTGCCCAAGTGGACGAGAGTGTCGCAACGTGTCAACCCTCCTGGTTACTAGACGGCGATTGTTGTCGTCTTTTCTTTTCCCTTCTTCGGCGCCGGACGAACCAGCCGACTTTGAGCGTCCTCAGATAGCGTACGATTCGTCACGGTGGGCGTCGAGAATATGGATATGGATGGTGGCATGTTGTTTGGGTGGTGGCGGTGGTGGTGGCGAGCGAGCGAGCAAGCAATTGTTTCCAGTACGGGCATACGGGCATTGGCTGGCCGGGTGGGAATCTGGGCAAAAGCTTGTGATCCCGTCATGGCACCTCTGAGAGGGGGAAGATGAGCAATGTAAGAGAAGGTGCGACGTAAGAATGCACTTTTTGTACTTTTAGAGCAATTCCGCGGCGCATGCCAGGTTTCGCGGTTACAATCCACCACTTTGCGGCGTCCCCAATTGAATTGCGAACGAAGCATCGCAGCCGAAATGTTCATTACTAGTTTTGGATATCATTATTCCCTTGTGGTGTTGGCATTATTCAGACTTGGCGACTGGCCCGTGAGGTGCAAGGCAGGACATTGGCCTATCCCCCTCCATTTTCCTCAGCCGCCGTTGCTTATTTTGTTTTCTCTCCCCATCTCTCTTTCTCTCTCCGCAAAAGGAAAAAAAAAAACATCTCCTACCTGGAGCGATCTTCGTCGTCGTAGTCCCTCTGCTGCAACGCCCTGCCGATTCCACCTCTGCCCTCGTCATAGTCCTCGCGATACTCATCCCTGACTTGTCCGCCGCTCTTGCCCCGACCATATTGTCTGCCCTCCTCGAATCCGGGATCCAGATCCGTCCGGATGATGCGCTCGTCGAGCTTCGAGCCCCCAATATACTTCATGCAATCCAGCGCATCCTGGTGCGTGTAATACTCGACGAAGCAGAATCCACAGGGCGTCTTTTGGAAACGATCGAGGCCCATGACCAGCCGCTTGATTTCGCCGCACTTTGAAAACAGCTCGTAGACTTGCTCCTCGGTCGTGTAGAAGGAGAGGTTGCCGACGTAGAGGGTGGTCGAGTTGGCGAGCGGGTCGACTTGTCGTTCACGGGAACCGTCTTCGCCGTTGGCGTTGTCGTCTTCGCGGTCACGCCTGCGCTTGGTCTAGCGATGGTAGATGACACGTTAGAGGGCAAGAGGGGTGTTTTTTTTTTTTTTGAGAACAATACAACTGGTTTCACGGAGTGTGCCATATGGGATATCAGCGCGTACCCTGCTCGTGAAGTATGCGCTTGGGCGATCGAGGCGCTCGACTGTGCTTCTGGGGCCGCCGAAGCGCATCGTATCAGAGGCTGGCGGAAGCAGAGATGTCGACTCGACTAGTAAGACGTATCTTGCGATTGTGCCAGCCCGAAGTTTCAATGGACGTGGCGCAGCGACGAAGTTTTTCCAAGGACGGCGACGAGGCTTGGGCTGCGCTCGAAAAAGAAGCCGAATGTGATGCTGTCAATGAATTTGATTGCAGGTTTGTCGTTTGTCAGTGGCTGGTAGCAGGACCCACCCCGGGAGCTAGCCTCGCAGTCTTTCCGAACTGAAAAGCAAAACAGAGGCACGCTAAGCCAAGCTGCCTTTACTTTACCACTTTCTCATCCAGCCTTTCTGGACTCTCAATTTTTGGCTCGTCGTCGCAAGTCCTGGAACCGATTCGAGAAAGCAAGCACCAGAGAACGACACAGACGGCAAGATGCCCAAGGTCAAGTCGTACGCGGCGTCGTGGCTGTCGAGCAGCAGCGCCCCAGGCCACCAGCTATTTGCACCATCGCCAGAGGCATCACACTCGAGAGCCTTGGTTTCCGTGTCCAAGAATCAGCCGTTGCCCGGCCCGAGAAGGACAATCGCACGGCGCGGGACTGAAGTGTTTGTCGCCGTGGGTAAGGAGATTCGATGGGCCGACTTGGCCTACCTCAAGGATGAGTGGGCAGCGAGGCAAAGCCGGGCGAAAACGGGCTCTGTTGGCGTTCGCATCAAGAGAGAAGAGTCGGTTCATTCCATGCAGAGCGAAGGAGAAATCACCAGTGCTCCTGGACTACGGGTATGCTGATCACAAACCCCCCTCGGACCCCGTGCCGCTCCTCCGTCAGCGTCTGTTGTGTTGGTCCATGATGCTGAAAAGACGAAAAACAATCGCACATAGATAATCAGAACCACCGTGGCCGACGACATCCGACAGCTCGTCATCTCGCCAAACTCCAACTACCTCGCTATTCTGACGACACACACGGTCCATATCTGTGTTATCCCCGATTCGTCCCATCTCACAAGCGAGGACACATCGCCGTTGCGGCCCACAATCTTCACGCTTGGCCCGACGACGCACGTCACTTCTCGCTCGCCCATCATGTCCGCGCTGTGGCACCCGCTCGGGGTCAATGGCTCGTGCATCGTTACCGTCACCGCAGATGCCATCGTCCGGATATGGGAGCTGTCGAGGCAGGATCGTTGGTCCTTTGATTCTCCGACGACGTCGGTGGATCTCAAGAAGCTCGCAGATGGAACGACTCTCGACCAGGACTTCTCCGCCTCCGTCTCGGCAACCAACAAGGCATTCTCTCCTGATTCCTTCGAGATGGAGGTGGCCGCCGCAAGCTTCGCGACTAAGGGCTCGGGAGGCTGGAACCCCATGACGCTCTGGGTGGCCATGCGGGAAGGTGACATCTACGCTCTGTGTCCCCTGCTGCCACAGCGCTGGGCCCCGCCGCCCACATTGATCCCCTCGCTATCTGTATCCATCGTCACGACCGTCGGGAGCATCGAGGACGATCCGGATGTCGACGAGAACGAGAAGCTCCTTGTGCAGCAGCAGCTGCAGTGGATGGGCGAGCTCGACGCCCAGGAGCCTCAGGTTCAGGATTCCTTGCCCGGAGAGCCCATCGTCGAGGTGTACACTCGGCCCTCGCAGCCGGGTGTGATTCCGAGGCTGCAGGGGCCCTTTGTTCTCGATTCCGATGCCGAAACTGGAGACGATCTCGACACCACCATTACCGACATGCTCGTGATTGGGAAGAAGACGGAGACGGACGAGCTGATGCTGGGGGAGGATGATGAACTCGAAATAGACGCCGCTGACCAGGAGGGACTTTCACTGGCCACCGTTTGCCTGCTGTCCGCCAGTGGCCAGGTCCGAGTGTACCTTGATCTCGAGGGCGTGCAAGCTCAGTGGTTGCCCCCCAAGAGCAAATCAAAGCTCAGTCGTGTTCCACAGCCCTTGAGCGCGACGCCGGCCCTCCTCGCCTTCCAGGCCATGGATACCATGAGCCCCGTTGAGGTCAATGAGGATGGCTGGCCGGTATTCAGCACCGACGTCATGTCGAGGTACAGTTTCTTCGTCACGCACCACGCGTCCATTACGTTCATATCTCTCACGTCCTGGATTTCCCGGCTAGAAGGAGAACTCCAGGGAGACTACGAGGCTGGCACGGATTTCAGGATCGGACTATTGGCCAACTCGCAGTGCTCCAGGGAAAGGATCTACGCGCAGCCAGGCGCCGATGTCGCGGCGCCGCTCGCAGCCTGCATGGTCATGCGAGATTCCGATGTTGGCTATTTCCTCCTGTCGTCGACGCCCAACGAACCCATCACGCTCACCTTTGAGACGCCTGATGACGAAGCCGCACTGGTTCGCCGGCAGGAAAGCCCGGTCCGGGAACGAGAGTTGAGCGTGGCGCCGCTCGACTTTTACGAACCGCGTCCAGTCTACCACCCACCGCACGTGTTTGACGAGGGATCGGTGCTTCCCAGCCTTCTGGAGCGGCTACGGACCTCTCGTCACAAGACTGTGGTGAACCAAGAAGTCAAGCTGAGCCCGCTCACGCTGCAGATCTTCACCAACGCGCACAAGGTGCTGAGCGACGAAACATACAAGCTGGGGGTGGCGGCAGCTGAGGTGTTCCGACGATGCGAGCTGCTCCAGTCGGAACTGCACCAGCAGGTTCGAAAAGCCAATGAGGTCAAGGGCAAGATTGACACGATCTGCGGAGTGGGCCGAGACGACGAGACCGAGGATGCCATGTACAGCAGGCGCATCGCCGAGGCGAAGGAGCGGCAGGATCGGCTCAGCAAGCGAGTGGACAACCTGCGCAAGATGGTCAGCAAGACCACGACGCGGGAACTCAGCGCCAAGGAGATTGCGTTTGTGAACGAGGTTCGGGCAATGGAAGACAGCCTCCTGGGATCGGAAACGGTGCCAGCCGCCAACGCCGTCGGCCGAGACGCAGCCGGTGTTCCTGCCGCCTCGCAGCGACAGTCCAGACAGCTGTGGAGTCGAGTGGAAGATGTGATGACGCTTCAGGCGGACCTGGTGGCGGACGTGGAAGCCTTGAAGAAGAGAGGCGACGCGGAAGCGGCGACGGGGGCAGAATTGAAGATTCCTTCCGATGTCCGGCGGTCCAAGCTGCAACAGGTCCAAGGATTGATCGCCAGAGAGAGCGCGTTGGTCGAAGCGGTGACTGCGAGACTGGAGAGGCTGCAACAGGCAGTGTAAGATGGGATATTGGTTTTTTTTTTTTTTTGTCCTTTTATTTCTATTCTCTCAAACAAATGTATTTTTTCTTTCTCTCTCTATTCAACTTCCCCCACCAACCCCAATATTCGCGAGGGGGGAAAAAAATAGATAAAATAAAATAAAGCGCGTTTCCATTCGCGGGTGATTTGTCTGCTTGGTACTGCAAGATGGATTGCGAGGAGGAACAACGGAATCACTGGGATGGATTTCTTGGCTTGGCCTCCGAATCGGCAATTTGTTTTATTTGTTCTTTTTTTTTTTTGTCATGTTCGTCTTGCTTCCGTTTGCTTTTTATTAGTAGAGTAGCAAAGTCATCCAAGCTGTATATATATATATATATATATTATGTTCAGTGAAACGATACTTTGAGCAGAAGGTAGTAGTAATCAGCGAACGGTTCTCGCATGCCCATGCCGCAGGGTTGGTTTGAAAATCCACCGCCTTCTTTTCACCACTTTTTGTTTTTTTTTGTTCTTGCGCCCGAAAACCCGCGGTGGCATGGCATTGTTTCTGCCGATGAGCAAGAGGTATGCCCTGCTTCGTGGCCGATGTCCCCCTCCGACGAGAGGCTGTGTTCGGCCGGCCCGACAGGTCTTGCCTCATCCGGGAAGGGAGGGCTACGAGGCTCTAGGTTGGTTCTTTCTCGATTGTTCTCGTTTGCAAAAGGGGCAGGGCGGTGCCGGCCGAGAAAATCGGGGGTTTGTTTGATTGCAGGGGGTCCCCGTTTTGTGTTTTGTTCATCTTCTCTGTGTGAAGGGCTCTGACTGTCTTGGGGTCAGTCCGACTGTTTCTGACGGGACGGCGGCTTTGATTTGTCTCTTTGGTTGTACCGTGGAAGCCGGCCGGCGGATGATGGCGAGGAGGCCAAAGGTGATGAAGGAGAGACGTTTTGTGTTCGCGGACTTGATGGGGCCGGGAGCGGCGCCCTTGGACGCTGTTGATTGGCTGTCGTTTCTTCTCCGACCCGCGCTCGTGTCACACATTCACATCCCTTCCGTTTTGACATTGAACGGTTCTTTGTTGTTTGGGCATCAACCCGGCGCCGTATAGCATGGCCATGGGGGGTGAATTCCGTCATGGTGTATCGCACTCCGAAGGGGTCCCGACTCTTTGGCAAACTTTGGAAACAGTCTTTGAAGAGGTTCATAGCCTTGGCAGAGAGAACATGAAAAGAAAAGGGGGGGATTATTGCTGTTGTTGCTGTTGATCGTGTGAACGAACACGGTGGACATTAGAGATCAATAGGGTATAAATACGACGTCTTTGTCGTCCTGAAGCTTCTCTCTCTCTCAAGTCGTTCTTGACTCATCGCACAACTGACATTCGTCACGACCTCAATTACCGAATCATTGCCACATCTCCCCTTCCCATTCGACCTTTGCTCAACTCGCAGATTCCTGTTGTCTTGATAACGAGGAAGACGGGGAAATCACATCATTACATTTCCTCACCACCATGGCCTCCGAGTCCACCCAGGTTCCCCAGGGCTTGACCCTCACCGTGGAAGATTTGGAACGCATGATCATGAGTAAGGCTTCACCTCGATCCCGCAGCATTGCGTGTCAGAGACAACAAACTTACGCGCACACAGGAAACGCGGAGATCATCCACGGCGAAATCAAGTACTTCTCCGTCGTGACGACCCTGCTCGATGAAGAGCCGGGCTGCTGGACCGCCTATGTCACCCGGATGAGGGGGGGCAGACGGGAGTACTTGATGCGCGCGACTGACAAGAATGTCTGGGGTGCCCTGTTTGCGCTTCTCGTCAAGTCTGGGAAGACGATCGCCGACATGCGGCATGGGGGCCAGATCCAGATGTCCGGCGCCGGTTCTGGCGGAGCCTAAGATGAGTTTGGGCCGCGCGGGGACGGAGGAAGTGGCGTCCGGCCCGAGACGGATCACGAGTGCGCGGTATTGCTTTTGAAGAGGATGATGAGGAAGGGGGAAAGAAAAAGGGCTATCAAGACAGCAGGGGCGATGGACATCCGTCCAGCGGCTGATGCTGCTCTCGCACATGTTCACTAGTAGCTGCCTGCTCGGCTTGTCAAAAAAACTTGATCGTCCATGCCTCCCGGTTCAGTACAGAGTATTTGCTTTTGCGTACCATGTGAATGTGACGTGGGGGAATCGGTGCTCATCACTATTCGCCGCGAGTGCCGCGAGAAAGGTTGATGTAAATTTTCTTTTTTTTAAAAAAAAAAAAAAAAAAAAAAAAAAAAAAAAAGGAATTATGCTTTCGAGGGGCAGGGGAACGGGAGATGGAGAAGGCGGATACCTGTCTCGTTGGAGGAAGACGTCGCAATGTAAAAGTCGGTTATTGATGCAATGTAACGCAGAAGTCCAACACAACATCACCCGTCTGTCGACGTAGCATCCTCCACCTAAGTTGGCAGGGGTCCCTGCTTCCATTTTCAATACTGCAATCATAATGGCTGAGGGGCATGGGCGTTTACGCAAGGCGAGGGGAGGAGGGTTTTCTAGGGGGGGGGAGGAAAATGAGTCACAAGATGTGGAGTACTCGAGCAAGTCAGCTTCCCTGTGTCTATTTTCGATAATATTGAATATACGGAGATCTGCTTTTCCGCGTAGCGTTTTTCAGGTTGCGTGTTTACGTGCACTCATTCCGGAGCTAGGAATACGGCTTCATGTGTGATTTGTACTGTTCGACGCCATGTTGCTCGTCATTGTATCTTGTGCGTCGTCTGCTGCGCGGCGAGGGCGCGAAATGCCGCGGCTGTTTGCTTGTAGCTGTCGTGGAGGAGGACTGAAGTGATGAGACCCGTGTCAGTCATGTGGGACACGGATACAGACACACAGGTAGAGCTGTCCTCCTCTGGGTATATTTATATGCTGGGAAACACGTACCCAGCGGCACGATGGCCCATGGAGCATTCAACGCGACGTAGTACACCCAGTAGTACTGCGTCTCGGGCCGGCTGTACGACACGCCCGAGGCGCGAAAGTCGTACCAGTTTGTGCTGTAGTAGAGCGCTATGCCGTACAGATGGGCCGTGCAGACGACGACCTGCGCGACGTGTCGAGATGGCCAGCCGCCCAGGATGGCGAAGAAGGTGAGCCAGCTTAGGGGGCCCCATGCCGACTAAAGAAGTTTCTCTATCAGGAGGGTGGGCAATCTCAAATAGCTTGATGCAAGGGCGCGGGGGGGGGGGGCAAAAGGAAGGATGACTTGGTCTGTTTGTTTCTTTTTTCTTTTTTTTCAAATGCCAAGCAAGACCAGAGATGCATCATTCCTTATCTTGTCATCAGGCAGCAGGAAAGCGAAAGGACTGTTCACGCCAGGCCTCGATGGTCTGTTCTTTCCAGCATGCCAGCTTCCCTTCACCGACATCGATATCGATGAATAAAGGTGTGTGTGTGAGAGAGAGAGAGAAGGGGAGCTTTGGAGAAGAGAATATATATATATGCCTTACCGCGGTGATGAACTCGACGCAGACGACAAAGACGTCCAGAGTGAGGTAGCGGGAGTCGGAAAGCGCATATTCCTTCCAGAGCTGGGCGAAAAGCGTCTGCTGCTGCGGGATAGTGGTGCGGTTACACAGAAAGTAGCCTACTTTGGGTCAGGATTCCAGCTTCTCTGCAAAACAGGACATGCAATATACGGAAGGGAAGCCTAGACCACACAACGACATGCAGAGCGCAAGCTTCCCTTCCCGCCAGGGGAGAGGGGGAGGGGGGGGGGGGGGGGGGGGGGCTTGCCTTCGAAAGCAACGTGCAAGAAACCAC
>JABAEC010000008.1:337815-370530 GCA_013435705.1 Claviceps paspali | reverse complement strand
CCCCCCCCCCCCCCCCCCCCCCCCCCCCCCCCCCCCCCCCCCCCCCCCCCCCCCCCCCCCCCCCCCCCCCCCCCCCCCCCCCCCCCCCCCCCCCCCCCCCCCCCCCCCCCCCCCCCCCCCAGCTTGCCTTCGAAAGCAACGTGCAAGAAACCACCTAAGAAGAACCGAAATCAAGAACCCCCCCTCCCTCTCATCAAAAATGCATTAGTCAAGCGAACAACAAGGCCCAATCAGACGCAAGCAAGCCAAAAAGGCGTTGGAGAGGACAAGGAGAGCAAACCAACACAAAGCGAACCAGACGGCGGCACACTTATCCCGTGTTCGAAGACGAATCCGGCTCCGCGCCGCCTGCCAGTATGCCAAGGCGGTGACGACGCCTACCATGGCCGCGAAGGTGACGAGCACGCGAGACAGGGAGGATTCATTGGGGCGGTAGTACGGGATGGAGGCCGTGGGGGGGTAGTACGGGTGGGGGGGAGACTCCATTGCCCACCGGTGGTGCTGGATCAAGAAGCCGAAAAAAAGTCCAGCGTGCGAGTTTCGGGGAAAGGGGGGGGGGGGGGCGGGTGGAGAGGGATGAAAAATGGTGGGATTCGGTGTTGGGGATGGACGAGTTGAGTGAGGTGTGAGGAGTGAGGTTCAGTTCGGCCGAGGCACGGCCCGTGGTTGGACGGATAGCGGAGAGAGAGAAACTGTGGGGAACCAAGCTAGTCGGATCTGATAAGAATCTGATACGGCGCGCTTGTGTGTGTAATATCTGTCGCACTTAGGCGAATGGGAGCTGACTAAGGAGGAAACCGTTGCGATTGGTCACCCATGCAATCCCAGAAAATCGAGTGATCGGCACCTCTTTCTTCCTATTAAGTAAGAGGTGCATTGTAAGGAAATGAGCACTCCAGAAGAAGAAAACATGCTCTTCTTTGGAGTGATTGTGCACACGCATAAATAGGGCGTACAATTCCTATTTTTCTATGTAGAGACACGGACTTCAATACAAATCAGACCTGACCAATTGACGCGATCCTGACCCACGTGAAGAGTGCTCCACTAAGCGTACATTACGCGACAATATCTAAGCGGTGGGGAGGGGGAGAGGGGAAAGTTTCTTTTTCTTTTTCTTTTTTTTTTTGCCACCACGGTGCCTTCTCCAGGACAGATGCCAATTTTGACGTATATTCAGCGGCAGGTGTAAATCGAGAAAGAGTGTGTCAGGTCTCCCAACCTGTACTGTAGCAAGAACGAGCCAGAGGCGTCAAATGGGGGCTTGTTGACGTGGCTCTTCGAGGTCTCCAGCAAAAATAAAACAGTGCCGTGGCGGCACGAAGCTCAGCATACTCGTGCCCGTTGGAGAGATCAATAACGTCCATGATCCATTGCCAAGGAAAGATCTTCTGGCTTCTTTCGAGCTGGCCCGCCTGTCATGCGGGGGTTCCGCAGCAAAAGCCGAGATACCAAGGACGAGTGAGAATATCAAGATTTATGACCATTTTGTGAATTTGATACCTTGTCCTGAGATATGTAGATATGGTGAAAATTTTTGCAACTAGGATGACTATTTCTGTAAAAAGAAAATATAAAAAGAAACATATCGAGGGGGTAAGGGGAGAAGAGAGAGAGTAAGAGAGAAAGAATGAGAGAATGCACTCCTTCATGTCATCTCACGTTCACGGCTTGCCATGACAAGGAAATGCACGGTCCGCCAGGATGCTGGGAGACATGGTCTACTTGCCCAGCTGATTCCGGCAGCGTTTGATGATCGGCATGGTCGCATGTTCACCTCCGTTTGTCACCACCTTTTTCATCTCTTCAAACCCATCTGCCCGCTTGATCCGATTTCTGATTCCATCGTGGGCGGAAATATCACGGGTATCCATCAAATACTCGCTGCCTCTGCTCTCGCTCCGTCGTCACTACCCCTTTCCCCTCCCCAGCGCGGTATCAATCTCCTTGCCAATTCCATTGCTTGACTCCAACATGAAACAAGTACGCACGATGCCCCCACCCAAGTTGATACTTGGCCATGGTAGTGGCCAGACACTCACTCCATCCACGGATCGGATACGTCCTCAAATCTCGGCACCGGATATACCCCTCTCATTACCATCATGACTGAGGCACGCTTGCGTCTAGTCTTGCACTCGTTTCTATCCATCGGTTTTTGTATTTCCAGATAATCAAATGGCGGGTGGTATGTTAAAAACCTGCTCGGCCAGCTCGGCTTGGTACATTAAAGTCACGGCCTGCGCGGTTGGCAGGCTTACTCGGCCGATCCTCGTTGGAAGAAGTCTGTAACACTCATCCAGAAATTTTCGTCCCAGTTCCCGATTGGTGACTGCGCCTTGGGTGTATTCTTGTGATAAAAGCTAAGTCGCCGTTTCCCCAGGAGCTGATTAGTCAAAAAATCGATTAGACAAAAAATGGGAATGGTGAAACAGGAAATAGAAGACAACAAATGATATGTTGGATAGAACCAAAAACAAAAGGGAAGGTGGGGACGGCACCACAGATGCCCAGAGAAAGGAAAGAGAAGCGGTGAAAAGAAAGGGTGGCACAAACACATTGTTGTGCACAGATTGCATTCACAAGAATGTCAGAGCAATAAATTTCGTTGGCTGTATCCCCCTTGTTCATTTCATTGGTGAAGGCTTGATAGTGAATTGAAGGCAGGAGAACTGGTCGCTCGAGGATGAAGAACTGAGAAATCAGGTGGGAAACGACATCGCTTGAAGCAACCGTGGTCCAAGGAACAGCCTCAACATGGACAGGAACGCCGAGGACGGGCCATGCTCCTGACAGGGAACCTAATTGAGGGTCGATATGAAGATCCGATGTTCCGGCAGTCTCGGCTTCCTGCTCGGTGGTACAGGACGAGCCCTCGGCCGAGGAAAAATAGTTGTTGGACGCCTCGGCGGGATCCTCACACGAGCGGATATGAGAGATGATTCGGTTCACCTCCTCAGGGGAGCCAGTTCGTATTTGGTGGAGGAGCTTCTTCAACGTCTCAAGCTCTTCCTCCTGCGAGATATACCTTCTCCTCAGAGCCGAGGAGCGTGTCTCTCCCGAGTCGGTGATGTAGATGCATTGCGTTCGCTGGCGGGTGCAGTGCGAGCATATTGGTCGTTTCCCATCACACTGGAGAAACAAAGACTCTGGGTTTAGAACGCTGTGTCAAGGCTGGCATGGGGATGCACGGAGCTCACTGTCCCACGAGAGAGATGGGCATGGGGCGGGATGGGCAATCGGGGGGGGGCGCGGGACGGGGGAAGTATTGGGCAGCATACCTTGCACTTCTGGCGACGACACGACTCGCAGGCGGCTCTCACAGACCTGGAAGGTCGTCTACCAGTTGCTGATGATGCTGTGGCTACCAAGCTGCTGCTTCCCTCGGCCTCATTGCTGTTGTTCGGGGGACTTGTAGACCTTCTGGGCAGCAACCGCCGGAAGTTCTGTTCCATGGCTGGCTGAACTCGCCTCAGGACCAGGCAGGATGATGACCGCACGGCAGATGGTAGGTTTGGTCAGAGTCAACCCTCGGGAATAAAACGAATTTGAGGAAGAGATCGCCGCCGCTGTTCTTTTGGATGGACTTAATAAGTCTTTCCGCAGGAAGCGGTGGGGAGGGGAGTATCACTGCTGGGTCACCCCTCATGTCCAATGATGAGGCTCGACCTGAAGATTCTTTGGCCTGCCTAGTAGTATTTGACTGGGGAGGGGGTTCTTTGTTGTTGTTGTTGTTGTTGTTTTTGGTTTTTTTTTTTTGAGGAAAAAAAAAAAAAACAAAAGAACGAAAGAACGAAAGAAAGAAAGGAATAAATAAAGGTACTCAAGGAGGCATTTCCGGGCAACGGGGGAGCTGAGTCTACAAGTCTACTGGCCTATGCAAGCAAGGTTTGCTTCACGCCAGTCGCTCTCCACAACATGGCCGTGGCTTCACCACGGAAAAAAAAAAAAAGAGAGAGAGAGAGAGAGAGAGAGATAAAGCAAGGAAAGAGAAGACGAGACTCTGGTCTTCCAACCGAGTCGAGACTTGAATCCGGTTCGAAAAGCGACGGCGTAGCAAATCGAATTAACCGAGTCATCCGTTGTTCGCTGGACCGGGTGAGGCTTGGCGACACAAAGCTGCTGTTTCTGTCAAGAAAGGGAGGGGACCAGCCGGGCGGCAAGGGTTTTTTTTTTTTTTTTTACCACACAAAATTCTGAAATAACAGGCCGGCTGGCTGCAAGATGGGTTGGAAACACAGATGAGGCTGTTGGTACCCCCGCTATGTCATGTCGCCACGACGATCCCTAGCCTCCTCTCCTCCTCCGAAAAAGAAGAATAGAGTCGGTACCGGTCGTATTCATTTGAACACCTGGCCTTTATCCAACTAGAAAGAGAAGAAGGAGGAGGAGGAGGGGGGGGGGGGGGGGGAGAAGTTGGTCCAGGATCGCTCTGGGCTGTTCAAGATCTCATCTGTTCATCTTCAGCCCTTGACCCCTGATTCTTTATCAAAATGATGATTGGACCGATTTGACGGAACCTTCTCCGAAAGCTTCGGCGAATGAAATATAAGAACGCCTTTTTTTTTTTTCGCCGTCTAACAAAATAATGAGCCAAGACAGTACCGTCAGACTGAACAGATCTTGCGGAGCAGGTTCAATTTTTTTTCCCCCACGAACAATTAAAACGTTCACTACGCTGGGGGGGGGGGGGGGGAATACATCCTTTGTTCTACGGTTCTCTGTTGGCCCCACGACGGGTGGTGCCACTAAGCGTCTTATCTCCGGAACTGAGATGGAAGGGAGAGAGGTAGAGGAGGGGGCGAAGGAAATTCCTTATTGTATTTAGTGGGTGCTTTTTTTTTCGGTATGTTTTGTTTCATCTGTACAGCCTCTCTTTCGACGGACGATCAATTCGACGATACGTTTGAGAATTGAACATCCATTTCGTGCCCACCACCCACCCCCCTCCTCCCTTCTTCCCCCCCCTAATTTCAACGCCAGATTTACTATGACCCTCCAGACAACGACCGAGACGTGGAAACAATCCCTTGTTTCTTCCCCACGGTGGAATACAGAGCCAAGAAAAAAAAAAGAAAAGCATTCCCGTTCTGATCGCCGAGCCTTGGCATCCCGGCGAGTCCGCAACACGCACTTGAACACTGCGCCCCGGTCTCGAGCATTATCCCGATCGAATAAACAAAGAGAATACCAACTCTACCCGATATCTACAAACCATTCCTTCTACCTGACGGCTACATGACGCTCGTCACATCAGATGAACCCCTCCCCCCCGGGAGCCTCGTTAGAACAAGGATCTTCGATGTACTTGGGGCTTCTGATGCCTGTTTGTTCTTCATCCTGCTGCCGTCCTGGCCCCTGCTAAAATGATAGGTCTCGCGTGCCGACCGACGTGTACGTAGTACATGCGCATCCGTGCTACAATCATCCAAACACGACGGAACACATCGGGCCCCCGGCTGGCTTTGAAACTCGGGACAGAGTAGGAGGTTTCTCGGAGAAGTGACAGGGCTACAAAACAACGGGCGGCAGTGCTTTTGCTCATGGCTGCGAGAAGACTCTGTTTCCCACTCGTTGAGCGGTCGCGGGTGATGGTTACCCATCCATCTTTTTGGGGTTCCGGCCCCGATCCTTATCGTTTCTCTCTGGAAGAAACGCCGCGGGAACGAGACATGGCGGCAGAGCAGCAGCACTTTTCTTTACATGCTACGTATACGGTCTTGTAGGAACACGGGTGGCGAATTTTCCCGCCCCCAACATCTCCAACATCCCTGGTCTCTCAATTGACCTGGTGGAGGCATCTGATGGTGGCCGTTACACAGAGGTGGCCCGATGCTGACTGTTGACGAACTAGTCTTGTGGCATCGGGCCAACGGTCTAAGCAAACGACCAATCGTATTTCGAGTGGAAAACGTTGTCGAAAGCTTATCTTAGGATACTCGGGCCAATCGGCCTTGGGGAGGTCGAACCTTGACAAACTCAAACTGCCGACAGGAACGGATGGCCAGCGCGTCTTTGTGACACATTCCCCACGTTACGTGATTTGCCACTACACACACAAGATCGAATTCGACATGGGTTTTACCCCCCCCCCCCTTGTATTACTCTTTTTTCTCAATCCCCACCTACACTTCTTCAGCGAAGTTGTTTTTTTACAAGCAGTGTCCACATAGCACATAACAGCATTGTGAACTCGTACTAGTCATACAACATAAATTATAGAGTTTGTCTGATTTTATGCCGATCCATTCCGATTTTCTCTTTCGACAAGGAGAAAAAAGAACAAACGAAAGGCAAAAGGAAAAGGGGAAAACTACCACAGCCTGACCAGCAAGCTTACGCAGTCCGCTTTGTCCCCCCTCTGTTAAAAAAGAAAAAAAAAAAAAGGTTAAAAATAAGAAGAATAAGAACAAGAAAGAGAGAAAAAAACTCCCTCCCGCTACAGCTCGTCGTCCCCGGCACATTTCTTAACCTCATAATCAACAGTGTCATTACCCGTCTTCCAGACCTTGGGCTTGAAGTCGAGATAGACCAGCTCTCCCTTCTCGGGCCTCCACTCGCCATCTGTGTCGCGGTAGAAAACAATCTCGCCGCTTCCGGCATCGCGTACCTCGACCGTGGTGTGGGACAGAGTGCCGTCGGTAGACCACTCCAGCTTATAACAACCGTTCTTGGAGGCGAGGAAGGGTTTTGTGCAGCGGACGTTGCCGTCGCGGTCCATACACTTTTCCACCGCGTAGTCGAGGACGGATCCCTTGGAGACGGTGTCACCGGCTTTTGAGCGAGAAGGTCAGCAAAGGAAAGGGGGGGGGGTTGTGTTTGGAACATGGCAGAGTGCGACAGGATGGAAAAGAATCAGGGAGTGGTTGACACACCCACACACGCATACACACACACTCACGCACATATGTATTTCACGGTGACTCACCTATTTGAAGGCTGGTGATGGCGAGGCCGGCAGTGGCCATCTTTTGAAGATCGGGGACGTACATGCTGGACGAGTTGCTTTTAGAACGAGTTGTTGTGACGAGGATGGCAGACGAGAGTATTGGGATGCAGATGAGAACCAACGAGACAAGCGGTATTTGTGCCAGAGGAAATAGAGCGGATTGACAAAGACGGATCCATGCCAGTATAAATAGAAGAATGACAGAGGAAAATCAAGGCTGGCGCCAAGTCTAATTTACTTGTGGTGACGAGTGGACTTTTGGAAAACCTTCATATGTCGATGCTCCGGAAAGGGAATCGATGACGTTGGCGTCGCACGGATTCTACTGGCTAGACATCGCATCGAGTACTCGGTACATGTCTAGCTGGACGACCGCTATGACTACCCCCCCTCTCCTCCTCCCACTGGTGTGTGAGAAGCAGCAGCACCCCACCAATCAAAGGCCGCGGCTGTCCCCCCCCCAGCTGTGCTATCAAGTGACATGCACTATGTACTGGATACAAGATCACCAAGATGGCAAAGGGGGGGGGGGGGGGGGTTTTCCGAAAACGCACGCCACGACTTCAATTGCCACCTTCACACCCACAGCAGCACCAGCACGCCAGGGCCGACAAAAACGCCAACCCCGATCACATCGCGCCGCAACCCCGTTTGGAAAGAAGAGTGAACGACAGCGGCGGCGGCGGCAAGGGCCAACGGCGAAAATCGGCTTGGCAGCGCCGCGTGGCCCCCCCTCGACGGCCTTGGAGATGCCAGTTCGGCCGCCGGCGCTGGCTCGACGAGATACGCCCAGAAGAAGACATACGCGGTGCGTCTGCGTTTGCGTCTGCTCGACGCTGTTGACCTCGGGACCGGCTCCTCGCCCCGGGAAGCTGTTGGGATGGCCTCGAGGAACAACATTTCTCGTTGGTCAATAGATTTCAGAGATGCCATTTTCCATGGTTGGAATCTATCTCTCTTCATGGTCCGGGAGACGAGAAGGAGTTTTTTTTTTTTTTTCCCCTCCACCGCAACCGCAGTCTATAGGTCGTCCAGTGTTGGCCACGTAAGAACAGACCGAGAGCTCGGCGGAATATGTTCTTCAGCAGATGAGACGACTTGGTAGCCTTGTCGCCGCTCGGATGCTCCGCGCACCCAAGTGAGAATGAGAAGAGGAAAAGAAGAATATTATACATGGGTGGCGGTTTTGAAAAAAAAAAAAAAAAAAAAAAAAAAAAAAAAAAAAAAGAGCAGAAAAGGGCATCATAAAAAAGGTTTTTGTTTTGTTTTAATTCTTTTTGTCTATTTTATTTAGTGCGGTTTTTGTTCTTTCAACCCACGTAGGTTTTTTTCATCCATCTTTTCATCCATCTTTTCGTCCCATCTTTTTTTCTGATTTCTTTCTTTTCCCGCCCATGACAAAGTCAGGTTCCATGTCTATCACGTATGTGCTTAACTCGATTGTCGGCATTCTGATTTCAAAAATTTAAAAGGTACAAGAAGCAGACATGTTGTCTGTTTTAGTCACTGGAAAACTTGCAACATAGACATCGTATTTACTGTATCCGATCTGTTGGGGTACATGACTTATGCGTACAACCTGCCCCTTCCCCACCTCCCCTTTTGTTTTTGGTTTTGTTTCTTTCTGCTCAAGTCATCAGGATCCCGTCTACTCTCACAACGCCGGGAAGGGGGGAACCTCCCATCAGCCAGTATAAAAAATGAATGGTGCTAGTACCCTTGTTGAATTTCCCCGCATCGCCTTGATAGTGCTTGATGTCGGCCGTCCACGTCACGGTTACGAAGCAGACGTGTCCCCCGTCCAACATCACCGAGGCGTCACTGTGCCAGCCACGACGTCACCACTCGCGCAACCATATCATCCATCCAGAAATCTTCATTGGGCCATCCACATGATTTTTCTCTGATAAGGAGTCCAGGCAAGGGGCGAGAGAAGGAGAGAGAGAGAGAAGGGGAGGGGGAGGGGGGGGGAGAATGGGTGCGAAAATGAGGCCGACACGAGCATATAAAGAGAGGCGAGGAATTTGTTTTTCTTCCCAATACACCACGGGAAGCTGACTCTCCCCTCCAAGCAGGAGATTCAAAGCAGCAAGAAAACCTCTCTTCTCCTTATTATGCTTGCAGCAGTCCGCCGGACTGGACCTAGTCATTGTTCAAAAAGTGTGAGAGCCGCCTCGGCAACTTTTCCTTCTCACCAGCCCGTTCGCCGCACAGCAGCCATGTCGACCATCAGCGCCGCCATCACCAGCGACCACCGCGAACTGGAGGAGTATTACAACGAGGTGGTCAACAACCCGGACAATCACGACCACCAGCAGCGCTATGGAAATCAGTTTGTGTGGGCGCTCGCCCGGCACTCTGTCGGAGAGGAGCACATCGTATATCCCGCCCTGGAGAGGTTTCTTGGCGCAAAGGGCGTCGAGATGGCTGAATCGGACCGCAAGGAGCATCACACGGTAAGGAGGGGGGGGGGGGGGGACTATACGACTGGAACGGAACAGATACAGGTCTCTTATAATATTGACATCTCTCTCTTCCTCTTTTCTCACATGCACTTTCACTCACTCACTTGACTTGATAACTCACGCATCCAAACCGCACACTCGCAAACACTTATGCAGATGTACATGGACTGACCCATCCCCATCGACATCTAGATCAAGCTGATGCTCAAAGACTTCCAGCAGCTCAAGGCCACCGACCCGGGCTACGTGCCTCAGCTCAAGAAGCTCTGGGGCCCTCTCTCGGCACACATCAAGGAGGAGGAGGAGCGGGACCTGCCGGCCCTGGAGCAGAGTCTGGAGTCCAAGGCGGGTGAGTCGGAGAGAATGGCCAAGTCGCTTAGCCACACCAAGACGTTTGTGCCGACGCGGAGCCACCCGAGCGCCGGCGAGCACCTGCCGTTCGAGACGGCAATGGGTCTGCTCACCGCGCCGTTCGACCGCATCGCCGACCTGTTTCGCAAGTTTCCCGTCGAGGAGGAGTCCGGTGCTGCCAAGGATTCTCATGACAAGAAGCCTGCTCTGTAGGAGTGGTGGGGTGGGATTAGGAGGATGATGGGATTGTTTCTGGCCCGTGTCTTGGCGCAAGATGCTTTTTTTCTTTCTTTTTCTTTTTCTTTTCTTTTTTCTATTCTCGAAAGGCATATCGTTGTCATGAAGCTGGTTCTTCCAATCTTTGAGATAGTTTCCTACTGAATCGTAAACGCAATAATGCCTGAGCACAAATAGGGCGTGCCTAGGACATGGGATCATGTAGATAAATTGCAAATGCCTGATTCACCCAAAGCCCTGGCTATGATTTCCACGTTTCATGGCTAATGTACAGCCGCCCCAGCAAAACCAAAATGGCACCGCCCTCAACACGAGAACGGGTGTTGCAGGTTGCCGCACATGCTACAATAGCTCAGGTGTATATACATCGGGTTTGCATCCCCCCACGAGTCATGATGGTCAGCCGATCCATCCGTTGTCTAATTCTTCCACCACCCGCTCTCTCAGTTGGACGCAGGCGCGCCTTTCTTGGACGGAACTTCATTCCCCATCTGGCTGATTCCCTTGGTGTTATGCAACCCGGCCTCATCGTCCCGACTCGCGTTGGACTTGCTCCCGCCACCGGCACCGGCGCGGAGAGAGGTCGTAAGCGAGCCCAGCCACCCCGCCTTCTCGGACGATCCCGTCCCGCTCTCCTGCATAGTATGTAACGGTTCCAAACGGTCAGCGTTGAAGGAGATTACTCCGAAGGGGGGGGGGGATGGTGAGGGGGGTTGATATCTGAAGAAACAGAAAGGGAAAAAAAAAAAAAAAAAAAAGAGGAAAAAAATGGGTGCGAGCAAACACTCACCTTCTTCTGCTCAGACGATCCCTGATACGACCTGCTATCCGAGGACGTAGTCGACCCGGAGAAGGGTATCTCGGTCCGCCGGGCACTCGACCCCCCGGCACCTTCACCCCCGCCGATGGCCCCGGAGGGCAGCTGATCCGGCGACTTGGCCGTCGTCTTGACGCTCTGGGTAGAATTGTGTTCGGGCCGGGACGGGTCAGAACTGGCCTCGGGGCCGCCCGTCACGAAATTGCCACCCACGCCCGCGCCACCGAGGCCCAGATCCCGCGCCCGCTCAGCCTTGTTCCTCTTCATCTCCCCGGGGCTCTGCGTCTTCTTGTCGCGCATGGCGTAGATGGTGCCGCCGAGCAAAGCTGACCCTGCCACTGCGGCGGCGACGACTCTTGATCTTGACATTGTTCGATGAAGGAGGGACGGTTGTAGTTTGTTTGTTTTCTTTTCTTTCCCTTTTACGTGTCTCCTTTTTTTTCCCTCCCTATTTTTTCTGAATAATACACTGGGAAGTTGGGGACGCGTATGGCTTTGTTTTTATATATATATAGATTTTCTTTCAGGAGAAGATGTTGGTCATGGGTGAAAGTATAACTGGAAGAAAAGGAAGAGTTTGCGTCGTCTGGTTTCTCTCTGCGTAGGAAAAGAAAAATGCGTTCTCCATCGCTGTTAATATAGGCAAGTCGTAGTTCTGATCGCAGACGGAGATGGAATGGCGCGAAAGTGGAAAAAAGAAGGGGCAGGGGGGGAAGAGGACGTCATTGACTTGGTTTCATGTGCCGACGCAGGGTGGTGATATCACGGTGACGCGCACGAGGGCAAATCTGCCTCCACGTGGGGTTAGACGCCGTTAGACGATGGGAAATGGAAAACGGCGCGGTGGCTTGTGTATATTCGTACTAGCTGGGTGATTTGAATTTTTTTCTTTCCTTTTTTTTTCCGTCTGCTTTCCACAGATCTTGTCGTGCTTCTTTCCCCGTCGTCCCATCGCGCAGATATCGTCAGCGGAAAGACGCGGCTGGTTCGGGTCGAGGCAGCAACCGAAAACGCCCACGTGAGACGGAATTTCCATGGGATTTTTTTGACCCCCCCCCCCCCCCCCCTTCCAAGGATTCCCTCATGGTTCAGCTTTCCTCAGCCGCGTGGCAGCCCGCCCGTTCGTTCAGCAATGCAGGGAAGGAATCGGCCGTCAGCACCGCGTGCAGCTCGGCAGGATTCTGACCGAGCTGTATTCAGGCATCATCATCCGATGGCATGCGCATGGAGAAATGCCGCATCGCATGTCTTAGAACCGGGCGGGGCTGTTCTCGACTATAAAAGCCGGATGGTTTTTTTTCTCTCTCGAAACGAGTATCTTGCTGACGAACAAGTTTGGACTGGAAAGGGGCGAGGAGAACGAAGACGAAGATGATGAATAATTAAACGAAAGAAAAAGAAAAAAGAAAAAAAAGGAGGAAGAACTAAAGAAACAAAGATTAAAGAAGAAAAAAAGACAAACAAACAGACACCAACCGACCGTTCGACTGCACCTGATCTGATCTCTCAGACGCAAACCGCTCGCCATGCTCGGCGCCCTCCTCGTCTGCCTCGGCAGCCTCCTCGCCGTGAGCGTCGCATGCGGCGACGGCGGTGGCGACCACGACGACTGCTACGGCCCCGTCGACAGAGCGCAGCATGTCCGGCTGGTAAAGCGCATGCAGCCCGGCGCGCTGAACGCCTCGTACGGCCCAAAGGCGCCTCTCGAATGGGGCCAGGTCAATTTCCTGCACACGGTGAGCGCCCCCCCCCCTCCCTTTTTTGCCCGGGAAGGCGGGATATCGTGGGTATGGACGGGGTGGACGAATCCGCCGGACGGACTGGACGAGTGAAGGCTGGCTGACGTTGCGCGGCGTGACCCCCCGGGTGACCCGTTGAAACATGAATAAAGACCGACACCCACGGCTGGCTGGAGGGCCATCTGAAGGAGAAGAACTACGGCGCCGACTGGGGCGACTTTGCAACCTTTGTCCGCCGCATGAGGCAGGCTGCCGGCCACATGGGCGTCGACCTCTTGCTCGTCGACACGGGTGACCTCCACGACGGGACGGGCCTGTCGGACGCGACGGAGCCGGACGGAGCCAAGTCGATGACCATCTTTGACGAGGTTGAGTATGATCTCCTGGCGATGGGTGGGTTTTTTCATCATTATTTCATCCATCTCCATACTTTCTTTTTGTCATCTCTTTGTGCCCCCCCTCCCATAACACGTCGTCCCTTACTTACACCCCTTCAGGAAACCATGAGCTCTACGTCTCAGAAGTGTCGTATCAGATGTTCAACAACTATGCGCGGAAATGGGGCGACAGGTACGTCACGTCCAACGTCAAGATCTGGAACCAGCACACGGGCGCGTTCGAGTATCCGGGCGTGACGCACCGCTACTTCACGACGGCCCGAGGCCTCCGGGTCATGGCCTTTGGCGTGCTGTTCGACTTTGGCGGCAACTCCAACGCCTCGCAGGTCATCAAGGCCCGGGACATGGTCAAGCAGCGCTGGTTCACCGACGCGCTGGCCTCGCCGCAGCCCGTGGACCTGTTCGTCGTGCTCGGCCACAACCCGGTGCGGCCGACGGACAAGGTCAGCACCTTCAAGGTCGTCGTGGACGCCATCCGCGCCGCGCACCCGACGACGCCGATCCAGCTGCTGGGCGGACACACCCACATACGGGATTTCGCCGTGTACGACGCCCGCGCCGTGGGCATCGAGTCCGGCCGCTACTGCGAGACGCTCGGCTGGATGTCCATGTCGGGCTTCAACGCCTCCAACAGCCGCTTCCGCGGGCCTCGGAACCCCCGCGGCGTGCCGAACCCGTCGCGCCCGGCCCGGCACGGCGTCCCGTCGCCCTTTGTCTACTCGAGGCGCTACATGGACTGGAACCGACGCACCTTTATGTACCACGCGCGGCGGTGTCCCGGTGGGGAGCGGCCCGGCCGGACCCCCGCCGACGTCGCCGGACAGCGCGTCACGGCCGACATCACCGCCGTGCGCCACGAGCTCCGCCTCGGCGACGTATACGGCTGCGCGCCGCGCGACTACTGCATTTCGTGCGTGCCCTTCACCGACGGGGGCAACATCTTCCCCGGCGTCATCGTGCCGGCCGCCGAGGCCGTCGTCGTCAACCCCGCGCGCGCGCACAGAGCCCGCGTCATCGTCGGGAACACGGGCGCCGTCCGCTTCGACCTGCACAAGGGGCCCTTCACCTACGACGACAACTTCATCGTGTCTCCCTACCGAAACGTCTTCATGTACATCGCCGACGTGCCGTTCGACAAGGCCGCGAACCTCACCGCGCAGTATGAGAAACAAAAAGCCACCGGCACGTAGAATCAACGTTAAACGTTTCTGACCAGGGCTGCGTGCACAGATTGAACCGTAGCTTCGTCCACAAGAAACGCTTCGTGTCGATGAGCGTCCCCGACGAAGAATGCACGAATCCTCCCATCCTGGCCGGCGTAGTCCCGCGCCATGTGCATGTGCCTCGGAGGCAGGACGTCGTTGAGCCGGGCTACGTGACCAAGGATGACTGGGGCACAGACGGTGAGGGATTTTTTTTTTTTTTTTTCATTTCTACCTCGTCTTGCCAGACAGAGAGAGGCAGGAAAGAGAAAGAAATTCAGGACAACAAAAAAAAAACTAATGCGCAAAACAACAAATAAAAAAAATACCAGGCGACGATACGCTACACTCGGCCATCCCGAGCTACTCCATCCCCGGCTACTGGGAAGGTCGAGCGTCCTTCCCGACGAACGGCAGCACGCCGGCCAAAATCGACCTCATCTTTTATGACTAGTATTGCCACCCCCCCCCCCCTTTGAAACTGTCTTGAAACCGTCTTACGTGTACAAGAAGTAAACAGCACAGCTAACTCGTTTCCCCCTCCGCAGCATCAAGAACCACGTCCTGCAGATTCTCGGACCGACGTTCACGCCCGACATGGTGCAGCCCTACATCAACAGCTCTTTCTCATCGCGCGACATTCTCCTGCCGTATGCGCGGCTGGCGTGGCAGGCGAATGTGCATGATTGTCCCGTCTAGCGGCGCAGGGCGTTTATACAAATGTGCAATGTTACCATGTACCATGTACAACGTACGATGTACACTGTACATGTTCGGAATGTTCGACTCGTCGAACTTGCTGGCCCGCGCGCACCTGCTGATTGGCTATCCGTCTCAGTCTGGCCCCCTTCTCGGCCCCGCTAAACCAAACCCAAACAACGGCCCCCCCTTTCGTCACAAGCCGTTCCAGGTACCAGGTCCGTCGTTGGCCACCAACGTCCCGGACCTGGAACGTCACAGGCGGCATGATGAGACGAGGCGTGCGGGGGTTTTTTTTTTCTTTCTTTCTTTCTTTCTTTCTTTCTTTTTCTTTTTCTTTTTCTTTTTCTTGTTATTCTTCTTTTTTTTTCATTCCAGTAACAGCGGCCAGAGAGCGGAACCGCATAAATAAAATAGACGCTCATGTTACCTTTACTCTTCTCGGCAGTACAATCGTGCGTGTTGTTGTTGATGTGTTGGTGCTTGCGTCGTGGATATATAAAAACACGTCAACCACGGCGCTGTGTGTCCAGCCTGGTTTTTTTTTTAAAAAAAAATCTCCTTTACTCATCACTTTATTCGACATTCACTTATCGTTTTTTTTTTCGCTCCTCAAAGGCTCCTGTTGTTGGACGTCTTGCTCCCCCCCCCCCCCCCCCCTTTCATCACAGATTCATCACGGATTCACAGACCGCGCATGCCAAGCAAAGGCCCCTGCTGCCTCCTCTTTGAGCGCTCGACCTCCAGCGTCCGCAATTCGCAGTTCGCGATTCTTTGAGTGTGTGCGTGAATGAGTAAATGAGTGAACGGTTGAGTGAGTGTGTAAAGGTATAAAGTCGTTCCTCTCGCCCGCTGTCGTTGTCCCGTGAGGACGACGAGAAGAAAACCCGAACAAGCTGGCTTGTTCGTTTCAAAACCCCTCCCGTCTCCTCTTTCTTTTTCTCCTCCAACCAGAGCGAAGAACGTTAAAGAAGAACAAGAAAGAAGAAGAAGAAGAAGAAATAACAAAGAAAGATAAAAGTCCAACCCACTTCTCTCTTCGTCCCGATTATCTATATAGTCTTCCACGGGCCAGAAATAAAACAAAATAACACAGCAAAATAAAATAAAAAAATACCCGCCTCTAACCTCAAACACCAACGATTCAAACCCGCCACGCCGGCCCTTTTTCGCAGGCTCGGAAATTAAAAAAAAAAAAAAAAAAAAAAAAAAAACCCACTGGATAAAGGGACAAAAGAGAAAGAAAAAAAAAAGCAAAGGGAAGGACAGGAGAAAAGAGACGAAATATATAAAAAAAAACCACCACAGGACGTTTTAGACACATAGCCACACACACATACACACATACACACATACACACATACACACACATGCACAAAACCATGCTCCTCCTCCTCCTCGCCCTTCTCGCCCTCCTCCCCGCCACCACAACCGCCCTCCTCGACGCCGTCAAAATAATCGAGCAAATCGCCCCCAAGGCGACCTCGTGCCCTCCCCCGGCCGCCGACCCCCCCCGCGAGTGCCGCACCGCCAGCCAGGCAGCCCCCTGGATCGTCCAATCCCTCGACCACTACCGCGTCCACCAGACCCCCCTCATGGCGGCCGTCATAGCCCTCATGGCCTTCGAGTCCGTCGACTTCCGCTACAAGCACAACGTCTTCCCCGGCCGCCCCGGCCAGGGCACCGCAAACATGCAGATGGCCTCCAACAACCTCCTCTACGCGAGGCAGATCGACGCCCTGCGGCCGCAGGTCGCGGCCATCCCTTCCGTCGAGGGCCAGTCCGACCAGACGCTCAACCACATCCTTTCGCTCGTCCAGCCGGACCAGTATAACTTTGGCTCCGGGCCCTGGTACCTCATGACGCAGTGCGGCGAGGACGTCCGTCGGAAGCTGCTGGGGCCGGACATGGATCATGGCTTCGCTGCCTACATGAAGTGCGTGGGCGTCGAGGTCACGGATGAGAGAAAGGCGTATTTCGAGAGGGCGAAGAAGGCCTTTGAGCTGGACAAGGTCGTCTCTTGTTGAAAGTTTTTTTTTTTTTTTTTTTTCGAGGCCGGAAGGCGGGGGGGCAAAAGAGGACTTTCGAGTTGCACAACACATCTTTTCATTAAACGTGTTGATCATCATCTTTCGAGTGGGCTTTCTAGTTGCGCGATACACCTTTTTGTTAAAGGCCTTGAGCATCTTTCAAGAGGACTTGAAAGCTACCAACCACGTCCATCACATACACCACGCATCTCAATTACACAACACAGGTGTTCTCAGTAGGGCAGGGGGGGGGGGGGGGGTGGAAAGACTCATATGTTTTTTTCTTCTCATTATTCATTTGGCTTTATTTCTCCTTATTATGATACATATACACTCTTTATATCATGGGGCATCTTTTCTTATTCTTCGTCTTCTTCCGCCAATGGCTCTCTAGGTCGTAATCGCCGTTTCTCTTGTTTCGCCAAATGTTTTGGCATCGCAGAGACTCTCTGCGCAATCCTTTGCAGCGCCGACGCCTCGCCTATTTGTCGACTTTGATTCGGAATGAAGCGTATTGTGTCGGGTACCCGCCCAACTCCTGTTACGCTGAAAAGTAATATAAAATAGTTTGAATAAGGTAAGAGAAGAAGAAGGGAGGGGAAAGAAAAAAAAGAAAAAGTGAATGAATAAATGAATAGATCAGAATGGCCAGGTAAGATGCATGCCCCCCCATCCCCCCTAACTTAACTCAACCCAACTCAACCCCCCCCCCCTCCCTTAAGTAACAACTCATGTTAAATGAGACAAAAAGGGACTAAGCATCAATTCGTCGGCACTGGGCCGTAAATCGTGGTTGAGCTCAAACGTTTGACGAAGAAAGCTCTGGGCCTCATCGCTGGCGTGCTCGGGAATCGTGGGAGACGCCGTGCCCCCGCCAATCTTGAAGATTGCCTGCAGCTGACTGCAGTCGGGGAAAGGATGGTTGCCCGTCATCATCTCGACGACCAGGCAGCCCA
Source organism: Claviceps paspali (assembly GCA_013435705.1). NCBI lineage: Eukaryota > Fungi > Ascomycota > Sordariomycetes > Hypocreales > Clavicipitaceae > Claviceps > Claviceps paspali. The sequence continues at coordinate 352,687 of JABAEC010000008.1, read as the reverse complement.
GAGACCAGATGTCCGCCTTGAGAGTGTATTCGGTCTGCTTGACGACTTCGGGGGCCATCCAGAAGACAGACCCCTGGAGCGACGGCCGGTGCCTGTTGTTCTTGGCGTTGCCCAGTATGTTCGACTGCTCCAGCTTCTTGGAGATGCCGAAATCCGAGATTTTGATGGTGCCCTTGTTGTCCACGAGGATGTTGGCACCCTTGATGTCTCGGTGGATGATGTCACGACCGTGGAGGTACGAGAGGCCCATCAGAATCTGTCGCACGAAGCTGCGCACAAGCGGCTCCGGCAACGCGCCGTACGAGTTCAGCATTGTCTGCACGGAGCCGCCGGGAACGTATTCGAGAAAAATGTTGAGGCAGTCCGCCGAGGAGCTGCAGCCCAGATATTGCACGATGTTGGGGTGCCTCAGATCTCGGAGCAGGCCCATCTCGCGCTTGAGGGCCTCAATCATGCCTCGCTTGCGAGTCTCGCTCTGCCCGGTAGCACCCGGTGCTGGGGTCTGGACTTGCTTGACGGCAAGGAGCTCGCCCGTCACGGCGTGAAGGGCTAGATAGACGGACCCGAAGGATCCCTTGCCGATCAGAGCACCCTTCATCCACTTGTTGTCGTCCCAGGACTCGCCGGCCAGGAAGCTTTCGAGCTCCTCGTCGACCTCGCCTCCATCGTCCGTGAGTGCCTGTCGTATCTCGTTGATGGAGCCTGATCCTGTGGAGCCGTCCCCCTCGAAATAGCTCGTGACGGCCGTGTTGCCGTCCGGATCAGTGATGCTGACCGAGGCAGAGTCCACAGGTGTCGGCTCATCACCACTCTCCGTGGTGAAGGACACGTAAGATTTTCTGTCGGGCTCCACCGATGATTCCTCTGGGAGAGGACCCAACGAGGAAGAAGCAATCGAGTCCCTGTTGTAGGTGGCGGGGCTTCGGCCGTGCGGCTCATTGGAGCGGATCTTGGCGATATGCGATGCGCCGCTCAGCCATGAGTCGGCGATGGTCGGGATGGGCGGAGCGTCTTGGATGCTCGAGGCAAAACTGATGTTGCTGGCCACACTGAGCCGGCTGTTGACTTTGCTCAGGCGTGTCGAGCGCCTCATGGAGAGACGCGCTGTGCGGTCAATGTCCTCTCTTCGGTGATCAGGGAAATATGATGTCAGGTCGGACGCGATCAGCTCGCTGGGTGGTCGAAGACCCCCGAATTGGCGAAGGTCATGTCGGTGGGCACTTCGCGCATCCGCCGACAGAGTTCTGTCATGCTCTCTCGGCCCCTCGGCGCCGGTCCGCTCTCGATTCTGGAAAAAGACCGGCGACAGCGGCTGCTGAAGCCGATCGTCCCAGTTCTCGCCCAGGACCTTCTGGACCTTGAGCTGGCTACGCTTGTCAGCCGATTCCAGAGCCCTGGTGTGCTTCTGTTGCTCCTCCTCCATGGCTATGTCGGCTGCCCGTTGCAGCTCGGATTCGCCCGGCTCTCCCGCCGGAACCCGTCGGAGTATGAGTCGGTTGCGTTCAGGCCGCCTTTGGTCTTTGATGATGCGCCACAGCTCCGTGTCCCCCAACCGTCTACACTGGGCAGGGTCGGGGTCGATGCCTGACAGAGCCCAGAAGCAGTAGTTCCTCTCGTGGTCTTCGCGAAGTGCAAATTTCCGGAGCGTGACTCTCATGACGTCTTCACATGTGTTGCAATCCGCAATCTTGACAACCTTGGTGACTCCGCCGGTGGAAATGACTCGGATGATGTCCTGGCCATGGGGTAATGTGGCCATGAGTGAACCATCCATGCTGGACGTATTTCTTGTGTGAGAACTGACCAGTCTGCTGGCGGGGATATCCGACGCTGATGAGGAAGCTTGAGGTCTCGATGGCTGACTTTGACCAACGCTGCTCACATATGCCATGCCGGCAGGAAATCGAGCTTGTCGTGCTGGATGCACACACAGCAATGATTCATGTCAGATGCGGGTGGTTTTTTTTTTCTTTCCTTTTCTTTTCTTTTCTTTTCTTTTCTTTTTTTTTTTTAATCTGAGACGGACGGAAGCATGGAGCTTACCAGTTTCTAGAGGAGCAGGTACATCAACCTGGCGTGAGTATCGCCGATTCGTGGACGGTGTTGAGCGTGTCAAGTTGAGAGGGTGTGTCGACAGATTTGATTGTGAAAGAGAGGAATAGACATCAAGGCCAGAAAAAGGATCCTGCAAGCCCTGTCAGTTGTGCTGCAGGTAACAAGAAGAAGACGAGGATTTGAAGGGGTGGGAGGTTGGCGTTGAACACTACTCCCCCGGCAATTCACTTTCCACTCACCCTGTTGCGTTTTTTCTGATTTGCATACGTCTTGGTGCGCAGCTTCTTGATGCACAAGAACAAGCGCACTCGATCGCCCACCTTTTCAATGCCCATCTCCTTCAGGACCTCCTTGTCCATTTCCAAAAGATTCTCGCCATTGATATGGTTCTTGCGGAAAATATCCTCGTAGTCACCACATTTGACGGCCCGAAGGTATTCGCAGACCCGTTCTTCGTTCCAGTGCTTGACCGAATCTGGCTCATCGCCCTCTGAGAATTCGGACTCGGTAGGACTGGCGTAACTCTGCGAGTTGCTGGGCACCGCCGCAGCTCTTCTCGTTGCAGGTAGGGTCGAAGGGAGAGTGGTGCTGGGTGAAGGGTTGGACGGCGTGTTCAGTGCCGCGGGAAAGGGCGATTTCGACGAAAGCATGGCCATGTTGTGCGGTGCGGTGCGGGCGATGTGCTTCAAAAGGGAGGAAGGGGGCCTCGAGGTCGATTCAGCGGGCTGATAAGTAGTATCGTCGGTACGCACCGCAAGCATCGACTGACTATGCGTGGCAGCAAGGGGGCGAGGTATCAGTTTCTTGCGTGGAAACGGCAAGCCAACGCTCGAAGCTTGCGACGCAGAGGCGACGAGGAGACGTTATCGTCAGCAGTACTAGACAATCCGCATCGTCAGATGATGGAGGGGCCACGGGTGAATTAATATCGTTATGGGAAGGAACGTTGGCCACGCGAATGATAATGTTAGGTGCGGCCGGTGGGCGGTGGCCGGTGGGCGGTGTGGGGAGGGGTGAGGGGTGTGGAGGCGATAGGAGAAGACTGGAAGGGTGTGTCGGGAAGGCGTTGGAGGGGGGTGGGATGGGGGAAAAAAAAAAGGGGGGGGGGGGGGGGTAAGTTGTTCTTCTTCTCCCCGCCAGTCAGCTGGACACAAAATCAAGCCAACACACGATGTGTGGTGTGTGTCTGAAGAAAACACGACAACGGCAAGGGTGTGTTCCGGCAGAAAAATGCAGATGCGAATGAAGTGAATACGTGAATAAGTGAATGTGTAAGCAGGTGAAGGCAGGCGTCAATCCTCCGGATGTCCCAGTGCGCGCGCTCCAGCCTTCACGGAGCCTGGCACGCGCTGCTCCACGCTGCACTGGCACCCGGGATAAAGGGGGGGGGGGAGCGGGGCCAGGCGCCGGTGCCCAGGCTTTGGTCACGCTGTCGTTCGAGTTGCTGCACCGCTGGTGCTGGCTCTGGCGCTGTGGCTCCATCGCACTGTGCCGGCCGACTGGCCAGTGATCCAGATGATGAACCAGACATACATTGGTACATAGTAGTAGTACTAGTAGTACACACTAGTGGTATGTACTGCTAGTACATGCTAGTAGGAGACGTCGGTCACAAAGAGCAAAGTACGCAGCATCGCAGGGGGAGGTCGACGGCAGCTGGCGCGTCTCTCGAAAAGGCACCTCAGCCCGAATGCCACGCCAGGCGGACGTCCAAACCGACGTCGACGGTGTCTGGCCCCGAACGCAGACTGGGCTTGGGCTGGGCTGTTCACGTCGCATCTGGTGGTGAGCCGGACGGACTCGAATTCGGGGGCCCAACATCCCTGCAGTTTCATCTTGAGGGCGTCGGGTCGTCACTGGTCAGTGATCAGTGGTGGCCGCCGTCGTCCAACGGCCCAAGTGAGCAAGTGGCTTTTTTTTTGGTGTGTGTGTGTGTCTCTCTCTCTCTCTCTCTCTCTCTCTCTCTTTCTATCTCTATTTTCTCTCTCTCTTTTTTATTTTTTTTTTATTTTTTTTTTAGCAGAGTCTGGGCCGCCTGATCTGAAACTCGCCGGCGCGGACGTGCACACTTGCAGACAAAGAAAACAGTCGCTCCACCAAACTTGCTCCCCCCCCCCCCCCCCTTCCCCCAAACTGGCGGGCGGCTTCCAGCCTCTTCGATTCGTCTGCTGATACTGTCCGAGCTTCTGACGGCGTGTTTGAAGATGGAAGAGAGGAGGGCCGGCAGCCACATTCCGCCATCCGAGAGAGCAGGCACAGGCAGGCAAGGTAGGGCCAGAGCTGGTTCGAGGTTGTCGTCGTCAGGAAATGGGACCACCATGCAAACGCGCATAGACGGTGTGAATATTGAAATGGAAAGCCGCCGTGCTGCTTTGAACCCTTCAAGCACAAGCACAAAACGGGAACGCTTTTACCAAACAGTTCAATCAAACTCTTTGGGCTGGTCCCTTTTTTTTACTTTCCCCTCCGTTTTTCCCGACACGATGCAGATACGATGCAGCCGGTTGCCGTGGGGGTGGGGAACGAACTGCCTTGTCCAACTCGTGCGTGCCAGGATGATATTGTATCGTCGAGGCTATAACCATCATGCTTTTACATGTCAGTCTTAGAACATCTCGTGGTTGGGGCTTCCTGATTGAGGCGAACCCGTTCGCAGAAAAGCACAACAAACCGTCTCGACTCGCCATGTATGGCAATTTCCTCGCGGCCTCCCTCGGAATGGATGCAATATGTTGACCGCCCCCATGGATTCGCTGCGAGACGGCATCACATCACAGGGCACATCCTTCACACGTGTTTCATTTTCAGCACCAGCCAAGCCAGTCTCGGCGACGACTCACGACTCACGACCCACGACTCACGACTCATGACTTACGAGGACTGCTGCCCTTTTTTTTTCCTCTTCTCCTGGAAGAATGGGAAAGGGAAGTCGAGACGAGACATATACGAGAGAGAGAGAGAGAGAGAGAGAGAGAGCAGGCCGGAACGAACCAGACCACAACTTTACCCCGTAGTAGGGTTTGCAGATCAAGGTTCTACGCTAATGCGCAATGCGCAATGCGTGTAAGAGCGAGATGCAAGGCCAACATGCTCCCCGCTCAGCCCTTTTCGACTGCTCCCGCCGCCGTATTGTATCCAGCTATTGCGTGTTGTTGTTCCGAACAAGGCAGACCGTAATACAACACACCGGGGGGGGGGGGGGGGCCAAGCAACGTGGTTGGCCAGGAAGACGGAAGACCCTTGCCGCAACGGACAATGGTTCTCTTTTCCTCCGGCGGATTATCAGATGAAGCCCAATAACAATACCGGAGCTGAGAAAATCAAAAACGCGCTCCCGGTCCAAATAGCATGGCAGGGGAAATGCTTTTTCGCCTTTTCGCTTCTTGGCGCCCGTTGCTGCGTGGTTGAGAGGGCGGGACAAGGAGGGCGGGACAAGGGGGGAGGGGTTCATCGTCATGCCGGACCTGGACGGGAGGAGGAGGGGGGGGGGGGGGGAGAAAAAAAAATTGCCATCGTTTTCCAAGGGCCATGCATTATTCCGCAACTGTTAGTTTGTCTGGCATCATGGCGAATTTTGCCAAATTTGAAACGTGAAGCTGTGCGATGCGGTCTGACAAGCGCAGCGGTGCCCCCTCTCGTGATCGATCACTTCGTTGTTTGTTTGTTGTTATTATTGTCGTTGTACTATTATTATCATTGTCATTAACCATTATTATTCGCTTTATTTACCACCCCCCCCCCCCTTCCCTTCCCCTTTCCCTTTTGCACCGCGGGTTGCGAGGACCAAGGAGCCCCAGAGCAGGGCCAATCTTCCTTCCGAGTCATTTTCATGCTTGCCAACCTGCAAGAACTTGGGCCCTATCTGGGCCAAGAACTGGCCGCATACAATATCATGTGTAAAGAGAAGAAGAAGAAGAAGAAGAACGAAAAAAAAGCATGGGTTCGACGCAAGACACAGGAGCCAGGAACGACCCGAATTAGGTTCTGCCCAGCGTAAAAACTTGGTCCCTATAATATGCCTACTGTGCCTACATGAATGATGAATGATGAATGATGAGTCAATGGATGAATGCAGGATTTCCCTCGGCTCGGCTCGGGCTAGAACTGGCCGCATACAATATCATGTGTGTGAAGAGAAGAAGAAGAAGAACGAAAAAAAAAAGCATGGGTTCGGCGCAAGACACAGGAGCCCGGAACGACCCGAATTAGGTTCTGCCCAGCGTAAAAACTTGGTCCCTATATGCCTACTGTGCCTACATGAATGATGAATGATGAGTCAATGGATGAATGCAGGATTTGCATCGGCTCGGCTCGGGCTTTCGAACGAGTCTCACGGGCTTTTGTTTGGGAACGTACTACTATGTACATACTATGTCGTACGTAGATGTGCAAGCCGTCGAAAAGCCTACGAACGAGAAGCTCTCCCTAACCATACCATCATCTGTCTGTCTCTCTTCTGCTCGGCGTTTTTGAGTTCTCGGCCCTCCTCCCTCCCCCGGCCACCGCTCGAGCTGATTTCCGTTTCCACAATGTAGCGCCGTGGGACTCCTGGTCTCTCGCCCCCCCCCCCCCCCCCCACCCTTTCTGATTGGTGGTCGCCACGCACAAGGTGAAACGTGCGGCGTTTCGACATCGTGAGCGAGCTGACGAGGGCTGACGGATGGGGAGAGACGACAAAAACAGAATACACATGGCATGGACGCTGACGTCGAGGGGCAGATCAGCAGCGGTCAACGACAATGCGTGAAGAAAAGTCCCGACGCATCCGTGTTATCATAGCTGACCGCTCGTCCATGTCAATTCAGCACTCTGCTTATTCATTGTTTTTGGCTTTAGGTTTTGGGGTTGTTTTTTTCTCTCTCTCGTCTTGCGCCATCCGAAAGATCTCTCTCTCTGCCTTCCCTCCCTTCTCAGCCAACTGCCAACCCTCAACACCCACCCCCCCCCCCCCCCCCCTACCCTCCCTCAGGAGTCACCTATCTCTGAAACTGGAGTCGACAAACATGTGACAAGTGACCCTTATAATTTTTTTTCTTTTTCGTATTCGTCTAAACGCCGATTGGCCACGCCACGGATAACGTAGTTCTGCATAGTGGTGCACAGTTTTGAGAGGGAAGAAGAGCCTTGGTGTTCAGGGCTGCCCAATTATCTTGTTGGGGACGGCAACATCAGACACACAGTCTGCTCCATGATCTGCCGCGTGATGTCATGGGTTCCATCTGAAACGTTGCTCGTTGGATTCCGGATTCCATCACCAACGGCCACCTTCCGGGCATGTACATACGCTGCCGCTGTAGTAATACCAAGGAGGCGGGATTCCTCCTCGGCAATCTGTAAACATTGAAGCTTCCCTCCGCCGAGCCAGAAACCAGAGCCCACGGACCCAAACAAGCAGGTCGGCACCAATTATCCTTCACGAACCAGGGCTACAGTCATATAGATTGCTCCGCCCCCAATCCTAAATGCGGTCGTGTTCCGCATTGTTCGCGAATGCGTCTCGGCGCCTGGTGTAAAAAAGAAGAAAAAGAAGAGAGAGGGAAAGGAAGGTAGAAAATGGGAGAGAACGGCGAAATGGATTTTTTTTTTTGTTTCCGTCCCCGGACGGGACGAGGACCGACAACTCCAAGGGTTAAACTCCGTGCGGCAAGGTCGCTCGGAAGTTATACCTTTGCTAGGCCTCTCCGACCATACTTTTGCTACTGTCCGACGTCTCCGTCTTGCATGCTCACGGCATCTGAAACCGAAACATGCTCCCGGCACACGGCAGCGGAAGACGAGAATATCAGAACGAGTTGCTGGCTCGGCACTGAGGATCGGCCGCTTCCGATGTCTGGATAGTCAAGGTTTGCAAAACCAGGCAAGCAAGCTTGCTTGACACGAAGGGGACAGAAGAAACAAGGAAGATGGAAGAAAGGAACCACCCACAGTCGCCAATCTGGCGTTGCTCCAGACCTGGGGGGGCCGACCATACGTAGTAACTGATCAGACACGTAGGCGTCAAGGCGCCATTGCCACCTCGCATCTGCCCTACATCAAAAAGTTTTGTAGTCGTCATGGTAATACCACAGGGCTAATCTGATGTCGGCGCGTGCTGCAGCGCGCATGCAAAGGCGCATGCTTCCAAGCTCTGGTTCGTCGGTGCAGGCACATGGAGGACGGGAAGGTTCATGTTGGGAGCAGCGTCACAAGTCTTGGTGGCACGCTGCGTGCAACATCGACGCCAGACCCAAGGTTGCATTTCCCATTGCTTCCTTGGATCTTCCCCAGCATTCCTGCCGTGAACGGTTGCCGATGCGCGAAAAGCATCTCGCACAGCGCGCACGCTATGCGCTGAGGGCTTTGTTTGTTGTTTCCTGAAGGCGTCTTTCTATCATCGTGATGCAGACCTGACGCCGCTGAGAGGAGAGGGAGAGGAAGAGAGAGAAAAAAAACGTACGCATAGTCGATCCGACTTTTTTTTTTTTTTTTGATATCTCGGCCAGGGTTTTGCCCCACCGCGAGTTGGAGGTTTTTTTTTTTGTCAGTGTACTATGTACCTTTGTAACAGCCTTGTCCCGACTTCGGCCCGAGTCGCTGCTAGTCATCTACGTCCACGTACCACCCGTCAAAACCTCGATTCCTTCGCATTTGCCGCACATGTACCTGTCTCCTGGGTAAGTACCTTCAACGTCATTACCAGTCTCATGGGCTTGGCTTGTTTCCGGAAGTGTACTGACGGCCCAAAGAGGAACGATCCAACCCGTCGTCAAACGACCCGCCCGCCTCGTCCATGCGGGAAAAAAAAAAGAGAAGAGGAAAAAGAAAAACCTGCCGTTCGTCACCGCAACTGGAGACGGCATTTTTACAAAAAAAGTCACGCGCCGGCTCCTATCGAACTCCAGAAAAACAAATCGGGCGACGACGTTGGAGCTGAGCGACTCGCAAACATCGTCGAAAGGACAGCGCATTGCTTGGCATTGAACCATCATGACATCGGGTTGCAAGCCCGTCGTGAGCTTTCTTGGGCCCATTGCGTCATACTCGCATCAGGTGTGTGCCTGGGAATCCGCATCCTTTGGTGGATCGCGATGCAACGGGCGTGTGTACGTGGCCTAACTCTGATACAGGCTGTCCGGCAAGTATTTCCTGAGGACAAATGGGAGTTGCGACCGGTTGCCACCATAGATGGTTTGTAGAGTCATCCTTTGATTTGCTTAGGGGATCTGAACATCATCTTGGGACGTCCGTTTCTCGGAGGGAAGACGAAGGATTGTAGCTGTGCTAACGTTGAAACTACAGACGTCTTCGATGAGACTCAAGATCGCCAGATCGCGGCTGGCGTGGTTCCGTTTGAGAACTCCACCAATGGATCCGTAGTCTTTACCTTGGATAATTTGGCCGATAGAGACGGTCGGTACTCGGACATTACCATCGATGGGGAGATCTTCGTCGATGTCCACCACTGTCTTCTCGGCAGGAGAAACCCTCGTGCAGGGGCCGACGAGGCTCCCGAGGGCCCAGGAACCAGCACGCCAACCGCAATGGATCACACTCCGTCAAAACCCAGGGCAGCGCCGCTCAGCGGTCTTTCTCACATCAGGAGATTGTACTCGCATCCCCAGGCCTTCGGCCAGTGCAACACCTTCATCTCTACCCATCTCAAAGGCGTCGAGATAGTCGACGTCAGCTCCACGAGCAAAGCGGCCGAAATCGTCAGCCAAGATGAGACGGGGACATGGGCCGCCATATCAAACCAGCTGGCATCAAGCCTGTACGGCCTGGATCTGCTGTGCAGGAACATTGAGGACCGCGAAGACAACACGACGCGCTTCCTCATCATCGGCAACAACCCCACTGTTCCAAAGGATTGGGATTTGCAAAAGAGGCCGATCGCCAAGTCTGGTGGCAAATCGCTCGTGTCCTTTACCGTGCCGCATACGGCTCCTGGGGCGCTGGCTGAAGTTCTGGGCTGCTTCCAGAAGTTCAATCTCAACATAACGAGCATTAACAGCCGACCTAGCTTGCTGGCGCCATTTCAGTACATATTCTTTGTGGAATTCGTGGGGCACAAGTACGACGACCCGGACGGAAGGGTGAAGGGGGCTTTGGAGAAGATTGGCCAAGTTGCCCAAAGCTGGCGATGGCTGGGCAGTTGGGAGAGATACCAGTTGACGGGGTAAAATATATATATATATATATATATATTCCTTGCAGGCATCATGGGAAATTTACGAGGCTCGGGTCGAAACCACAGATGGGCACTCGACGCTGATAATATCTCATGCGGCCGGCCAGTTGGCGACACGACGACTTGATGGGCTGGCGACTGATGGCTGGCGGGTGGCACCTCAGCAGAATCTCATGAGCTTCATTTCGTTCATGCGGCGCATGCAAGTTTGACAACTGCCTGAAGGGGAGCATCGACAGCTGCCACTGCGCATCTTCTGGCAGCTTGGTCTCACCGCGTTGAGTACTTTCACATATCCCAAAGGGACGTTTCCTAAACATGTCCTATTTTCATTATCGTTACTATTTCTCACAACTTACGTAGTATACATCTTGTTTCTTCGTCCCCTTTTACATGTTTCTATGGCTTTCATCTCCCATTGTGATGAAATTACTCTAGGCGAAGAACCAAGCTTGGCCTCTGTTTTCCATCTTTCATCTCTGCCTCTCCGCACCAAGTCACGCAAACTGGAGCACGGAACGGGAGCTGCAACTACCAGCCGATCTATTGAGCACAAAAGCCTTCTTGGTGCGCAAGGCATCAGCCCCCACGCCGTGCTCGCCGAGACCGTCATCACAGGCGACCAGTCTACTGGAACAAACAGTTGAGTTCTAGAAGCCATCTCGGGCCAATATTCTGTCCCGCCTATGATGATATGTGTGCAGCACTCGATTTGCCACCGAGCCGACGATGCTCTGATCCGAAGATCCATGGTGTCTATCGTCCCAGGCAAGAACTATACCTCGAGCCACGAAAGGAAGCTAGAAACGTTTGGTGCTCCAAGCTCGAGATCTTTAGTGATGACATACTGCGCGTTGAGGTTTCGAGGTTTTGAGGCTCCACGCAGCCCCATCTCACGATGGTCTACTTTCCGGGTCTTTCTTGCGGCCCACGAGCGAGATGAGGCTCAGAGGGGTTTCTTCAGTCATGGAATATACGCCAGAATCGACCATGGATGGTGCGGCTGAAGTCGAAACTCGCCTCAGCCGTGTTCTCGGCAGACATATCATGGGCTCCTCAACTGCCCAACCTGGCGGAGGGCGTCGAAGAAGGCATCGGCACGTGCAAGACTAAACTGGCGAAGCTGGGCAATGCTCGAGAGAGCCTCTCGCCGACAGCCAGAGACAAAAAAGAGATGGCGGTTCATTTTTGCGCGAGAAATGGTCGACAACCCAGATGGGCTCGCTTCTGCCTCGATGCAGAATAAAAGGGGAGAGCATGAAGCATTGCACACCTCCTCTGGCCACGTCAACATCTTGCAACCCATCACTCATGCCGATAAAACGAATGCAAATGCAGAGGAGGCAGGATGGTAGGAGGTGGGAAGGATGGAAGGGTTGGAAGATACGGTGCGGTGCCTCCTCACGGCTGGAGAGAGCGACGAGCCTTGTGTGGAGCAGACTCTGGAACATAAATGGTATAAAAACTACGAGGGTCGCAGCAGAAATTTCTTTTCCTACTTTCCAAAGGCTCGCGTAGCATGTAGAAGAAGAAAAATCGCGCACGAGTTATACGAAGAAAAGAGGGGAAGAATAAAGAGTAGTGCAACGTGTATTTGAATGGATGCTCGAGCCGTCGAAGCTGTAGGTTGGCGGCAGGCAGCGGGGAATCAAAAGCGAACACGACTCATGAGGTGCGCCCACGTGCATCGATCGCTGACTGCGAGGCTGGAATAATAGAAACGGTAGAAACGGGGATGAGAACGGGGGGGGGGGGGGTTCTTTTTTTTTTTCTTTTTTTTTCTTTTTCTTTTTTTTTTCTTCTTTCCCTCCTCCCTCCTCCCTACCGCGCCGCCGCCGCGACTTGCTTCGCACACATACTACGTAGTACACCGGGTCGTCGGCCGACCGACGTGCCGTGAGTTCTTTCCCGAGTTCCACATGCGTTGAAATCGACCCTGGCGACCAGCCACAAGCACACACACACACACACACACACACATGCATGCATGCGGCGGAAGAGGATGCTCAGCAAAGGGGAGAAGGAAAGAAAAAAAATTATAAAAAAAAAAAAAAGAGAGAGAGATAAGCGGCATATTTACGTGTCTGCGCGCATTCCAAGATGCCACCGGGTAGGGTGCCGTGCCATCCCCTACTTACTAGTCGTCATCCACCCTTCCGACACAGACCGTAGCACCTGGGACGAAAATGCCTCTCCCAATGGATGCCATTCGCGCGGAATGCTGTCCGCCTTGTGTGCTTTGTGTCCTCCGGCGTGATTGGCCAAGGAGAAGAAAGGAAGGGGGAGAGATCCATCTTATCTTATGCATGGCGCGCTCCCGGCGGCGGCGAGTTTTTCAAAGTCATCGCCTTCCAACTGGCAGCTTCTGCCCGATTCGTTCTCCCCCGGCGAGGCGTGCGTCGTTTGTGCTGCGTCACCGAGGCTCAATACCGAACTACTGAATGAATGAATGAATACTGGCAGCTTTCGGCGGCGACGGCCCGGACCAAGACCCCCCCCCCCCTTTTTTTTTTTTTTCTTTTTTCCTTTTTTTTTTTTAATACGGTTAGAATTCCGTTCAGCGGCACCACCTTGTATCGCTACTACGTACTACTACTATGCAGTACCTACTACTACCTAGTACGTAGTAGCTTGTTTATAACAGCTGTTTGTTGCCCTCCCGCTTATTCTTTCTTCTCCTTCTTCTCCTTTTCCTTCCTTTCTTTTTCGTAGTCGATTCCTGAGATTTGAAATCTAAAATACCCGAATGAATAAAGTAAAAACGCACGCCTAGAGGACAGGACTGTTTTGTTTTCTTTACTTGGTTGGGCTGGTTTCATACACCCACCACAGACAGGACAAGTAGCTTCACGTACGCGATCGACGGCCCTGACATCATGGCTCCGAGACCTGTTTTCTGCATGACGCATCCTCGCGCATGCTCGACTGCCTTTGAGAGAGTAAGTCAAGTCTGATATACTCTTTGTTGCAACCCCTTCGACGGCCGAGCGAGCGTGTCTTTGGCGCGCCACGAGTCGCGGGTGCAGAAGCGGGTGCAGCAGTTGACGGCGAGTCATTTGCTGAGCACATGCCGTCGTCGAATTGGCGAGAAAGAAAGAGAGAAAAAAAAAAGATGAGAACGAGAAAGAAGGAATACTAATAACCTCGCCAGGTCTTCATGACCCGCAGGGACACCCTCGCCAGCCAGCACGAACCCTTTGGTGACGCCTTCTACTTTGGCCCGGAATGTGTGAGCCTTCGCTTCAAAGACGATGCTGCTCGTCGAGAGGCCAGTGGTGTTTCCGATGCCACTTATAAAAGCACGTTGCAGACATTCGACGACGTCGAAAAACAGGTCCGTTCGCCTGACAACCCCCCCCCCCCCCCCCCCGCCTCTCTCTCCTTCTTTTGCCAACGTACTCCAATCGCAAAACAAACCCATCTCCACGCTGACAATCAAGATCAAAAGGGCAAGCGCATCTTCATCAAAGACATGGCCTACTACCTCTTCCCCGACCCAGAGGGCCAAAGCGACCCCAAGATCGCCCCGTCGCTCGGCGGTGGCCGCGAAGACAACAATCCGACCGTGATCCCCAGAAAGGACCTGGAGAAGTTCCACTTCACCTTCCTTATTCGCCATCCGCGGCGCTCTGTCCCGTCCTTCTGGCGGTGCTGCATCCCCCCGCTGGACAAGATCAGCGGCTTCGACGAGTTCTGGCCCAGCGAGATGGGATACAAGGAGCTGGTCCGGTTCTTCGACTACGCTCTCGAGACGGGCCTCGTAAACAGGGACCAGCTGACTGTCGTCGATGCCGACGACCTGCTAGACCGTCCGGAGCCCATGATCCAAAAGTTCTGCGAGCGGACGGGCATCGATTTCGAGCCCAGTATGCTCAAGTGGAATGATAGTGACCAGGAACATGCCAAGCAGCTTTTTGCCAAGTGGAATGGCTTCCATGACGATGTTTTGGGCACGCGGGAACTCAAGGGGAGGACGCACGCCCAGGTAAGAGTTCCTGGTTTTTTTTTTCTTCTCAATTCTAGGAATGATTCCCCCTCCCCCCCCTTACGGAGGCGGGGGGGTAAACGATACATAACATAAATATAGCCAGTTGCTAATACGGCCTTCATCAGAAAACGCCAAGTGTCGAAGCTGAGAACAAGGAGTGGGAGGAAAAGTATGGCGCAGAGGGCCAGAAGAAAATCAGGCGCTGCGTCGACGACAACATTCCTCTCTACGAGTACTTGAGGCAATACTGCATCAAGGTCTAGGTCAGGAAAAAAACTGGTGAAAAAGGATACAAAGAGGGACGACAAGACACGTGAGCATGTAATGAATCAATATCAATCCATCTTTACTGCACATATCATCTGTTCTGTGTCGGGAGAAGCAATGGCTAAACTTGTGACGTAAATGTTTTCTTCTTCTTTTTTTTTTGTACAGATGAGGGCTAGAAGCCTCGAAGTTTTGTTGGTACATAGACTCGGCAGTTCTGACTTCGGATGCCTGGCTATCCGAGAGTCCAGTAGTTTTGCGACTCGCCATTCGTTTCGAGTCGCTGGATGACTATGGGGGGGGGGGGGGGGGGGGGGGGGGGGGGGGGGGGGGGGGGGGGGGGGGGGGGGGGGGGGGGGGGGGGGGGGGGGGGGGGGGGGGGGGGGGGGGGGGGG